>CM024194.1:49232602-49397979 GCA_013435755.1 Amphilophus citrinellus | reverse complement strand
TTTGTGGAGGCAGCAGGGGAAGGGAGGGAAACCCTACTTTATTTTTTATTTTTTTCTTGTTATGATCTGTTATTGTAACTACAGCACACACTTGAGAACAGTGACCTGTTATTTTACTACTAGTAACTTAAGCTAACCTGAGTATTTAAAAGCCTCCTCTTGATACACTGACATAAGTAGTTATAGTTAGGCGGCTTTCACACCTTAGGTGTGATTTCACACCTAGGTGTGAAAAAAGCCTTGCGCGTGCGTGTGAGGTGCGTGTGCGCGTGCGTGTGTCCGTGCGTGTGTGCGTCCGGGTGTGTGCGCATGCGCGATCCCCCGCCCTCAAAGCCTTATACGCGGCAGTTTAGCGGCGGATTACTAACGTGATTTTTAATGAAAGTATGTTTTTAATGTACAGCGTACAATGAGGAGTGGTACAATGTGTTTTTCATTATTAAAACATGGATCGTAGGTCATGTGATCAGCTGACACGATGATTCTTGTTGTTGTTCCGATGAATGCGCAAAGGATCATGGGAGTTCTCATTTTGGTGTTTATGTGTTTAGTTACAGAATTATCAGCTATGTTTTGCTGCTCTCTCATCGTGCTTATTAGTGTGAGATGTGAATTGCGCAGGGTGTGTGGTATGGAGGGTATTTATTTAATGAAACACCGTGACCGTGGTGGATGGAGCCGCTAAAGGCCTAGCCTCGCCGTGGCGATTTTGCAGTACGGAGATCTTCGCTCTGTGAGCAAATGGTCTCTATGTAACTAGAAACGCATTTCCTGTATGGGGTCACAGTCATGTGAGCAAGTAATGCAAAGTTAACTCAAAAGTTTCTGAGTTTTCTTTCTTTACTCTATCGTGACGCATGCGCTGTGCGATCCAACATTCGGTCTTACTATGTCTCCTGCATGGCTCTCCTTATTTCCCATATGTTCATCAAAGAGTTGCAAATCTCACCGCACAGTCGCTAAATAAAAATACAATGGTAAATAATCTAATATCCGAGCTCACCTGTCGAGCATGAAGCACACAACACAGTGGATAATTAAAAATACAATGGTGGATAAACCTATACCCGAGCCCACCTGTCGAGCATAACACAGTGGTTAAATAAAAATACAATGGGTGTTAAGCCAATGTCCGTGTTCACCAGTGGGGGTGTTACACTACATCGTTTACATACAGAACGGAGGATGACCCAGGGCTCACATCAATAGCTAGCAGATTCAGTCTGAAACCGTACCTTTCACACACACACACACACACACACACACACACACACACACACACACACACACACACACACACACACAAATAATTAAAACAGTGGTCTTACTAAAAAAAAACCGATGCACTGTTAAAATAAAATAAAATAAATAATATACTGACATCCACTACATCTCCCATTAATCAACTCTGTATCATGTGGCATTTACAACACCGCGATCCGGCGACAACAGCTGATTGTAGTGTTTAGCGTTTTTCACATTTCAATGCTAGTTTCTTAATATGGTTTGTAGTTATTTTTAATCTGATTTTCCCATCGGAGACTTTTTTTTCTCAGGAAATAACTCACATGTTAGGGGGATCCGTATGCAGTCCGAAGATCGCGGAGCTTTCTCTCTTTTTACCATGCAGTCCCACAGGGTTAAGACAGAAAACAGAATTTCATGCTCATCATAAGCTTTGTGCAATGAGTAGTACAATGTTTTCATGTTAAAGCGTAGACTGTCGGCCGGGCGATCAGCTGACATGATGTTTTTGTTTGTTTGGAGTCATTGTTACAAGCTACAGTTTATACGTATCAGTTTTCGAGGTGGACAGCTGAATGTATCCTGACTGTATCTATTAAGTGTAATTTAATAAAATATCTATTACTAACGTGTTAAAGCATGGAGCGATGAGAGTGTGATCAGCTGACATGGAGTTCTTTTGTTGTTCGTTCAGATGAAGGTGCAAAGGATCATGGGAGTTCTCATTTCGGCGTTTATGTGTTTAGTTACAATGTTATCGGTCATGTTTTGCTGATCTCTATATGATATTAATTTGAGATGCGATTTACGCACGTTGTCAGGTACAGAGGTTAGTTAGTAATGGACCACCGTGACTGAGATGGCTGTAACCGCTAATGGCCTACGGTCACCGAGGGTGATTCAGAGCAACACGCCTGTGGGTTTTTAGCGAAAAGATGCAGTTCCTGGCTGTGACTAGTGTGCGCATGTCAAAAATTCTAAAATTAACTTAAAGTCTACGCTGATTCTTCAGTGTGGCAAGACAGTCTCAAACTCTCATTTACCAAGAGGATTGCGTGTTTTCTTTTTTCCCCGAGTTTTTCCTTTTTAAACTGACTCTGGTGCAACGCTACACTCTCTATCTTTTAAATGGATTCAGGTAAGCATATTCTTTTTTTTACACAAAATTATATGAGCCAAACTGTATTCTGTGTAGCAACTCAATCCTTTTTTTAAAGAAAAATAAATAAATAATGGTATGTTTTTTAGTGTTCTGTATATATATATATATATATATATATATATATATATATATATATATATATATTACATTAATGCTGGACACATAACTAAAGATGACGCTGGATACATAACTAATGATGATGATTTTTTTGTTTTTCCAGGCGTTAAAACTTCACCATCTGTTACACCTGCACATCCATCACGGGTGATGACCGTTCCTCCTCCTGCTGATTCTCCATCTTCATCACCTCCACCATCTCACCAAATACATGAAGAGCAACTGTCGCGGCGCGGGATCGCGGCTGTTAAGATCGCCACACTACGCATTCTGTGTAAGGCCGTGCAGAACTATCATGAAGCGATATGCTACGGATGTCGACTCAAACTCGCTAGCTATGATCTGCACAGCTGTAAGCTGGATATTCCTGATTTCTTCTACGCACCCCATTACGATGAAGTGATGAAAATATTCCGGACAGATCGACTCATTCCTGCTATCAGGCTTTTCTTGTGGTCCAACAGTCGGGACGACGCACGTAAGGATTTCACATGGATTGTGGACGCTCAGGTGTCTGAATTGTTGCATGCATTAAACAACTTAGATGCAATAGACAGTTTGTATCATGAACTGAGGGAGGAGTATTTCTTTGATGACTTACCAGCACTAACTACTGGTTAGGCAAACACAGACTGTGTATGTAATACATACTGTGTATTTTCTGGCTTATGGGATTGAAATAAAAATCAATGTTAAAAACTGTACAGGCTCCTCATTTTTAACTCTGCATTCCTCACGGAAAACAGTGCAATATATGTTTAAAACATCTTTTCATTCATTCATAATACGTTACATACTGTCCCCCAAACAAAAACAAAACAAAAAAAAACAAAAAAAAAATCTATGGTTTAAAGCAATAGCTGTGTATTTTCCTATCTAATATGGGGGGGGGGGGAAAGAGTTCTATTTGTTATTACATCTGCATTTTCTTAAAAAAACACTAGCTGACTCTAATTTTCAGGTACAAAAGAGGGCTGCATAGGTGAGCTCTCACTCATGTACACTTTAACTATTCAGCCCAATTACCAGGGTGTGTCACTTTAGTTTTCTGTTTTTTATCACCGATGATGTTTTCACTGAGCTTGATAAAACAGAATAAATTTGTGGTTACAAACTAAGTGTACAAGCCCTGTTTGATTACAACAAAATACGTGTGACTGTATCTTGTTAAATAAAATATTTTAAATTGTTTTTTCAACTACATGAGTCTGGTATTCCTCTAATACATTTCACTGTGCATTGTACTGTGTATAACTGTGCATGTGACAAATAAACACTATCCTATCAGGTATGATGTAAGTATGACCCCTACAACCCTCGTGCACCTGCATTATTTTTATCTAACTTAGTTTCAGATTCCCCTTACCACTGATGTAGGCTCTGAAAATACATGACTAATTTACTCAAACATAACTCATGATGGTTTGACGTGAAAAGGAATTAAAACATCGGTAAATTCATGCATAGTCTATGGTACGAATGTTTGATTCATATCAAGCATAAAACAAAATGATTGACAGGTCTTATCCTTGGGAGATACGCACAAAAGTCAGTAATAAAATGATAATATATCAGTTTCCGACACCTAGGGTGAGCTCATATGTTTCCATACAGACTTCTCTTTATTAGTATCATGTTAAAATCATAGGATTAGAAATTTAAAAAATCGTTCATCACATATACACGGTATTGAATAATCAAGTCCAATAGAGCATTATGTCCCTCAGACTGATGCCTTACTTATCCTTGGACGCGTAGGTTTAGAAAAGTACGGAGAGCCTTCAAACGTCCCACACCACAATTTGGATTTGGGAGACAGATAGTTAGGGATAGATCAGGGGAGCCATACATACATAGTTATGACAGTATTACAGATCTAGACTGTTGAGTTTTTGTGATAAAATCCTTGCGGTTATACCGTGTGAGTTAGAAACATAGTTTAAATCACACACAAGACTGCAGGCATGGGGGTGCTCTGAAGGGATAGTCCTGAGCTGATGGGGGGAGAAGTGATGGGGAGGGGGGTATGTCTGTATTGGTAGGAATTGTGAATGTGGGGGTAGGTGTTGAACTGTGTGGATGAGGTTTTCTGAGTTATCTCCCTCAGTCTGTGGGATTTTGCATTTGCTTAGAGTCCATTTTTCTTAATCTGTAACCTTTTATTGGGACAAAGCTTGTAAAGTGTGTATAAACGACACTGAACCAATAATGCATTCAGTGCGCTGAATGTTTTGATTTTTGGATACATAAACATCACAACCTTGTGTGATGGTATTAATTTCACCTCATAGTTTTAAGTAATATAATTCAGTACAGTGATTTTTTTTTACTCACAAAACAAAAGCCTAGTAGATAATCCTAACTGATATTCACCCATTTCATAGTAGATGTGCGCACTGCAGCCCTGTTTGAGTAAACTTTGAGCTTTCTTTCAAGTATGCTGTTAGAATATAGTTAATGCTTTTTCTCTCTCTTGTACAGCTGCTTTAAACTAAAACCATATAAAGTCTTTATGGATCAACCTGCAGATGAATAGGTGTGTAATTATCTTTAAGAATAATGTTGATAACAGCCGTGCTGAAGTACAAAGATGCTTTAACACCTTTAGGGTTTATGAGCAGAGTTGTGTGAACTTTTTTTTTTCCTTTTAACCTCAATAACCCATCTGTAACACGTGCTTTTTTAAACACAAAAATATATAAATATGTTTTGGTCTTTGTAGCATGGACAATAACTATACGACCCATCGAGTGTCTGATCAATACTTAGACAGGAGACAGTGTGCAGATTTGTGTATAAAAAACGCTGCTGTGTCTCACCAGTACTGCACTACAAACTTTTATTTAAAAAAAAAAACATCTTGTTGCAGCCTTTGCGCATCAAAAAACAGTGACATGATACTATGAAAAATTACTTAAGTCCGCTATAGTGATATCAAACTAAGGTGATATTTTAGCAAGGATAGGCTCCCTTGAGATTAAAAATCTCTTATTTTTTCATGGATGTTCAGACTAAGATAATCTGCAACAGAAATACAAACGTCACATAGTTGCATGTTCATAGACATAAAATAATTAAAAGCTCATAACATAAATTAAGTAAATCAAGTACAACCGATGGAATCAGCCAAAAAAGTACGCAGTTTCGATTTAAATGGTAAATGGTAAATGGACTAGCTCTTATATAGCGCTTTTCTACTCAGTCAGAGCACTCAAAGCGCTTACATTTAAATGCACACAATGAAGTTAATTCCACAGATGGTAATTCTGGTCTACCACATGGTCAACAGATGAACGTTTGACTCCGATAACGCTGTCCTCCAATTCAAAAAGCGCCCGTTCAATATCTTTGACCGCTCTTAACTCGTGAAGATAAGCCTCCGTTGTGCCCATAAGCCTGTGTTTGTCAGGAGTGAAGCCTTCCAAACGTAGAATTTGGACCAATATAGGGATAAAATGTCCATTCCAAAACTTTTTCGATAGGTGATCATGATACTTGAAAAAGTAGTGTCTCTCTAAGGGAGCCCCACAGGTGTGCCTTCTTTGTGAGGGGTGTGAGGCTTCACAACCTGCGCAAATCTCTCTTCTGTGTTTTTGAATAATCATATTTAGAACGGACTTGACGGTAAGTTTAACAAAGTCGAACATGACCGCGTGCATCTGAGACGTCTCCACAGGGAAGTTACACACCTCCACCAAATCATATTCCTGGGCCATTGTATAATTTACACACTGCAAACAGTGCAAGAACAAGCTTTACCACCAACTCCTACCCTTGTCCTGCTGGTCATATGTAGGTACTGCAGCATATGCTCGTTCTGAGTCAGTCACGGTGACCGTAGGCCATTAGCGGCTACAGCCCCCTCGGTCACGGTGTTTCATTACTAGCTAGTCTCCATGCCTGACAACGTGTGTAATTCACATCTCAAACTAATGATATCAATGAGAGATCTGCAAAACATGTCCGATAACATTGTAACTAAACACATAAACGCCGAAATGAGAACTCCCATGATCCTTTGCTCTGACGGGGGCCCGCCCTTGACTGTCTCTAACCCTTTGTGCACTAAGCAGTCTAAGATACAAGAAAAAACAAAGTTTACACATGAAAAAACGTGCTAGTCTGTATGATCTGATTTATCAACATCCTAAATCTTTAGCACTATGCAGACATACGGTCTGTTAGCATTGTTATTTTATAAAAGGTTATTTAGGAGTGGGAGTTTGTTTAAACATGCTAGCCGAATTGATGTGTTTTAACAACACCCTGTAATAAACTTTTATTCTGCTGTAGTCTATTGAGTTGATACTGATGAAGACAAACTGTGCAGAGATGTTTCATTAACAAGCCCTCTGTTAATGATGAAAAAAGAATAGAAACACGGTTAATGGGTAAATCGGTGCATCGTTTTGACTTACACAAAAATAGGATTATACACGTCACTGAGACATTATTTCCTCCTGTGTGATATTCTGTTGTGAGTTTGAAACGTACTTGGGGTAATCTGTGTGGTAGGGTCAGAATAAAGGATGAAATTCTGCAGCTATAATGATTTCACCAAACTGTCAGGTTTTATCAAGCTCAGTGAAAACATCATCGGTGATAAAAAACAGAAAACTAAAGTGACACACCCTGGTAATTGGGCTGAATAGTTAAAGTGTACATGAGTGAGAGCTCACCTATGCAGCCCTCTTTTGTACCTGAAAATTAGAGTCAGCTAGTGTTTTTTTAAGAAAATGCAGATGTAATAACAAATAGAACTCTTCCCCCCCCCCCCCCCCCATATTAGATAGGAAAATACACAGCTATTGCTTTAAACCATAGATTTTTTTTGTTTGTTTTTTTTTGTTTTGTTTTTGTTTGGGGGACAGTATGTAACGTATTATGAATGAATGAAAAGATGTTTTAAACATATATTGCACTGTTTTCCGTGAGGAATGCAGAGTTAAAAATGAGGAGCCTGTACAGTTTTTAACATTGATTTTTATTTCAATCCCATAAGCCAGAAAATACACAGTATGTATTACATACACAGTCTGTGTTTGCCTAACCAGTAGTTAGTGCTGGTAAGTCATCAAAGAAATACTCCTCCCTCAGTTCATGATACAAACTGTCTATTGCATCTAAGTTGTTTAATGCATGCAACAATTCAGACACCTGAGCGTCCACAATCCATGTGAAATCCTTACGTGCGTCGTCCCGACTGTTGGACCACAAGAAAAGCCTGATAGCAGGAATGAGTCGATCTGTCCGGAATATTTTCATCACTTCATCGTAATGGGGTGCGTAGAAGAAATCAGGAATATCCAGCTTACAGCTGTGCAGATCATAGCTAGCGAGTTTGAGTCGACATCCGTAGCATATCGCTTCATGATAGTTCTGCACGGCCTTACACAGAATGCGTAGTGTGGCGATCTTAACAGCCGCGATCCCGCGCCGCGACAGTTGCTCTTCATGTATTTGGTGAGATGGTGGAGGTGATGAAGATGGAGAATCAGCAGGAGGAGGAACGGTCATCACCCGTGATGGATGTGCAGGTGTAACAGATGGTGAAGTTTTAACGCCTGGAAAAACAAAAAAATCATCATCATTAGTTATGTATCCAGCGTCATCTTTAGTTATGTGTCCAGCATTAATGTAATATATATATATATATATATATATATATATATATATATATATATATATATATATATATATATATATATATATATATATATACAGAACACTAAAAAACATACCATTATTTATTTATTTTTCTTTAAAAAAAGGATTGAGTTGCTACACAGAATACAGTTTGGCTCACATAATTTTGTGTAAAAAAAAGAATATGCTTACCTGAATCCATTTAAAAGATAGAGAGTGTAGCATTGCACCAGAGTCAGTTTAAAAAGGAAAAACTCGGGGAAAAAAGAAAACACGCAATCCTCTTGGTAAACGAGAGTTTGAGACTGTCTTGCCACACTCAAGAATCAGCGTAGACTTTAAGTTAATTTTAGAATTTTTGACATGCGCTCACTGGTCACAGCCAGGAACTGCATCTTTTCGCTAAAACCCACAGGCGTGTTGCTCTGAATCACCCTCGGTGACCGTAGGCCATTAGCGGTTACAGCCATCTCAGTCACGGTGGTCCATTACTAACTAACCTCTGTACCTGACAACGTGCGTAAATCGCATCTCAAATTAATATCATATAGAGATCAGCAAAACATGACCGATAACATTGTAACTAAACACATAAACGCCGAAATGAGAACTCCCATGATCCTTTGCACCTTCATCTGAACGAACAACAAAAGAACTCCATGTCAGCTGATCACACTCTCATCGCTCCATGCTTTAACACGTTAGTAATAGATATTTTATTAAATTACACTTAATAGATACAGTCAGGATACATTCAGCTGTCCACCTCGAAAACTGATACGTATAAACTGTAGCTTGTAACAATGACTCCAAACAAACAAAAACATCATGTCAGCTGATCGCCCGGCCGACAGTCTACGCTTTAACATGAAAACATTGTACTACTCATTGCACAAAGCTTATGATGAGCATGAAATTCTGTTTTCTGTCTTAACCCTGTGGGACTGCATGGTAAAAAGAGAGAAAGCTCCGCGATCTTCGGACTGCATACGGATCCCCCTAACATGTGAGTTATTTCCTGAGAAAAAAAAGTCTCCGATGGGAAAATCAGATTAAAAATAACTACAAACCATATTAAGAAACTAGCATTGAAATGTGAAAAACGCTAAACACTACAATCAGCTGTTGTCGCCGGATCGCGGTGTTGTAAATGCCACATGATACAGAGTTGATTAATGGGAGATGTAGTGGATGTCAGTATATTATTTATTTTATTTTATTTTAACAGTGCATCGGTTTTTTTTTAGTAAGACCACTGTTTTAATTATTTGTGTGTGTGTGTGTGTGTGTGTGTGTGTGTGTGTGTGTGTGTGTGTGAAAGGTACGGTTTCAGACTGAATCTGCTAGCTATTGATGTGAGCCCTGGGTCATCCTCCGTTCTGTATGTAAACGATGTAGTGTAACACCCCCACTGGTGAACACGGACATTGGCTTAACCCCCATTGTATTTTTATTTAACCACTGTGTTATGCTCGACAGGTGGGCTCGGGTATAGGTTTATCCACCATTGTATTTTTAATTATCCACTGTGTTGTGTGCTTCATGCTCGACAGGTGAGCTCGGATATTAGATTATTTACCATTGTATTTTTATTTAGCGACTGTGCGGTGAGATTTGCACCTCTTTGATGAACATATGGGAAATAAGAAGAGCCATGCAGAAGAGATAGTGAGACCGAATGTTGGATCGCACAGCGTATGCGTCACGATAGAGTAAAGAAAGAAAACTCAAAGACTTTTGAGTTAACTTTGCATTACTTGCTCACATGACTGTGACCCCATACAGGAAATGCGTTTCTAGTTACATAGAGACCATTTGCTCACAGAACGAAGATCTCCGTACTGCAAAATCGCCACGGCGAGGCTAGGCCTTTAGCGGCTCCATCCACCACGGTCACGGTGTTTCATTAAATAAATACCCTCCATACCACACACCCTGCGCAATTCACATCTCACACTAATAAGCACGATGAGAGAGCAGCAAAACATAGCTGATAATTCTGTAACTAAACACATAAACACCAAAATGAGAACTCCCATGATCCTTTGCGCATTCATCGGAACAACAACAAGAATCATCGTGTCAGCTGATCACATGACCTACGATCCATGTTTTAATAATGAAAAAATACATTGTACCACTCCTCATTGTACGCTGTACATTAAAACATACTTTCATTAAAAATCACGTTAGTAATCCGCCGCTAAACTGCCGCGTATAAGGCTTTGAGGGCGGGGGATCGCGCATGCGCACACACCCGGACGCACGCACGCACGGACACACGCACGCGCACACGCACCTCACACGCACGCGCAAGGCTTTTTTCACACCTAGGTGTGAAATCACACCTAAGGTGTGAAAGCCGCCTAACTATAACTACTGACATAACTTACCGACTGTCTTTAAACCACTTTGAAAAGCTTTTTTCATCCCAACAACATTTTTATCCCTCTTCCGTTTTCTGTTTTGTGCCCCGGGGAACTTTCTTTTTTGCCTCTTCATCTTTAGCTCCCTGTCGTCAGATGATAGCACGATCCCAATGAAAACAGTTGCGATCGAGTGTGTTCTCGAAAGCGCGCGCTGGAGCGCCTTTTGTGTGTGTGCGTGTGCATGTGCGTGTGTGTGTATGCTTGTGGTGGTAGGGGCGACAGGAGGAGGGGAGGTGAAGGAGCACAGGGGCGCCTAATCAGCACCCTGCCGCTGTTATTGATCATATCATATGCACAGCTGTTAAATACAGAAAATGCGACTAGAGAAATAATTTCCCCACATCGCTCAAGTTTAAACCAAACTGATCTGCAGACTCACACCACCTGATCAGGGATCAGTCACTGGTCACTCTGATGGACAAATGTCTGCTACAGGTGGATTTGAACAGTTTCCACTTACTGTGAAACGACCTCTGACCTTTGACAGTAACTCGCACTCTGCTGTGGCTGTCAGAGAGGCCTCATCTATCAGTGAGATCCTCACAGCAGTTTTTATCCAGTAATGACAGAAATAATAAAACTCAAGAAGAATGAGGTTCATTCTGCTCCATTAAATCTTTACTGGCTTTATTAAAAAAGGTCATAGGTCATAAACTGCAGCAGCAACAGGTTTTATTTAATAAAGTGAGCTGAGAGCAGATCTGGGGTCTGTTGTCTGATCTTTCTCCTCATTTTATCTTCATGTTCTCTCTCCTGCAGTTTGTTCTGTCAGGCTGCAGCTGACAGGACTCCCTATCCCAGCATCCTCTCTGTCACACCAACCCTCTGCATGTCCTCCTTCATCCATGAACCTCCTCTGAGGACTTCCTCCTCCACCCTCCCTGCTCTGCACATGTCCAAACCATCTCCAGCTCTCTGACTCTGAGCTGTCCCTCTGATGGACTCATTTCTAATCCTGCTCACTCCCAGTGAAGATCTGAGCATCTTCAGCTCAGCCTCCTGTCTTTGTGTCAGAGCCACCGTCTCCAAACCATCACAGCAGGTCTCACACTTGTCTCCACCCACTCCACCCTGCCTGCACCCTCTTCTTCACCTCTCTTGTGATTTGGATGGTTGACCTCAGATATTTGAACTCCTCCACCCTCATTATCTCTGCTCCTTATGTCTTCATCTATCCACCCGTCTCCCTCTCATTCACACACATGTATTCTGTCTTCCTTCTACTGATGTTCATTCCTCTTCTCTCCAGAGCATCCTCCACCTCTCCAGGCTGTCCTCCATCTGCTCTTTGCTCTCACTGCAGATCACACTGTTGTCTGCAAACATCAGAGTCCACAGAGACTCCTGCTGACCTCATCTGTCAGCCTGCAGACATGAAGGGCTTCAGTCACAGTTTGAAATCCACTGCCACACTGTACAGTGATGAAAACCTGAAAATGTGTCACTGTCCAAACGTTTATGGCCCTGACTGTAGATCTGAAATATGCTGGTTAATGTCAGGATCTTCCAGCTGTACTGCTGACTTTAATAAATCTCTGCACCTCACATGGGATTCAGAGAGGTGTTTCTGAGCTGGTTCAGCATCAGTGTCTTCAGTAACACAGGGATGGGTCAGGATATGCTGGAAATAATGCTTTGTGTTCTTCAGCTGTTCCACAGGTTTCAGGTTCCTAATCAGTTTCTAACAGAACAGTTTGTCCTCATGTCAAACACTCAGCTTCTCCTCCTCATGGCTCTGACTTTCTCTGACTTCATTTCTCCTTCTGCTGTTTGTAAACTGATCGATGTTCCTTGTTTTATTCCTCTTCAAAGTTAGTATTTTAATGTTCTTGGTGTTATTGATTATTACCTTTCCAGTGGCCTGTTTGTGTTTTGCTTATTTGAAGTTAGGTTCAGGTCATCCTCGGGCAGAGTGTGTGTATTTATTGGTTAGCATAAAGATTTTCTAGTCTTCTTATTTGAGGCTTCTGCTCTTAATTGTGTTACTCTGGAGCACATATGTCAAACGGGCCAGATGCTGCCTGCAATATAATTTTATGCAGCCTGTGAGATGATTTCATATGGCTATGATTAATGGCCTGCAGGTAAATAGCACTCCCACCACTTATACTACAAATCCCACAATGCACTGCAACAGCTGCCAAGACCTGTGCACTGACATGTTTTTCAGCAATTTAAATGACACATTGATCAGTGATCGGCAACTTTTTACAGTCACATTTAAAGAGTCTGACCCCCAAAAATGACTAAATGAAAAGTGGAAAACAGGGATTTTCCAAACAGGTGGGAGGCAGAGGACCTGAACGCTGACATCAGAAGTAAACTGTCTCTTTTCCTGGCCTGCGATGTGCGGGAAAAAGAGCAGCTTGGAGGAACAGATATGGAGAAGATGCAGAGAGACCTGCACAGGTGAGCTGAGAGAGCATCACTGCTCACACACCAGGAAACGCTGCAAAGTCCTGAAGACACAACACGCCATGAGCACCGAAACACAGTGAACTTTATAAGAGGCAAAGCTTTAAATCACCTGCAGTTTCAGAGGAAATCCCTTCTGAGTTTGGTGACGTTCCTGATCACACAGGTGTGCTGAGCTACCTGAGCAAATCTGTCAGTTCATAGAAAGTAAAGTAAAAGTCTGAGCAGGACTCCGGGAGGAAAAGTGTGACACAATGAAGCATCTTAATGCGTTAAACCTGCAGCTTCAGGGAGCGCGTGATCACGCTCACGTATGACGCAGTAGAAAACTGTCAAGTCAAGTTGCACCTGCGAGAGGCGCGGATGCAAAAAGGGAATTTATGTTGTTTTCCATGTTGCCCAAAATCAGATCAGGCCTCCACTGCTGAGTTTGCAGCCTTTTGCTGATAAACTGCACACACTGAGCAGTTTATGCAGTTTTCCTGACTTTGGGTCACCTGTTATCCCCTACAGATATCCAGCAGAGACTCTTATTAATCCTCCCCATTATCTAAAAGGGCACAAACAGCCCAGAGCATTTTTAAGTCATCATCATGACAGTAAGCAACATCCCTCACAACAACTGTCAAGGTTAACCCTCTCAGGTCTCTCTTAAAGTGCTCATTTAAAAGGATTTAGGACTGCTCAGACCTTATACTTGCTATATGTTGGGAGAAGTTGAGGCCAATTTTGCCTGAGGGCGGGTTATTCCAGCAGCTTTATGCTCAGCCCCTAAAACAAATCAAAAACTGGGCAACGGTTCTGACAGGTGTCCTGCCCATGAACCCCACTAGGTTCTTTTAATAAAACTGCTGAGCTTGGCAGAAATCTTGGAATGAGCAAGAAGTTCAACTCTGGGCCACAGCAGATGGTACGATAGAGGAAGCAGAACCTCTGTGAGTGGGCTGTGCATGCCCACTTAGCTGATTGAAGCTGACTGATGAACACACACTGACTGAGGCTGTTTGATGAACACACACACACTGACTGAGGCTGTTTGATGGACACACACACTGACTGAGGCTGATTGATGAACACACACACTGTCTGAGGCTGATTGATGGACACACTGAATCATTAGAAATGAATCTCAGAGCATGTTTTGGTGGGTTGGATCCTGCAGAGTTCTCCGTGCTCTGAGAGGACTCAGAGTTCAGCCTTTCACTCAGTTTAAACTCGTACAGATTAAATATGAACATTTCTTTGACTTCAGTGTTTCTGATTAAATCTAGTTTGTATTTGAGTGACTGACTGTAAACCTGCTCTCTGCTCCCTGCAGATAAATGTGGACTCAAACCCACAACGTGCAGTTCATTTGTGTTTCTGTTTGTGTGTCCTCACAGTTTCCCAGCATGCCCTGGCTGTGGTGATGGAGGTGTATGCAGGAGAAAAGTCCATCCTGCTGCCCTGTCAGTACTCAGGACATATACCTGAGGATGACCCCACAGTGATGTGGACTTGCAGTGATCTGGATCCCAAATCTGTCCACCTGCTCCGAGAAGGAGGAGATGATCTTAGAGGACAAAACCAGCGTTACAGCGGACGCACATCAGTGAGGTCTGATGCTCTGGACTCTGGAGACTTCAGCCTCACTCTGAGGAACCCACAACTGACTGACAGCAGCAGCTACACCTGCTCCATCAGTGATGGAAGACAAGAACGGAGACTGAGAGACATCCAGCTGCAGGTCAAAGGTCAGCAACAAACTCCAACACCTGCTGTATTTACAGGTCAAAGTCAGTACTGTAGACAAAGGTCAGAGGTCAAACTGAAGGGAACATTTGCTGCAGAACTCAGCAGCAACATTTAGCACAGACTGAACCTCAGTGGAAAGAAGAAAGCAGCAGAAAATCAGATGTGACTGCTACAACTTCTGCAGTCTTTGCTCCATGTGGAGGATCAGAGTCCTGACATTTACAGACTGTATACAGAGTCAAACATGGAGCTCCCTGAGCCCAACTGCAGCTCAGAGACATCAGCAGCAGGAAGTGTTTGGATGTTCAGACTCGAGGAGCTGCTGTGAAGCTGATCTCTGTGAACAGAGACGCAGCTTTAACTTCTAGAAGCTGCAGCAGAGCTTCATCCAGGTGGTCCTGATGTGAAGGAGACTCTCAGGTTTGGATGTGTCCACGTCAGGATTACTGTGATGTGTCAGTCAGAGAGCAGTGCAGGTAACAGGAGGAGGACTGCAGGCTGACAGCAGGGATGATGTTTGCATGAGATGTTTCTGCTGTGGAGAACTGAAGTTTTCAGGTTTTATTATCAAAGATGATCACAAACAGCTGATCACACACACAAACTGTTCAAACACAGACCGACACATTTAGGAGCTAACAAGCTTTCCTGCTGCTGGATAAGCTAACAACAGGCTGCTGTCCACACACAGGTGGCGCTAACACTGCTGTACTATCCCCACCTGTTGCTCCATTCAGAGGCTGCAAAGCATCCTTCACCTGATTCATTTAATCCTTCAGTTTGTTGGTTTAAACACAACTGATCCATGAAGGTGATCAGTTTTTTCCTTTTTGCAGAGCATGCACAGAGGTGTGTGTGCTGCACTCAGGGAGGCTCAGCACACACACACACACACCTGTGGATTTATTTACAGGTGATGGTTTTCTGTCAGCCAGTAACATCAAACTGTCAGGATGGTTTTTATAGAAGTCTGTGTTTTTATTCTAACAGGGTCAGAGGTCAGAGGTCAGGAGAGTAGATCCTCAGCTGGGCTCCAGTTCCCATCAGTGTGACTGCTGCTGCTTCTACAGCTCATATTGTGGTTTATTGTCCTCTCAGACCAGCAGGTGGAGGTGAAGGTGGAGGAAGGCTCAGAGTCTGTCATCCTGCCCTGCAAAACAACACCTGACCTGCCCGAGGACACCAGGGTGGAGTGGACTCACTCTGACCCAGAACTCGTGTACAGAATCCAAATGAAGATGAATGAAGACCTGCTGAGAACTGGAGACCTCAGTCTGACCCTGAAACAGCCCACACAGAGAGACACAGGAGGATACATCTGCACCATCTACAGGGACAAAGACATCCTGAGACAGAAAGTAGTGCTGCAGGTCAAAGGTCAGTAATTCAGATACAGACCGGAGGTGAGTATAGGAGAGTAAGATCCACAGTTCAAAGGTCACATTGTTATTGTTTTATGTTTCTCCACAGAACCATTTCCATCCTGGGCCACAGCTTTCCTGGTTTTACTGGTTCTTGTTCTAGTTGTTTCTGGAGGTCTTTTATTTCATTTCTGGCACTATTTCATGTCACGTGAGTCTCTCCTACTACATTACCCATAATGCCGATGGCTAACATGTGTCCTGTTCTGTGCTGATGTTTGCAAATCTCATAAACAAATATTCACAGAAAACATCACATGTTAAACTGAGAAAATGCTGCATCCATCCATCCATCCATCCATCCATCCATCCATCCATCCACTCATCCATCCATCCATCCATCCATCCATCCATCCATCCATCCATCCATCCATCCATCCACTCATCCATCCATCCATCCATCCATCCATCCTGTATTTCCATGAAATATTACGAAGCCTCATTTTAAACATATTTTCTGTTTTATTGTGAATAAAATATTGTAAGGCGGTCCACAGTCGAGGCGTTTGTTCCCTCCTCTTTCTCTTACGTAGTGTGTCACGTGTAATGCATGTAGGATGCTGATTGGTTACGAATGTTCTATGTTCCTGAATATAGACAACAGAGACTTTGTTTTTTGGTTACTAAGGCTACAGACGGCGCTCACGGCTCATCGCATGGACAGTGCAAACTTGCTGTTCTGTGCCTGGGCTAGAACCCGCTGCCTTCATTGATGCAAACAGCTGAATGTTCTGTACTGACCTGCCGAAGTCTCAGTAAAGTTTGTAAACTGAGGATTCCTTGTCGTGCGAAGTTTTTCCACCCACGTCATCGACACAAGTGTCCGAGCTCACTTCCAGAGGAGCACAAGCACGACAATATTTATGAGATCCAAACAACCCCGGCTTTTTAATTGGGGTTGTGTAGCGAGGAAATGAAACAGGAAGAAAGACAAAGACCAAACAAACTGTATGAAAAGCTGCAGCATCACAGCTCAGTTGCTGTCTGACACACACACACACACACACACACACACACATACAAACACACAAACACATGTTAGCATTACAGCAGCTGGACTTTTGCCCCTCCCCCTCTGCCTTTAAACTCTGTGACATCATGAACAACACCACAAACACACTGCTCTGATCACCTGATACACCTGGTTCCTTTGCCAACCAGCAGGTGGCCTTTGCCTCGTTAGCGTTCCTGCTGGTGACGTGAATCCAAACAGAAGAGAGCTCCAGTTCCCCCAGGGGAGCCTCCAGGACTGAGAAGAACAAGTCAGCTTCAGCTTTGGAGGCTACAACAGCAACAAAACACCAGTGAACACAATCCCTCCAACATGTAGTCATAAATGTGTATGCTGCTGTAATTAATGTATAGGCAGTGCTGACCTCTGCTATTCAGAGTCTTCAGCCTTTCACTGTTACTACCAAAAGCTGAACACTTGTGTTGTTGCTGCTCTTGTGAAGTGCGGCCATATTGAAAGTGCGTCGTGACCCCACAGCTGACCTCCTACATCTCTGTCCCTGTTACCTTCTGCTCTGATCTGCTTCTGTCCTCCAGCTGCTGCTGCTGTCTGTACAGCTCATGTTGTGTTTGTATCCTCTCAGTCATTCCGGTGAAGGTGGAGGTGGAGGAGGGAGCAGAGTCTGTTCGGCTGCCCTTCAAAACCACAAGAAACCTGCCTGCTGATGCTAAAGTGATGTGGGAACGTTATGAGCCAAGAAAGATGGTCTACGTGTTCTGCAGGGAGACTGACGAGACAGAACAGCACGAGGATTACAGAGACCGAACAGAGATGAATGAAGACCCGCTGAGAACTGGAGACCTCACTCTGACCCTGACACAGCCAAGACAGGAAGACAGTGGAGAATACAGATGTTTAGTCTGGAGGAGGGGAGACTTCATCAGGAAGAAATCAGTGCTGCTCACAGTCAGAGGTTTGTCACAGGTGGAGGAGGGAGGAGAGGAAGCACAGGTGGATCCTCTGATGATGAGGCGCGTTTATTGATGTCACTGCAATCATCAAGATCACATGATGGTGTTAAATTGTTATTTTTTCTTGTAAATATGGATTTGTAGTACCATCCCCTCCTGTTTCCAAGTCCAGTCGGTCTTTGCTGTATAAATAGTCCTGCCCTCCACTCTGTATGGTCCCCCATGTAATTATCCACATTTCTCATCTCTGTCTCACCATCTGTGCAGTCAGTACTTTTTAAATAAAGCTCACTTTGTTTTATTGATCGTTTGGTTCTTTGATCTCTGGGTTTTCTTTTTGTATAGTGGATGGAGTCGTGATAATTAATTCACTGAGACTTTGTTTAACCTCTTATCACACGGGGACATTTGGTCACCTAATACTTCTGATAAAGTGTTTCACACTTTGTTAAACAACATTTTTGTGTTATGCTATAAAATAAACCCACTGTCCCAAAATAAGGACAAACTTTTTTTTATTGATGATGATAATCATGGTGAGTTTTTATACTAATCACAAAAAGCTCAGAGAAATTAAAGATGCATGGAGACGCGAGCTTGAGTCTGAGGAGGATCATCACTCCTCCATGTTCAGCACCGAGGTGAAAACTGTGGGCTGTAAACAGTCTTTCTGTCACGGATCAGTTTCCTCTGACACACACAGAGACTTCCTGCTGAGGTCAGAAGTTCAACAGTGAGGTTTTCTCTGAGCATCAGCAGCAGGTGTTCATCACACTGCACCCATCAGCAGTGGCTGCTGGAGGCCTGTAGACACATAATGATCACAACTAGCACCACTGCACTACACACACACACACACACACACACACACACACACACACACACACACACACACACACACACACACACACACACACACACACAGACTAGTCCTTCAGCAGGGAAGGAGCAAAGCAAGTCTAAGGGCGTCCCAACAACATCTCACTGCAGCTACATGTGATGAATGAACAGCTGGCAGCTCTGGAGTCTCTGGAACTCATCTTTGATCATGACAGTGAAACAGAGGAGGATGAGTCTGAAGATGAAGACCATCCTGAGGTGGAGTCTGAACCAAACCAGAGAACTGATATCCATTTTTCCTCTGAGACATTCACATCTAAAATGGTGAAATATGGTGGTCTTCATCCCCAAATATGCACCAGGCCAAACTGCAGAAAACATAATAAAGACAGTCCCGGGGCCCACGGGGACGACAGTGACTCTTGTGACAGACATCAAGTCAGTGTTTGAGCTGGTCGGGCCCAATTCAATACTGAAAATCATCCTTGAAATGAGTAATCTAGAAGGGAGGCGGGCTTTAGGGGAGAAGTGAAGCTGGATAAAACATGAGTATGAGTACTCTGAGAGAAAGGTGGAGATTTTAGTCCAGCACATCCAGTTATTGCTGTCTCTGTCCTCACACTGATACTGATGATGATGATGTCACCATAAATAATGTTTAGGCAGATGAACGCTCTGCTATGAGTTTTAATGTTGATATTGTATGAATGAGGAAAGGAAACAGAGTCAGGTAGCTGCTTCAGGAGGAGGCAGAGAGGAGATGAGGTTCAGAGTCCTCTTCACAGGATCAACAAACTCAGTTTGTTCAGGATCAGGTTTAAGCTGCCAGCAGCTGCAAACTGCAGATTTACTGACTGACTCTGTGGGAAAGTATCAAAGCTGAACTGAATATTACTGTGAGGGAGAACTTTATAGCGGAGAACTTTTTGTTTGTGTGTCGAGACCAAAAGATTCAGGAATTTGTTTCATGTCTGTTCAGAGAGTCACAGCAGCCAGCACCAAGCAGCCATTTATAGATGCATGTTTACATCAGGTCTGTCACATTTGCAGAAATAACAATAAAACAACAATAAACCTGAACTCATTATGACAGGAGTAACGCGTCATAATGAGTTCAGCGTAGCATGAGGACAAGATGCTGCCTGTCCAGCAGATGGTGCTCATGTTGCATGAAAACACACCAGACCCAGTGGGGAAGGATTCATGCACAGATCATACCTTAGGGAAAAATCAGTCCTGTTGTGTTGTGTTTCTGCAGATTACAGCACGCACACATGCACCACAATGATGTTTTGTGGTGCACAGGTTCAGTGCTGAGGTGTGTTGTTGGCTGCATTCAGAAGGTTGTGTTTACAGGTAATCCAGATTTAGAGAGGAGTTATGACACACAAGTCAGTCCCGTAACAAGGAACTCATGTAGCTGAGGATAAGATGGGCACATATTTTTTTTCTGAAAATAAAAACTCTGTGAACCTATACAGTCCAAAATGAAAGTTTATATTATTTTTACTAATTCATTTCTTTCTATCTCCAAACTGTGTTGATAATATGTAACAGCATGAGGTTTTAGCCACACACTGGAGCCAACTATGGACAGGTCTGCAGGTCTACAGGTGTATGCATGTATGGTGCAGAGGATTCTGGGGTCACACAGCAGCATACTCATTAAATAGTCAGTTCTTTAACCTCTTTGTCTTTCACTAAATTTAGTTCTTCATGGAGAGACTACTGCAAAATCCCTCTGCTGTCCAAGTCATCAGCCCTCCACCACTGTCCTAACAACAGGTATGAGCTGTTTGTGCTGATATGCTGTTTGGTGTTCTCCAAACATGCTGCTGAGCATTTAGACCAAACATCTCCACTTTGATCTCATCTGTCCATCGTTCTACAAGTCTTGTAGTTTGTTCACGTGCAGCTTGGCAAACCTACAGTAAGCTGTGCTGCCATGTTGTTTTTAGAGAGGTAACCTGTCAGGGTTCGCTGCTGTGCAGGCAGGAAGGGGGACCCCAAATGCAGGAAGGGTGTAATTTACTCACATGTTTTATTTACACAACACTTACAAAAATAAACATGAGCTCTTCCCAGAATACACCTGACGGGGAAGAGACGTGAAACTGACTTGACTTGACTTGATCTAACTCGACTAGATATTAACGAGAGACAGCGAGGTACAAAAAATGACACGACAAAGAACATACTGAAACACAGACAATGTGTACACACTAGCTAATGGGTAAATGGGAAACAGCTGGGAAGGAAAATACAAGAAGCAAAACTAAACCTAGAGCCTACAGACCAAAGACCTACTGAAATAAAACTGGAAGTAACCTGACCCTGTACACACAGACTTGCCACCCAGGCACACGAGAAAACAGGGAAACAGAAACACAGAGACTAATAAAACAGAAGTATACTGTTTTTGGTTTGGATGGTAGAGTCAGGGAGTGGGGGTCAAGAGCACTCAGGGATAAGGTTTACCCCTGATACAAAGTGAGTATTGCTACCATTGAAGGACATAAAAGTGCAAAAATCTAAAAAAAAAAAAAAAAAAAAAAGAGGGACAGTCAGGAGTTCATTGTTTTTAGAGGATATCATATACTTATTATTTTTTTTTTTTTAAATGCATTTTCAGTTTCAGTTTTATTTTTTATTCCTTTCTCTCTCTCTTCATTTTTGGGTTGTCTGGGGCTTTGCTTAGTTCTTTTGTTCCCCTGGGGAGCAAAATATTTTATTTCACCCCATTACTTTTCTTTTTATTTATTTTTTGCACGTTCTTAACAGAGTGGTTTGATAAATAATCCTGAATATCTTGGGAGAAATTTGGGGAGGGGATATTTATATATATGTGTGTCTACGTAAACATATGTATGTCTATGTGCATATATATACATAAATATATAGAACAATGATCTCATTGATTGCAAGCATTGACATAAACCCCTTAAAAACATTTTTATTTATTTATTTAATTATTTCCTCTTGACTGTTTTATTTGACTTATTTCCATTTTACTCTTTTAAGTTTATTTCTTTTAATTTAAAGGGGAGCACACTCGTGGGTCCCTGGCTCAATCAGATTAGACACAATTAGTAGAGAAAGGTTAAACTTAATTGATTTTCATAAAATAAAAGCCAATATAACAGACTAATGCCTTAATCATCCCAAACTGAGGTATTTTATCTTAAATTGTTGTTAAATTTCAAGAAAAAGTTTCCATGAGGAACACAGTTTTAGTGAAACCTTAAAAAGAAAAGTTAGAGGAAAAAATAAGTACCAAACCTGGAGCTGCTGCTCTGTTACAAAGCAAAGCAGAGAACTAAAAAACCTATTTATGAAAATGTAGGATAAAATGAAATCACCCGATTTAGATTTGTCTAAAGCTAAGATTTAGAGAAAAGCAGAGAACATTTGAATTTTGAATGTCTGAACAATTTGATATTGAATCAAGCATTAAAGGAAAAATCCCAAAAGCTAATAATATAAAATCAGTATGCCCTTTAGATAAATAATGTAAATTAAGGTAAATTATTGAGACAAAACAGAGTTTATGTCTCAAAGGAGGGACATAGACTAGGAGAAAAGTAAAGATTTAACTAATAAAGATTTCACTGTAACAGGAGCCTGAACAACATCACCGGGGCTGCAGAGACTGGATCAGCTACAATAAAGAAACTGGTGCAGATCGAGGTGTTCAAGATCATACCAAGCTCTCCTGAACAGACTGACAGCTCTAAGACTCAGGAAAAAGGCTCCTGGTTCCACATGACCCTCAATAAGAAGGCCCAACTTCAGACAAACAGGTGAACTGTAAGTTCCTTGACCCCTGACCTCTGTGTAAAGTCTGAGCCCAGGAGGAGAGTCATCAACAGGAGATCTCTTCGACATGGGGAGATCTCCATGTCGAAGCACGCTCAGTCACAGGCTCTCAGTGAAGAACTAAAACACATTAGTGGTCAAAGGTCAAAGAACTGCAGGAAAATAACAGCTGACTGCAATGTTTCAGTTCCAGTCTGAACATCCTCAGTATCTGACTCATAATCTGTTTGGATAATTTATCATTGGAAGGCCACAGGAATATAATCTGCTTTGTTTCTTGTAACACTGATTATTGTTTTTTCTTGACATGAGGTCTAAGGAGGGACACGTCCTGATTTCAGTTTGATCATCACAGAAAACTATTGTGCTGTGAGCTCTGTGTAAAAGCTCGACAAAGGAGGGAAGTGTGAGTATGACCTCTGACCCCAGAATTACCAC
Organism: Amphilophus citrinellus; assembly: GCA_013435755.1. Taxonomy (NCBI): domain Eukaryota; kingdom Metazoa; phylum Chordata; class Actinopteri; order Cichliformes; family Cichlidae; genus Amphilophus; species Amphilophus citrinellus. The sequence goes on along the minus strand of CM024194.1, from coordinate 49,374,793 downwards.
AACATTTCAGACTCACCTGACTGATTTTAACTGACTGCACTACATGGTGTTATATTCAGAGCAAGACCAATAAAGATACACAAATTACACAGAGTACAAAACAAATAAATAGAGTCATGACAGTAAAATAATGAAGGTTTCTCTCACTAACACTAAAACTGTGTCACTCTTAAACAGAAAGCAGACTGTTTGGATATGATGTGAGACAGAATTAAGTCCAATTAGTTTTCCTTTTCTTTTAACAATCAGGAAAAGAATAATATCTGTAATTTTGGCAAATTTTCCATTACAATAACATTTAATAACATGCTTAATGAGGACTCAAATTCTAATGCTGTCATTGAAAGATAACCAAATAATAAGAGAATGAGAACAAATGTCATTTGCAATGCCTATTGTTTTTACTGTTTTTTATTTTAGTTTTTAATCAATTTTAACAAAATTAGAGAAAATAAATGGCTAAATTCAGAAATGTCAAATATAAGGTTTGGGGGCCGGAATCAGCCAGTAAAGTCTTAAACCTGGCTGACTGGGTGTTTCTGGAGGCCAAAAGGAGGGAGCTTCTCTAAAACTTTATAATTTTATCAATTAAGTGAAAAAGTAAAGTTTGTTTTTCTTTTTGTTTGCTTCTACCTTTAGTCTTTAGTGTTTTTGTTTTCATTTTATTCCACAGGTATAACACATGTATCCATGTGCAAATTTAAACTGTAGGATTCTAGGATGACTAATCATAGACTGTGTGAGCTTTAGCATATATTTTTATTTTTCCTGGTTTCTGACCTAAATCTGTGTTAAGTGTTGATTTCAGAGCATTAATTCATTTTTATTTTTTATCTGAATAGATTGAATCATTTCTAGAATAGAGAAATTTAGACTGTGTTAAACTAATCAAGAGATCTTTAACATGAAGACACTGAATAATAGATCTTTCAAACAAACACTTCTGCTGTTAAATATGTCTCTTGGCAAACTGTAGTGTGTAGATTTTAATTTGATAGTCTTTGAGTCAGGGTGTTATATTTAGTGGGTAAAATTAATAAATAAAATCATGTTGAATAGTTAGACCTGATCAGACCACAGGTTCTTTTCTAATTTAGATGTTGACCCCAAAGCCCTGCAGCTCAGACTCAACTTTCAAACTAAAGAAAAATCAGTACAATACAACTGGACTAGTTTTCATAGATACCAGTAACTGCTCCCCACTGATAAGGAAATGAGCCTTTTTACAGGGAATATTTTGCCTCGGACTAGAACATCTGTCCGTCACACTGTGGATGGGAACATCTCAGTGTGACGGCCTGTTATCTGAGGATAAAATGGCATTAAAAATCCCTGGTTTGCCAAACAGAGGACTGACGTGTGGAGGATGGGAGTCTTGGGAAAATGGGATGGTGTCTGAATTAGTCCAGGTTGTAATAAAACAATCAGCCTGAAAGGTTCTTTATGCTTTAAGAGTTCCTGGTGGAACAAATTTAAGGTGCAGCAGCAGAGTTTGTGTCACTGTTTGTCTTTGAGTCATAATTAAACAAAACTTAGATTGAGTTAATTATAATATTAAATCAGGAATGTTGATTAACCTCACAGAGGCTGATTGGAAAACTTAGTGATAGACCTGAACATCATTAACAGCAGAATAAAATGACAGATGTTACTTGTGTGGTTTACTCAGTCTAAATAATCTTTAACCATAGCAGTTCAATTCTGCAGAGCACTGTCAAAATTAGTAGAGAACTCAAATAAAGAAATAAATCCTGTATCTTTAATGATGGGAAAATGTTTTGGGAAATCAGATGGACAAATTCAAATTTTTCCTCTTTTCTAGATGACTAAGTCCTGGGAAAAGACATAAAGAAAAAAGGGACAGGATCAAATATTCAGCAAATAAATACTAATTGATGAAAGTGTGATAATAAATATTTGTTTCATGTGATGTGCTTAAACAGATATATTCTGAGGTTATGTTTTATGATCTTGCGACTCGTGCTTTAATCCACTTGTTTGGCATTTTTGTTTGTTTGGTCTTACTTTTTAGAAAAGGAGGTGATTTTAGGAAATAAGAGTGCTAATAATAATAATTATGTCTTAGAGTGCTTTTCATATGCTTCTCTATTCTTAACTGAAGAAGAGAGCTGCTCTCTCCCTCTGTCTCTAACAAAAGTGTCTGTGTCTGTGTGTGTATGTGTGTGTGTGACCTTGTTTAGTATAAACACTGAACTCAGTGGCTCACAGAAATATCATTTGAGAGAAACTCTGGCTTGTAGTGACTTATTGTGCTTTAAAATATAATGAACGGTGTGAAAAAGGAGGGAGTTAGGGATTATTTTTTATTCAATGAATAAAGGACAAATGATTAAAGGTAAAGTCCACTAAATTAATCAATAAACTGTGGATCAACCAAATAATAAATAATTAAAAAATACATTAGACAGACAGTAACAGATCAGAAACTACTAACTTCTCTGTCTCAGTGCATCTCATCTCAAGTTTCGGCCACAGAACGTACAATTAGAACATCACCAACGTCACCATGTTCTGTCATTAATCTGGACAAGATTTCACTGTATTGATTAAATTAGAACATCAGGAAGAAGACGTGCTTTATGACTCCACTGTGGATGAGAGGAATCTGAGTCATGAAAAACCAGCTTGAACAAAACTGAATGACGAAGGTCAACTCGTAGCACCCACAGATTTTTTATGTTTAGATAAGAGGCTGTATAAAGATGCTGTGGTTAGACAGGAACAAGGGCTCAGGGAGGGAGTGCACACAGGCCTGCTGTCACCTCCGAGTCCCCACATATGCATGTGTGAGTTTCTGATTCTTTAATATATTAAATGTCTTACTTTTTTAATTAAAGTTTTTCAGGTGTCTTCCTTCATAAACAACCTGTTTACCTGTCAGAGGGCAGAACACCGCAGCTCTGCCCATCAGAAGCTAGAGGCAGGCAAAGAAAACGCCAGGAAACCCAGGCCACCAGCACCGGAGCTTTGTATTCTTTTGGTTATAGTTATTTGTACTCTTTGTTCTTCTCTTCTCTCTGTTTGTGTTCCTGTGTGTGTTTTGTCCCCTTGTCGTGGCCTTTTTCTGTGTTTAGTTTCCCGTCCCGTTGTTTCCTTGTGTGTGGTGTTTAGATTTCCTCTCCCGTAGCTTTAGAGTTTAGTTCTCCCTATGTCGCTGTCTGTTTTTCCTCATGTGGTGTCAAATCCATCTTTGTATCTTGTTTGGTCACTTCCTGTTTTATTTTGACAGTCCTATGTTCCCTGTGCTTTGTGTTGCTTTGTGGTGTCTAATCTGCATGTATGTATGGTTTTGTCCTTTAGGATGGAGGCTTGAGTTCAGGCCAGTGTTGACCTTGTCCAAAGAGAGGATAGCTGAGAATGAGAACAGTGTCCATCAGTAAATTGGAGCCCCTCGTTGGGCTCTCTCCAAAAAGGGACCAACATTACATACATACTGGTAACAAGCTGAAGACCTTTTGAACTTGGTTTTCCATAAAATACTATATGTAGTAGAAGGTCAAGGGTCAAGAATGCGGGTGCTTGCCCCTTGTCTTACCAGTTAGGGTGACTGGACTTCCCTCTCCCAGACGGCTCCAGAAACGTCAGTTTGACATTGTCTGTTTCTGCAATAAACTTCATGTATGCACTGAGAAGGATTTCTTCAAGAGCACGCACACCCAACAAAGACACAGCCCCCCCCGACCCCCCAAAAGCACTTTCACCTGTCATTTCTGCAGTAGTTGAGAGATTCCATTCAGAGCTAAATAAAGAAGAAGAATGAAAAGAAAAATAAATAATCAATAACAAGAGGACCCTACAATATAGCTCCTCTTGGAATGTCAAAGTTGTTTGGCACAACAAAGCATGCAGACCATAATAATAAATAATGCAAAAGTGCAATGAACACACATATGCCCAAAATATTACCAATGGATGAGGAACACATGCTTTACTTGACCTTGTCTGCAGGGCAATTAAGTTGCATATTATATATAAAAACAGACACCACACAACATCAGGCTAGTGTAAAATATCAGGGTGGTGAGCCTTCAGGTGCTGCTTAAGATCTGTGGTGTTTTTTCCACCAAGTTTTAATCCACAGTTACCGCCGTCTCCCTGGACACTGCATTCAGTTTTGCTTTCAAATGTGTTACATTGAAAATAAGTCCAGAGATCTTTTCTTGGTTCAGGGTCCACTGAGACCCTTCGTACAAAGTCCAGCCCACCATGGTCCATCAGTGATTAAAGCACGTGTCAGACTCAAGGTCAGCAGGCCACATCCGGCTCGCCATATAATTTTATACAGTTTTATATGATATTATATAGTTATTATTAATGGCCTGCTGGTACACAGTGCTTCACCACTTTTACTACAAATCTCCTGTGCAGGGGGCTGGCTGCTGGGGGCAGGCTGGCTTTTCGTTGCCTTGGATTTTCTGGGGCCCTTGCTCCTCGTCTCGGGGCGTCTCTGTCTGGGACCTCCCTAGCCCGTCTCGGGTGGGTGTGCGGTTGTCTCTGGAATGAGTGGCCGCAGGTCTTCGTAGGTCTTGGTGGGCTGCTGGTGGCCTGGGTTTCCTGGGCTTTCTCTGCCCGCCTCTAGCTTCTGATGGGCGGAGCTGCCCTCATTGGTAAGTAGATTTCATGAAACAGACACAAACAGCCACACAATCACAACACAACAAAACTGTTGGTTTGTGTAACCATACATACATACATACATATATATATATATATATATATATATATATATATATATATATATATAATTAAGTAGTTTTATTACAAACAAAGCCAGTTCTATATCACATTCACATGGGTCAAATTCAAGCAACTAGTAACTAATTACATTTACTCAGTAACATTTACTTGAGTACCTTTTTTGAAAAAATGTACTTTTATAAGTATTTTAACTACATCACATTTTTACAATCGCTTGTGTAATATTATAATTGAGTGTCACTACTCCTGAGTAAAACTTCATGATACTCTATCTGCTGTGAGTCACTTCAGTAAATGAAGAACAAATATGTTTTAATCAAAAATGCACCAGAAACCAAAACTTGAGTCCAGTCCATGTGAAAAAAAGTCCAGGCTTAATTATGCAAGGATATCCACTTTCCTGTTTTTGTGAAACAGCCCTCTGGTGTAGCTTCAAACACCAAAATGTCATGTCATGAGTCATGACACATCATTCTATTAAACAATTATGACCTCATTTTGTATTCATGAAATCAGCAATTACTTGGTTCAAATGCATCTGTAAATATTTCAATGGGCGTCGGACCATCACATACCAGAGGTGGCAAAAGTACTGACATTCTCTACTTAAGTGGAAGTACAAGTACTTGTGTTAAAAAATACTTTGGTAAAAGTCAAAGTACTGGTTCAACTTCTTTACTTAAGTAAAAGTAAAAAAGTACAAGTAAGAAAGTAAAAGTAGCTCTTTGGAGGACGTTTCTACCTGCAATTTTTGTGTAAAGCTAACTGAACCTCATTTTATATTATTGTAATAATATTAAATAATACATGAGAACACAAATGTTATTCCAATCTAAATTTTAATCCTAATGAATGCACTCAGCTTGAATCTGTTCTGTAGGACACAAACTGTGAAAGCGAGTTTAAACACAGCTCTATTCTCTGTGTCCTCCATAGTAGAAGGTGACTGTGCCTCCACCTAAAAACAAACATGAGGATACTCAGGGGTTAGCTAACCTGTTTATTATGTACTAAACTGCAGTATTTTCATACAACCTTTGAATTACACAAAGTCAGCATACTTCAGTTTGTTTTGCAGTCATTACCTTTAAATCTAACCTCTCTTTCTCTCCTGTCCTCTTTCTCCATCTCTGACTTATGCTCGCTCCTCTTCAGTAGCGCTAGCTGTTTATGTCCCGCGAGCACAACTTAAGGACTCAGTCCAGCTCACTGTAACCTCTGACTATAGCGCTATAAATGCAACATTAATTATATGGTTTGCATATTTAATCCCATTGTACCCGATAAGCCGGTGATGGAGGATACGCCTATACGATTGTCTCTTCTATGTTATTATTCCTCCGTTTAGGCTCAGATCGTTTCATGTTTGACGGCGCACTGAAATGCAAACTTCTCTCTGACGAGCTAAAAAGTAACGAGCATGTTTGAAAATGTAAGAGGTAGAAAGTACAGATACTTGTGTAAAAATGTAGGGAGTAAAAGTAAAAAGTACTCACAAAAATAAATACTCAAGTAAAACACAGATACCTGAAAAATCTACTTAAGTACAGCAGAGGTGGCAAAAGTACTGACATTCTGTACTTAAGTAGAAGTACAAGTACTTGTGTTAAAAAATACTTTGGTAAAAGTCAAAGTACTGGTTCAAGTTCTTTACTTAAGTAAAAGTAAAAAAGTACAGGCTCTGAAATTTACTCAAAGTAAGAAAGTAAAAGTAGTTCTTTGGAGGACGTTTCTACCTGCTATTTTTGTGTAAAGCTAACTGAACCTTATTATATATTATTGTAATAATATAAAATAATACATGAGAACACAAACGTTATTCCAATCTAAATTTTAATTCTAATGAATGCACTCAGCTTGAATCTGTTATGTAGGACACAAACTGTGAAAGGGAATTTAAACACAGCTCTATTCTCTGTGTCCTCCATAGTAGAGGGTGACTGTGTCTCCACCTAAACACCAACATGAGGATACTCAGGGGTTACAGTGGGATTCAGAAGGTGGAGGAACCCTAAGATCAGCTGTAGTGGCTCTGCATGGGGAGAAGAACCACAGCTTTGGTGTGCAGGCTGTGATCAGCTGACCTGCTGCTGCTGCTCTGAGGTTTACTGCTCTGTGTGGATGAACTGAACTCACAAAGATGTAACCCAGTATTTCACAGCTATCTGAGCTGATCTCCATCCTCTACACTGACAGCATACAGGCTGTAGAAATGTTGGATTCAGTGAATGAATCTCAGCATCAGCAGCTTTGATTCAAACTCATCTCTGCTGCACTGATGTAACCTGTAACTCTGACCATGAACACAGCCTCTGTGCACCAACACAGAGCTTTACTGTAAATACAGTACAACAAGATAACCTGTTTATTACGTACTAAACTGCAGTATTTTCATACAATCTTTGAATAACACAAAGTCAGCATACTTCAGTTTATTTTCCAGTCCTTACCTTTAAATCTAACCTCTCTTCTTCCTCTCGTCCTCTTTCTCCATCTCTGAGTGAACTTCTCTCTCTTTGCTCTCCCTGAAATGCAGCAGCTCTTCTTTTAGCTAGCAGACACACTGTGTGACAAACTGCACACACTTTGTGTGTTTGCTGATATTTGTTGAGCATTTAGAAACGCTGTATGTACCTGCCACACGTTACTCCCTTCATGCTCGCTCCTCTTCAGTAGCGCTAGCTAAGCTGTTTATGTCCCGCGAGCACAACTTACGGATTCGGTCCGGCCCGCTGTGACCCCTGATTATAGCGCTATAAATGATACATTAATTATATGGGTTTGTGTATTTAATTCCTTTGTACCAGATAAGCCCCGGTGATGGAGGATACGCCAGTACGATTGTCTCTTATATGTTAATATTCCTCCGTTTAGGCTCAGATCGCTTGATGACTGACGGCGCACTGACCGGAAACGCAAACTTCTCCCTGACGTGTTAAAAAGTAACGAGTCTGTTTGAAAATGTAAGAAGTAGAAAGTACAGATACTTGTGTAAAAATGTAGGGAGTAAAAGTAAAAAGTACTCAGAAAAATAAATACTCAAGTAAAGTACAGATACCTGAAAAATCTACTTAAGTACAGTAACGAAGTATTTGTACTTCGTTACTTCCCACCTCTGAAGTACAGTAACGAAGTATTTGTACTTCGTTCCTTACCACCTCTGTCACATACATACAGTCCTGTCGCCAGATCTCAGTCTTAAGGGGGGCTTATGAAATCCAACAGGGGGGCACCACTATTATTAGCTTGATTAGTGATCTGGCTTGGGTGGGCGGGCCAGGGCGGGCCCAAGCGTATCAGTGGGCGGGCACGGCCCCCTAGGGCCCGCCCATAGCGACGGGTCTGCATACATATAGTATATCGATGATTCGTTAAAGACATTTCCAGTTCCCACGGTCCCTGAATGCAACAGCTGGGACTATGTTGTTCAGCCACTGTGTTGAGCTGTCAGTCATGATTCCATACCCCCATCATCCGAGACCCCGCCCCCCACGCCAAAACAGGGCCAAAAGTTTTGATTTTTTTTTTTTTCCAGTTTCACATCTTTTTTTTTTCAGTTGAAAAACGTTTTTTTCCTCTTATTTTTTTGGGGGGGTTCAAAATAAGTTTTCAGTTTCAATGTTTTTTTTTCGAACAAACTTTATTAATTTAGCTCCGTACCTCTCCTCTCTCCTCCACCTGCTCCAGTGAGGGAACGTCCTCCATGATGGAAAGTGCTGAGAGTTTCCTCCAGAGTGAGACCTCTGTCACAGTTCAGAGGATCTACGGCAGCAGAGACCTTCATGGACACTAAAAGGCTCAAACACACAACAACAACATCACCCTGACCCCACTCTGACATCACTGATCAATAATCAAAGAACAGATCAAACTGATTGATCAGCCATCAGAGGAGTCGGATCAATGGAGCTGCTTCCGTTCCTGATGATCCCTGTTTGATCCTGGACCTGAGCTCTCCCTGCAGAGGAGACACAAGACAGTCAGACACACACACACACACACACACACACACACATGCATGCACATGCACACAGACACACATGCATGTGCATGCACACAGACACACACACACACACACACACACACACACACACACACACACACACACACACAAACAAACCTTTGACTTTAAGCTCCACGGTTTTTACTCTAATTAGGACGCCTTCATCATTCCAGACGTCACATTTATATCTCCCACTGTCTCTCTCTGTGGGCTGTTTCAGGGTCAGACTGAGGTCTCCAGTTTTCAGCAGGTCTTCATTCATCTTTGTTCTGTGATCCTGGTTCTGTTTGTGAGGCTGGTCAGAGCCGTTCTGATAAATGTGGACCTTCATTGATGGTTCTGGTTCTTCACGTTTCCACTCCACTACAGCATCTTCAGGCAGGTTTTCTGAGGTTTTGAAGGGCAGCTGGACAGACTCCGCCCCCTCCTCCACCTCCACCTGACAGACTGAGAGGACAAACAAACACAACATGAGCTGTACAAAGTCTGATTGGTGCAGGGCAGCATCATGTGACTCTTGTTGTGCACAGAGTGAAGCGATGGAGTGGCGCCTCCTTCAGGCAGAAACAGCTCATGGAGATCAATAATGATTCCAGCAGAAACAACAGTGGAGCTGCAAATAAGGGCGAGAGGAACGCTTCAGAAAACTGTTTATGTGTGAATTCATAACTTGATGGATTTATTGGAGCACTAAAATCAGAGCTGCTTCTCTTTCTGATATGACAGCTGGACATTAGAGCTGCAACACTTTGAATGGAGCCTGAAAAACATGAAAGTCTACAAGTGCATTGAGCTCTGACCAGGGGCGGGCTGGGGTTGAAATTCAGCCCAGGAGGCCTGGAGCAGGGTTATTATAGTTAAGGCAAACGAATGAAATAATGAAAACTGAAATTGAAAAAACATTGTCGTTAACTGAAATAAATAAAAACTACAATTAAAAGGAAAAACGATAACTAACTAAAACTGTATTGTGAGTTTTAAAAGCTAACTAAAACTAACTAAAATTATAGATAAAGTGACCTTTCTTTCCTTGTTTGTCATTTTATTTAAAAGCCTGGTGGATTGATAATTTTTCTGCTCTCCGAGTTTAAGCTGGGAGAGTTGGGCAGCTGTGTTTATGTGTGTGTGCACGAGAAAGCAGCAGAGTCGCTCTGAGCCAACGCAACCTGAAGTTCACCTCTGGAGAAATATCCCTACTCATTGGGTCCACGTGTAGGGATATTTTTTGCCACTTTCATTTATTATCTATACTTTACTTACTGCAATCAGAGGCCCATTCAATATTTTGTACTGTATGCTGGGTGGGTCTTTCCCCGCCCATAGCAGGGGGACATCTATCATTCCATACGATGTACTGTGAGGACCACTCTTTTATTGCCAGGTGGACTCATCCATTATCTCAATATTTTACTCTACTTTCCCCATGGCTAATTACTGGCCCTGTTCCTAGAGGCCAGTAATTAGCTGTTGAGTCAGTGATACTTTCATTTATCATCACATATATGGGAATATATCTACTCTTATTGTTCACCAATGTTATTTGTACTGTCACTAATTCTACTTTTATTACTTATACTGAGACTATTTTATATTCTGTATGGCCTTCATACTGGTGCATGGAGTCATTATTCTCATGTTTTAGATACCACGCGTCACTTTTATGGCTTTGTCCAAAGTAAGTAAGTAGGTTCTTCTTCTCTTCTCTGTGCATGTATCTTAGTCTCAACTATGTTACTGTCTGTATCTTGTTTTTTGTCTGTGTTCTGTGTAACTAATATGTGTAATAAACAGCCTGCACCTGAACCTGCTCGTCCCAGTGAGTTTTTGGATATTTTGGGTTTAACTGGGTTTGAATCTTTGGCCAAAAGGAACATGGAGACCCTAAGGAAATGTCACCGACACACGCAGCCGCAAAGTTGTGATTAACTTGTTTAGTCCTTGTGCATTTCCAGCTACTTTATCAGTTAGAGAATAACAATCAGGACTAATAATCAAAGCATCAATATAAGGACTCACAAATGTCAACAAATTCCTGGAGGGAGGCTGCTGAAACTATCAGGATGGACGTGAGGGAATGAAGAAAGTGGAAAAACAGGGACAAATATGTTTGCAGCCAAAAAACTGAGCACAAAGAGCGAGGACCAAAAGAAGTCTCAGCCGGCACCACATATAAAACACCAGCACACAACCACAAGGTAATTAACACACACAGTCCAGCTACACAAGCAGAAATGAGACATGAAACACTTCGTAGTTTGTGTACAGAGGCCGCAAAGACCCTTCAAGTCTAATTAGGAGCATCTAACCAAGCTAGCTCCAAAACAGAAGCAGCTCCAACATCAGGATGCAGCTGGATTTGACCTTTGACTCCTTCAGTTGGTTTTTGTCAAACACCACATATAGGTGTTGTTAATCTGCTGCACTGATGCTGAACTTTATTGTAGAGTTTTTTGTAGAGTTTACTGGGTTTTGGAGTTTGGGTTTTTCTTTGTTTTATGGAGGTGGAGGCAGGATTACAGTTGTGCCATAATCTTTCCATTTCCGGATAATGGATTGAACAGTGCTCCGTGAGATGTTCAAAGCTTGGGAAATCTTTTTATAGCCTAAGCCTGCTTTAAACTTCTCCACAACCTTATTCCTGACCTGAGAGAAAATGGTGAGGACATTTAACTTTAAATCACAGTTTAGTAATCCTACAGGATGAGATTGATCACCTAGTATTACAGTTTGGATAGTTTTATCATTCTAGATACTTCATAAGTGTAGAAACCTCAAAAGAAGCTGAAGCTTCTTTGATGGTAGAGGTGAGGAAGATGGAGGAGGTGCTGAGGAGAACCACAGCAGATTCCTCAGAGCCAGCAGAGGGGGCATCATGTTCAGCAGCCTTGGAACCAGCAAAGAAGACACTGTGGGTGGACTCTGCTGAACCCAGAAGACTTGAAAGCATTTTTGATGAAATCCTGAAGGAGAACACCGTTCCTCAGTTAGCCACCACAAGTGTGGCAAAGTGGAAATAACAGAAGATCTCCTATGAAGCATGGGGTTAGGATGATTTTATGTTAAGTTTTGCATGCTTTTGTTTTTTGGTGTGATATAGGCCATACCCATGTGGGAGTGGAGGTCCCACTTTAGTCCATCTGCCAGGTGTTCAGAGTTGAGTACTGGAAGTAAGTGATTGGTGTGGGTTTGGGGCCTTCCTCTATAAAGAAGAAAGAAAGGAGGAACACTGCACATGTGAGAGACAGGAAGTAAGGGGGCTGTAGAGCACAGGAGTGGCTGCTCAAAACAGAGCTGGAGTAAAGATCTCAGTTGAGGAAAATGCCTTGTTAAAGGAAGCTCATCCTTTACCTGGCCTGAGGATGATTCAAGTCTTTTTAAAGGTGTCTAGTTTCACTGAGAGGAGGATTCATTTTAATCACAGTGTATTTGGAGTGTTTTAACAAAAGACAGGAGTGGGAACTGCTAAGGAGAACCTCCATGCAAAGGGAGCTTCAGGAGGGAAAGTCCACTGTGCCATTAGGGGGTGGCCAGCCTGATGGAAGCACTCAAGACCTGGAGAGGAAAAGACTGAGCTGCAGTCCCAGGATTTCATGTGGAACCCCAGTCACCATTAACACAAGGCTTTTTAAAGTGTGTTGAAACTCTTTAAGGAAAGGTGCAAGCACAGTATTCGATTGACTGATTATTTCTTTAAGTGACCACCGTTTTTTCTGCCTATAACCAAGCAGATAACTCTGATGGTGGTGTTCTTGGGCCCTGGCCAGGATTGTACACCCAGTACAGCACCACACTTTGAAAAGAATAAATTATTGTGAACCCTGTTTCTAGTGTGAGAGTGTTGGTTTTTTGCTGGTCACTCCTTGAACCCATTCCTTAGATTGGGGCAAATTTTGGCCCACTTTGTAACACAAGTTCATGCATTGAACTGCAACCGTACCTCAGCGAGCCAACTATTCAGCAGTCAGACAATCCACTGCTATACTGGACAGTCAGCCAACCTGGATTACCCACTCTGGTTTCTACAGCAGCTAAATTTCTACGACAAGTGATGAGAGCGAGAGACTCCTCAGTACAGCCTCCATCATTACTGATGAAAGGAGAAGCAGGCTGACAGCTGAGAAAGCTGAAATGCTGATCTTTCTAAAGAAGAACCTGCCTCTCATGTTAAAGTGAACAAACTGTTACAAAATGGTTTTCAAAAGTGACTGTTTTTCAATGTTGGGCAGCTACTGGCATGTCTGATGGTAGGGGACTCCTATATCCGAATACTTTAGTTCATAGTATTTGTGTTTATTTGTATTTTTTAAACTGGAAATGTCTTTATACAAGTGTTAATTTTTGTGTAGAGATTTCACAGAGTTGAACTTCAGGTTGTGATAGAAAAAGATTGCACTGACAGCCATCTTAGTACTGGTTGAGGGTCATGAAAAACCATGTTTGCACTACTTTTGTTACTACATTGTGTTTACAGTAGAAAATTTCCACAGTAGATGTCTATGTTGAGCTTCAAGGGTCCATCCTACAACTTGATTTTAAAAATTTGTTGAATATTAACAGTATTTTATGCTGAAATTGCACTTTGTTTTTCAGAACAAAGAGCTTTTGAAATCTAGCATAAAGTTGCACTTTGAATTTAATTTTGAAGATGGCTTTAGATTAGGGATAGGAATCGAGAACTGGCTCTCTACAAGAACAGGGTCCCAGTAATTCAGTTCCTTGGACTTGCTAGTCTACTTGCCTAACAGTTCCGGTAATTGGTTCCACTGCTCAATGTTGTGTGTGTGTGTGTGTGTGTGTGTGTGTGTGTGTGTGTGTGTGTGTGTGTGTGTGTTCACTGTGCTAATAATTACAGCTGTCATTCTTTTCTTTACTATAACTACAGTTTGCTAGCGGCACCACCGTTAGCACTAGCGATCGTTCAGTACTCGTCAAAATATTTTTTATGCTTTAATACCTGATTAGGGAGATGCTTGTGGATACAAAGCATTACAAAATTATGTTCACAGTGTTTCAACAACAGCAGCAGGAATTTTACTACAGTCTGCACACCTGCAGGAAGCGCAAAGAGGCGGAGCCGTTACTGAGACCAGGTGGAGTGAAAGGAAACTGTTTTTCTACCATCCAGAGCAGCAGCGCTTCTTCCTGTAACCAGCTTAAAACCTTTACTGGGAAACAGCTGGAGGTCCTTCATCAACCACCTGATCAGTAAGTGAAGAAAAGAGAACTTTGTAGCTGCTCCATCCACCCTGTTTGTTTCACACAGGGAAACATCTGCAGTACGGAAGTTAAAATATGCCGATGAATTGTTAATACAAGAAAAGTACAGTAGAAGCCACTCAAAGTTGCCGCTCCCAGCCAGCTGACAGCCAGTTGCCAGCCATCTGGAAGTCCCCCTCCTTCTTCTGGGCGTATCTACTTCCCAGCATGACCACACCCCTTTCCCTCAATTGCAGAGTGTCACCAAGAGATGGCGCCTTCTTCACAAAAACTTTGACTTCTGTGATTCACAAATGTTTTGTTAACATTTCATGCTGAAGTATTTTCACTGTCTAAAACAAAGCTGCAACGAATGGAACAAGTTTGGAAAATCTAAAATAGATAAATTTGTAGTCAGTATGACCTTTGACACATTTTCCACTGCAAATCACCAAACATTCTTTTGATCAATTTATTTTTGTGAACCTAATAAATAAGTAAATGAATAAATAGTTTTGTTTAAGTAACGCTGTGCTGAGCAATCTACACTTTCTCCCTTTTCAGTCTCCTGTTAGAAGTTCTGCATGAAGCTCCACTTTTATCAATTATAAAATTATTTTAAAAGCTACCTACTAAAGGTAGCTTATAATGTGCCGTCGGCATTAATATGAACACCCACCGCCTCCTCCCACTTCTGCTCCCTGGTGTCAAACCTGATTTGCAGTATTGTCCCAACTGTCCTTCCACCATCAGACAGATGTGCCTTCTCAGAAATGTGTCCTGAAGATAAACTGATTGATACTCATGAATCCTGCTTTTTGGAATTTTTTAAAAGGCTCTTAAAAATAAACTATGAATTACTCAAAAATGGCTCTTAACAATGAGTTTTATAGAGTGATGAGAGCAAATTGGAAATTTTTGTTCAAATTATAATCGATGTATGGAGGAGATCAGGAGGGAGGTGCAGCATCTACAGCTGTCTGTGAAACACAGGAGGTTCTGTCCTGGTTTGAGGCTGCATTTCATCCACTGGTGCTGAGCTCTTGTCAAAAATCTTTTATCAGCACAGAAAAGTCTCAAACACTCTGGCACTGCAGTAAAAGCATGCCTGGATAGAAAAACACACAATGGAGCACTAACAGTGATGGATTGGCCTCCCCAGAGCCCAGACTTCAACATTACTGAAGCAGTGTGGGAGCGTCCTGACAGTGAATGCAACAAAAGGCAGAAACATCCAAAGAAGAGCTTTGAATGACCTTCAAGAAGCCTGGAGAACTGTTCCTGAAGACTTCAGAAATGACAGAAAGCTGCCTCAGAGAGATCAGACTGTGCTGAAGAATAAAGGAGCTCATACCAAATACTGACTTTCAGGCTCCGTTTTGAACCTTATAAACTGCATTCATGTATGTTTCAATAAATGGCTGCACCTGTTTCCTGTAAAATATAAAGAAATTAGAGATTTTGGAGTACTGGGCCACCAAATTAAAGTCAATTAGACCAGTGCTAACTTTATGGAGGTGGGGGCAGGGAAACGGTCTGGGTGATGTGACTGAGAGCAAAGCTCATGGTGCTTTCCGGAAAACGGGACGTTCAAAGACCACCAATAAAAGCCAGCTTAGAACACTTTATGAATTCCATAAATTTAAGGTTTTCCAAGCTGACATTCACTTTTTGGTGGTTTATTTTTTGGTGTTGAAACCTCGAGTTTCTCCCGAGTAGAGTCCATGCTCTCATTACTGCCCCAAGTTAACAAGAATGGTCTGAGTGTCAAAATGTCGGAGTTTTCCTGAATGCATCCAAAAGTGACATGACCGACTTTTAGCAGTCCTGTGCGCTCAGAAATTTCTACAGACACAGAGATGGGGGTGGGCGGAGCTTCTTGGCTGCAGGAAGTGTTTTATTTCACACCTGATCACTGAGAGGTGAAAAGGTTTCACTGTTATTTGCATCACGGTGCAAATCAACAAGTATTAAAACGGGAAAAACGTGGTCAGTTAAATACAAACTGGACTGTTTTTACTGTCATAAATACTTTGTTGTTTCCTCCGAAGACGGTACACTGTCTTATCACTGTCTTATGGGCATACTTAAACCGTATGCCCATTACAACATAGAGATGCTGCATCTTAAAATTGCCGCACTCAGCTGGTGAGCCGGCCACGGTGGGGGTGGGAGAGAGGGAGAATTCCTTCCACAGAAGAATCCTCTGTAATGCTAATGATAGTCTGGGCTCTCTTACGTGTCTGCAAAGGTAGTTTCTGCCCTTAAAATCACTGTAGATTTACCAGAGATACGCAGTATTAATTTTATTCAAAGGTGAGGACACTCTCTTTTGAGCGCCGCTTTCAGAGCGCGATTTTAATTTACAGAAAAAGACAAAGTGGTTTGTAGCAGGCAGTCCACTACATTTTAAAATTATGCAGTCTATAAATTATTTGTAAAACTGGTGATAGAACATCATGTAATTAGTGTGCTCATTTATTTATTCATCAGGTTATGGTTACTCAGACCGAACATTAACGACCTGTTCACTCTCTCCTGCCTGTCAGCATATGCAGTTTTTGTACCTATAAATAAATAAATACTGCAGTATTTGGCTGGACACTGTTGCGGAACATGTGGCTGTTGTTGCATTTGGTCGCTTTCACAGCGGAATGACTGCGATCGTTGCCGCTGTGACTGTTAATTTGGAAAGCAGATTATAGGTCAGCAAGTCATTTATAGCCGTTTAAATACAGACAATCATTTTCCAGAAATACCTTTTTGGCAGACGATCACTTTTTGGCATGTAGCAGAATGGATTCCAATTGGTTGGCTGCTATGACTGGGCGGTCATGGTATATAAGGGCGGCGTGTAACACCATATGGTGATCTTGCCCTCGGTGATGCACACGCTTCCGGGTTTTCATGCACGTTTCTCCTGGCTGCAGCAAAGTACGCTGGTGATAACCTCGTAGCTCTCCCTCCATAAGCTTCGGGTACGGTATGACTCCTTCTCTTATTGTAACTAATCCTGTAGCTTATTTGCCTTTTAATTTGTAGGTAGTGGCTGGGGAAGCCCTATACCGGCCAATTTGGTCCCTGCAGGCATTGATTGACTGGTAGGTAATTTCGGGGGTTTCTGTTTATATTCAATATCTTCGCCAGTCATTTTAATATTTATGGTGTCGTAGGGTGCTTGGGCCTGGGTCGGCGGCGTGTTGATTTCCACGGCGCCGCCATTGCTTCTGCAGGATAAAGCTACAGTGTGCTGCTGTTTTGCCTTTTCCCATTTTTTCATATACAAGTGTTTTATGCCCGCTGCCTTGTTTTATTATTGGTGCGATCCCTTCGATGTTGTGCCGGCAGGAAGAGGCGCAGAGGAGAATTTTAGCACTATTGTTATGCGCAGGCGTGCTTTTATTTTGTTTTATTACACGCCTGCCGGTTTGTAAGGTCAGCGGGTTGTGGGGATTTTATTTGAGAACCGGGGTTTTATTAATGTGCGTGTGTGGTGAGTCATTTCTCACCCACACTGTTTTATTGTTTGAAGACTTGTTTTTATTTCGTTGATGAGTGTCTTTCTTATTAAAGTTGATTTAAAATTGTAATTTGTTTTATTTCTTTTATTTAGGAGCTGACGGCTGCCGTGATCACGTCTGGGTGCCCCCCTGGTGGCGGGATTTATTTTGTGTGCCGTGACTGATTGTCTAAAACTTCGTGTGGCACTTAGGTTTTGTGTGTGCGTGTGCTGGTGACGGGTATTAAGATTCACGTGTGCAGTGGTGAT
Source organism: Amphilophus citrinellus (assembly GCA_013435755.1). NCBI lineage: Eukaryota > Metazoa > Chordata > Actinopteri > Cichliformes > Cichlidae > Amphilophus > Amphilophus citrinellus. The sequence goes on along the minus strand of CM024194.1, from coordinate 49,357,106 downwards.
ATTCAGCCCCTTCCTCCAGCACCTCATTTGACACTGGTAAGCTGCAGCTCCCAGTTCATTTTTCTATATTTTTATGCGATCGTTGTTTTACTGTTAAGAATAAAATATATTTTGTTTTGTATCTTACAACGTCTCTGTCATAAGTGAAACGAACCTGAGTGTCCTTCTTGTGTTGGTGAATTTGGTGTCTGTAGAAGGAATATTTCCCTGGGTGGAATTCCCAGGGTGGCGTTGTCTGTTTTCTTTTTTTGTTTTATGCAAATTACTCAAATCTTCAATAAGCAGATTCGCTGTTACTGTCCTTTGCACATTTTGAAATACAGATAGATCCACCTTACCATCGCCACAGGCACAACACCCAGCACGTCACCAGCAAGGTATTATTCCCGTAAATGTAAGAGCCAAACCTTTATGTCCCTCCCCTAAAGTAGTTTCACTAAATCTTCACCCTTAATGTTTAGAACAGAGCTCCACATATTTCTGCCATATTTCTTCAGAGCAGACTACACACTCACATACATCATTGTTGCGCAATCCCGCTGTCGTATAAATGCGCCATTCACTCACAGAACTCAACAATAATCAATTCATATTTACATTTTGGATTTTCTTTTTGTTTACAAACATTGTCAGTGCGGTTAAATAATTGTTTCATGCTTACATGTTCATTAGTCAGCTTGTTCACTGTCTACATCCTCTACTTTACTGGCAGCAAGCAAATATTTATATCAGTGTTTTACAGAAAGGTTCAACATTATGATTCTGTTAGACTCACAGAATCCGTGAGTAATAAGTATGAATTAAATACAGCATAGCGGGCTGTAAGTGAAAGCGCTTCCACTATCACTGCTCCTCCTGGTGGATACACAAGACATTACCACCAGTTTCCCCAAATGCTGCTTAGGGGCGTTCCCACCCGTGGCTGACTTGGTACGTCATGAGCGGGGGATTTGATTTTGGCCACGTTCCGGCCCCGAATCGGCCACGGACCGGCCAAGGTCCCGTCACGGATCGGCTGACCATTTTGAGTGGCTTCACCTGTATTTCTTATCAGATCGATCAATTAATTGATGGAATACTTGATTACTGAAATAATCAATATTTGCAGCCCTATTTTGCTATACTGCTTTCACTATATGATGAAAAATGCATCCAGGCATTTAAAAACAATTGTTTTTAAAAAAAAAAAAAAAAAAAAAAAAAAAAAAAGGGCAGCACGGTGGCACAGTGGTTAGCACTGCTACTTCACAGTTAGAATAACATCTGAAAGGACTGGGTTTGATTCCACCATGGCCCGGGCCTCCCTCCCTCTCCCTCTCTCTCTCTCTTTCTGTGTGGAGTTTGCATGTTCTCCCCATGTCTGCGTGGGTTTCCTCCCACAGTCCAAAGACATGCATTTACTGGGGTTAGGTTAATTGGCTACTCTAAATTGCCAATAGGTGTGAATGTGAGTGTGAATCGTTGTCTGTCTCTCTGTGTTACCCCTGCAACAGGCTACCCTGCCTCTCGCCCTATGACAACTGGGATAGGCTGCACGCTGTTCTCAGAGAGGAACGCGTGCATAAATCCTGAGCCTTCACTCCACTATTCCTGTTAGCAAGTTATTTGCTCCATCATCACTTCTGCTCCTTCTTCACACTAATTTGTGCTTTTCTTTAATAAAATGTGTTTATCATCACAGTTAACAGGCTGCTCATCAATCAGCACATTACCTGTAGATCACCTGCACACCTTTCCACTCCTATCCAAACATCTTTGCTATTGTGTCTGCAGAATTTTCCCACTTTGCAAATCTGCCCTTAAAGTATTCATTGCTTCACAGCATCAACTCCTGCATTAAGTAACATGCAAAAAAAAAAAAAAAGTCCACCTTAAAAACTGCTGCTTTTACATGTTAATGAGTAAAGATAACAGCAGCAAAATGAGCTCATATATTATCTGCAGCACTGACCTCTGACTTTAAGCTCCACTTCTTTCTTCAGCAGGATGTTTCCCACATTGTTGTAGACGGTGCAGGTGTAGATGTCTGTGTCCCACTCTGTGATGTATTTGAGGGTCAGACTGAGGTCTCCAGTTTTCAGCAGGTCTTCATTCATCTTGGTTCGGTCTCTGCAAGCTTGGCTCTGTTTTTCAGGCTGGTCAGAGCCGTTCTGATACACATGGATCTTCAAGTTGTGTAAGCACTTCCACTCCACTTTAGAGTCTTCAGGCAGGTGAACTGTGGCTTTTAAGGGCAGCTGGACAGACTCCACCCCTGAATCCACCACCATCTGGGGGACTGAGAGGAGAACAAACACAACATGAGCTTGGATGGAGACATTTGTGTTGCCTCTAAGAGGCTGAATGTTGCTTCTTCACTGGGAGCTCGCTGTTAGAAAGTGGTCAGTGTGAAGAGGAGACGCAGCAGAAAGATGAAGACTGACAGGAAGAAAGCAGTGAACAGACTGTTGGAGCTGCTGTTAGTGGGACAGGACCACACAGGCTCCAGATTGGTCTGAAAGTTATTTGTTGACTCACTAACAACCAGTAAAAACTCATGTAAAGACCAACAGTCTGCCACTCTGGTCCAGCAGATGTTTATCAGCTGCTGTTTGCTGCTATAGATATAATCCAGCTGATGGAGGAGAACTCCATCTGGCCCTCGGATGCAGCCGTGACTGACTGATTTCTTTTCACGTTCAAAGGCTGAGAGCATCAGTTAATAAAAGCTCAGAAACAAAGAGAGAGGCTGCTGACAGCAAAGAGAGGCACTGACAGCCTTGACACTAAAGCAGAGACAAAGCTGAGACCATCAGCCTGAATCAGTGGAATAAAGTGAAACAGAGAACTAAGGATGGAGCTGTCAGAGGAAGAGAGCAGCAAACTGAAAGTCTCTGTTAGCTGCAGAGCTCTGAACCTTCACACAGCTTTGGAGGATCACATGGGGAAAGGATGTGGGGATGTTCACAGCTCTGCTAGAAATCATGTTCTAGTTATTGGGACTCAGATATGATTGATCATAGATGAAGACCAAAATAGGGTTTAACTGATATTTGACCTGACTTAGCTTAGCCTGTCTGTTAGCCACATGCTAAACAAACACATGTTCAGAAACTAGAAGCTGCGACATTTCAGATGACCTCTGACACATGAACTTTGGACCAACAGTTCATCTGCTGAAGCTTTTACATTTGGGAGAAAATCAAAGAAAAACCCAAACAGCCACAAACATCAGACATGCTAACACTGTAGGATTATTGGATGGAGGTGACTGAGACTGAACCTCCATCATGACCTCCGACCTGTATCTACAACACTGACCTCTGACATGGAGCAGCACTTCTTTTTTCATCAGGGTGGTTCCCCTCTTGTTGTAGATGGTGCAGATGTACAGTGGTGTGAAAAAGTGTTTGCCCCCTGCCTCATTTCCTGTTTTTTTGCATGTTTGTCACACTTAAGTGTTTCGGAACATCAAACCAATTTAAACAATAGTCAAGGACAACACAAGTAAACACAAAATGCAAGTTGTAAATGAAGGTGTTTATTAGTAAAGGTGAAAAAAAATCCAAACCATCATGGTCCTGTGTGAAAAAGTGATTGCCCCCTAAACCTAATAACTGGTTGGGCCACCCTTAGCAGCAACAACTGCAACCAAGCGTCTGCGATAACTTGCAATGAGGCTTTTACAGCGTTCTGGAGGAATTTTGGCCCACTCATCTTTGCAGAATTGTCCTAATTCAGTTACATTAGAGGGTTTTCGAGCATGAACGGCCTTTTTAAGGTCATACCACAACATCTCAATAGGATTCAGGTCAGGACTTTGGCTAGGCCACTCCAAAGTCTTCATTTTGTTTTTCTTCAGCCATTCAGTGGTGGACTTGCTGGTGTGTTTAGGATCATTGTCCTGCTGCAGAACCCAAGTACGTTTAAGCTTGAGTACACGAACAGATGGTCTGACATTCTCCCTCAGGATCTCTTGGTAGACAGCAGAATTCATAGTTCCATTTATCACAGCAAGTCTTCCAGGTCCTGACGCAGCAAAACAGCCCCAGACCATCACACTACCACCACCATATTTTACTGTTGGTATAATGTTCTTTTTCTGAAATGCAGTGTTCCTTTTACGCCAGATGTAATGGGACACACACCTTCCAAAGAGTTCCACTTTTGTCTCATCGGTCCACAGAATGTTGTCCCAAAAGTCTTGGGGATCATCAAGATGCGTTTTGGAAAAATTGAGACGAGCTTTAATGTTCTTTTTGCTCAGCGGTGGTTTTCTTCTTGGAACTCTGCCATGCAGGCCATTTTGGCTCAGTCTTTTTCTGATGGTGGAGGCATGAACGCTGACCTTAACTGAGGCAAGTGAGGCCTGCAGTTCTTTGGACGTTGTTGTGGGGTCTTTTGTGACCTCTTGGATGAGTCGTCACTGCGCCCTTGGGGTAATTTTGGGCGGCCGGCCACTCCTGGGAAGGTTCACCACTGTTCCATGTCTTCGCCATTTGTGGATAATGGCTCTCACTGTGGTTCGCTGGATTCCCAAAGCTTTGGAAATGGCTTTATAACCCTTTCCAGACTGATAGATCTCAATTACTTTCTTTCTCAATTGCTCCTGAATTTCTTTGGATCTCGGCATGATGTGTAGCTTTCAAGGATCTTCTGGTGGACCTTACTGTGTCAGGCAGCTCCTATTTAAGTGATGTCTTGATTGGGAACAGGTGTGGCAATAATCAGGCCTAGGTGTGGCTAGGGAAATTGAACTCAGGTGTGAAAAACCACAGTTATAGTATGTTTTAACAAGGGGGGCAATCACTTTTTCACACAGGGCCATGATGGTTTGGATTTTTTTTCACCTTTACTAATAAACACCTTCATTTACAACTTGCATTTTGTGTTTACTTGTGTTGTCCTTGACTATTGTTTAAATTGGTTTGATGTTCCCAAACACTTAAGTGTGACAAACATGCAAAAAAACAGGAAATGAGGCAGGGGGCAAACACTTTTTCACACCACTGTAGGTGTCTGTGTCCCAGTCTGTGGGGTGTTTCAGGGTCAGACTGAGGTCTCCAGTTCTCAGCAGGTTTCTTTTCATCTTCGTTCGGTCTCTGTAAGCCTGGTCCTGTTCTTCAGGCTGGCCAGAGCCGCTCTGATACACGTGGACCTTCCTGTTGTCTCTGTCCGTCCACTGCACGTTAGCATCTTTCAGCAGGTGAACGAGAGTTTTGCAGGGCAGCTGGACAGACTCCACCCCTGAATCCACATCCACCTTGTAAACTGAGAGGACAACAAATCACAACATGATGACATCAGCAGCAGGTCTGATGGTGACATGGCCTCTGTAATGGAAAATTCTACTTTAACCTTTTTTTTTGTTGTTCAACTATGGAGTATGTGACCTGTGGGTTGTAAAATCTGTCCAGATGGCTGTTCCCCTTATCTTTAACTACACATCCTTCCTTTCTCAGGACCCTCTCTGTTAATGGGGTGACATTCTTTAGGTTTAGTGTCCCTCTGGGATTTTTGGTTTATACACTGACATGCAGCTTGGGAAAAATTACCGTAACAAAATGTTGAGCTAAGAGGAGGGGGAGAACAGGGGTGTGGTGAAAAGGGTATAATTCAATTCAATTCAATTCAATTTTATTTATATAGCACCAAATCACAACAAACAGTCGCCTCAAGGCGTACATTGTACATTGTACATTGTGTTTCTGTGTAAGATTCAGAACTCACGCACACCCCTCTGGGCGTGTGTATGTGACTTCTCGTATGAGCAATAAACCATGTAAAGGAATCTTGTCTCTCATTTGATGAATAAATTTCCATAACACCTCCCTGTCCCCTCCTCCTAGTCTCAGTCAGATTGTGTGTCAGTTTGTTCCTGATGTGTTCCTGACTCGTTCTTTGGTAACTAGTCACAGCGTCCTGTAAAGAGCTGCAGACATGTTGATGAAGAGCAGAAGAACAGACACACTGAGCCTCCACAGTCGGCCACGTCTCACACACATCAGCACAGGAACCATGAAGATCTCATGTGTCTGCTCTGAACATCTGAAGCTCTCCACCACATGACTGAGCACAACTCAAGGAGGAACATTTACTGAAGCTGCTGCAACACTTCCTGTCAGCACATGTTTCCATGGCAGCCTGCTGTTTACCACCACAGAAGAAGAACAGCTGTTATGTTTGGGTCCTCCCTGAGTTCCTCCCCTTTCTTGTTCTCTCACTGTCCTGATTGGACTGCTACCCCAGCTCCAATCAAGCTGCATCACCAATTACAGCTGAGCAGTTTGTCAGAGCCACTTTAATTTGTTCATCATAGGTTAGAATATGATTTCATTTTTTTTTTACTGAAATACAACTGAGAAGATCAGAGTCGGTTTGGTTCTGTTTGGTTCACTGGCTGTTTGTTGCTCCTCTTTTGTGTTATTTTCTTACATTGGTAGCACAGTTTTTAAAAAATTAGAATTTGCCTCCATCTGTTTTCACTTGGTCATTAATGTTTCCTATTAGACAGGAATCTTCAGGACTATACTCTCACCTCCTCCCACCTACCCATAATGCATGTTAACCTGAATTGTGTAGTAGGAGAGACTCACCTGACATGAAATACTGACGAAAATGAAATAAAAGACCTCCAGAAACCACAAGAACAGCCAGGAGAATCAGGAGAGCTTTGACCCAGGATGGAAATGGTTCTGTGGAGAAACATTAAAAAACATGACTTTGATGCTGCTCTGCAGCATTGACCTCTGACCTGTAATCACCGCACTGACCTTTGACATGTTGCAGCACTACTTTCTGTCTCAGGATGTCTTTGTCCCTGTAGATGGTGCAGATGTATCCTCCTGTGTCTCTCTGTGTGGGGTAATTCAGGGTCAGACTGAGGTCTCCAGTTCTCAGCAGGTCTTCATTCATCTTTGTGCGGTCGCAGTAACGGCAGTGCTGATTTTCAGGGTTGTCACTTCTATTAGAATACAGATGGACCATCATGAGTTCTCGGTCAGAGCGAGTCCACTCCACCCTGGTGTCCTCGGGCAGGTCAGGTGTTGTTCTGCAGGGCAGGATGACAGACTCTGAGCCTTCCTCCACCTTCACCTCCACCTGCTGGTCTGAGAGGACAATAAAGCACAATATGAGCTGTAGAAGCAGCAGCAGTCACACTGATGGGAATCAGAGCACTGATCAGAGCCGGCCCAAGTGTTGAAGGGGCCCTAAGCAAAATTTGATTTGGGGCCCCCTTCATACCACTTCCTTATCCCCTGAACTTAACCGTTATTAATGCTGGAGGGTTAAATTTGATTATTATTTTTTAAGGTGCATTGCTGACTCATGTACATAAGCCCACTGAAAAACAATGTATTTTCAATTCAATTCAATTTTATTCATACAACACCAAATCACAACAAACAGTTGCCTCAAGGTGCTTTATATTGTAAAGTAAATATCCTACAGTAATACAGAGAAAACCCAAGAGTCAGCCTAATCTTAAAAATAGAGAGGGTGTCTGTCTGTGCTCTATTGGGGTGATACGGAACTATGAGGTCTTTGAGATAAGATGGGGCCTGATTATTAAAGACCTTGTAGGTGAGGAGAAGGATTTTAAATTCTATTCTAGATTTAACAGGGAGCCAATGAAGAGAAGCCAATATGGGAGAAATCTGCTCTCTCTTTCTAGTCCCTGTCAGTACTCTAGCTGCAGCATTTTGGATCAGCTGAAGGCTTTTCAGGGAGCTTTTAGGACAGCCTGATAATAATGAATTACAATAGTCCAGCCTAGAAGTAATAAATGCATGAATTAGCTTTTCAGCATCACTCTGAGAAAGGATGTTTCTAATTTTAGAAATATTGCACAAATACAAAAAAAAAGTCAGACAAATGTGTTTAATATGTGCATTGAAGGACATATCCTGGTCAAAAATGACTCCAAGATTTCTCACACTGTTACTGGAGGCCAAAGTAATGCCATCCAGAGTAAGTATCTGGTTAGACACCATGTTTCTAAGATTTGCTCTTGGACATTTGGGCTGTTTTCATCCAAAAGATGTTTATTTTTGGATACCTATGCAATCGCACCTAATTACAGACTAGTAAATAAACCATTTGTAATATGTAAATAATAATTATTCAGCATACAGAATTACTGAGAATCAATGGAATACAACAATTGGCTAACAGGTTGGCCCTCTCTCCCCTCAGCCCCCTCACAGCAGATGACCCCCCCTCCCTGAGCCTGGTTCTGCTGGAGGTTTCTTCCTGTTTAAAGGGAGTTTTTCCTTCCCACTGTCACCAAGTGCTGCTCATAGGGGGTCGTTTTGACTGTTGGGTTTTCTCTGTATTATTGTAGGGTCTTTACCCACAATACAAAGCGCTTTGAGGCGACTGTTTATTGTGATTTGGCGCTATATAAATGAAATTGAATTGGGACCAGGGTAGTTCATTAAGCCCTGAAAAGGTGTGAGATCCTCACAGTTTAATCTTTACTGATCATGCATGAGCAGCAGAACATCAGTGAAAGGTTGCTGTTGATTTAATCAGGTTTGTCAGCAGTTTAGGAAATACAGCCCTTCAGTTTGACCTCTGACCTTTGCCTAGAGTAATGACTTTGACTTGTATTTACAGAAGATGTTGGGGTTTGTTGCTGACCTTTGACCTGCAGCTGGATGTCTCTCAGTCTCCGTTCTCGTCTTCCATCACCGATGGAGCAGGTGTAGCTGCCGCTGTCAGTCAGTTGTGGGTTCCTCAGAGTGAGGCTGAAGTCTCCAGAGTCCAGAGCATCAGACCTCACTGATGTGCGTCCGCTGTAACGCTGGTTTTGTCCTCTAAGATCATCTCCTCCTCGGAGCAGGTGGACAGATTTGGGATCCAGATCACTGCGAGTCCACATCACTGTGGGGTCATCAGGTATAAAATCTGAGTACTGACAGGGCAGCAGGACAGACTCCGCCCCCTCATTCACCTCCACCAGCACAGCCAGGGCATGCTGGGAAACTGTGAGGACACACAAACAGAAACACAAATGAACTGCATGCTGTGGGTTTGAGTCCACATTTATCTGCAGGGAGCAGAGAGCAGGTTTATGTTCAGCAATGCTGTGAGAAATCTTGGAGTCATTTTTGACCAGGATTTGTCCTTCAATGCACATATTAAACAAATATGTAGGACCACTTTTTTGTATTTGTGCAATATTTCTAAAATTAGAAACATCCTTTCTCAGAGTGATGCTGAAAAGCTAATTCATGCATTTATTACTTCTAGGCTGAACTATTGTAATTCATTATTATCAGGCTGTCCTAAAAGCTCCCTGAAAAGCCTTCAGCTGATCCAAAATGCTGCAGCTAGAGTACTGACAGGGACTAGAAAGAGAGAGCAGATTTCTCCCATATTGGCTTCTCTTCATTGGCTCCCTGTTAAATCTAGAATAGAATTTAAAATTCTTCTCCTCACCTACAAGGTCTTGAATAATCAGGCTCCAGCTTATCTCAAAGACCTCATAGTCCCATATCACCCCAACAGAGCACTTCACTCTCAGACTGCTGGCTTACTTGTGGTTCCTCGGATACTTAAGAGTAGAATGGGAGGCAGAGCCTTCAGCTTTCAGGCCCCTCTTCTGTGGAACCAGCTTCCAGCTTGGATTCAGGAGACAGACACCCTCTCTATTTTTAAGATTAGGCTTAAAACTTTCCTTTTTGATCAAGCTTATAGTTAGGGCTGGATCAGGTGACGCTGAACCATCCCTTAGTTATGCTGCTATAGGCCTAGGCTGCTGGGGGGTTCCCATAATGCACTGTTTCTTTTCATTCACCTTATTTACTTTGTTTATACTCCACTCTATATTTAATCATTAGTTATTATTAATCTCTGGCTCTCTCCCCCCTCTCAGCAGATGACCCCCCCTCCCTGAGCCTGGTTCTGCTGGAGGTTTCTTCCTGTTAAAGGGAGTTTTTCCTTCCCGCTGTCACCAAGTGCTGCTCATAGGGGGCCGTTTTGACTGTTGGTTTTCTTTGTATTATTGTAGGGTCTTTACCCACAATATAAAGCACCTTGAGGTGACTGTTTGTTGTGATTTGGTGCTATATAAATAAAATTGAATTGAACTGAACTGATAAAAACATAAAAAAAAATTGATCAGACACTTTACTATGCGCGCGCGTGCGCACACACACACACACACACACACACACACACACACACACACACACACACACACACACACACACACACACACACACACACACACACAAAAACACACACACAGAGCAGCTGAGTGGAACATGAGCTCCTCTGAAGAAGAATGCAGTGATTTCAGAGTGAGCTGCTTTGGGTTGTTAGTTTGATGTGAATCAGAATCCAGTGTTTGATGAAATCTCCTCCTGCTGCTTCAACACATCAAACAGAGAGATGGAAGAAAAGCTGCTGATGAGAGCAGAGAGAGGAAGGAGATCTTACCGTGCAGGAGGATCACAAACACCACCATTAACATCTTCATGGTCCTCTGTCAGCAGCTCTCACTGTGATCATCTGCTGACACTCTCACACTGCTCAGAGTTCAGCTTCACACTCTGTTAGCGCTCGTCTGTGGAATGAAGTCCAGCCGGTCACACAGCACTTCCGAAGAAAGAGGCGTTTCACATAGTTGTCAGGGTGAGGCTGCTTCATGCAGGTGTGAAACTACGAGAAATGTGAACGGCCTGCTCTTTCCTCAGAAGTGATCTGTGGCAGTCTGCCATGATGTTTGGATGCAGGCACTCACTGAGAGCTGCATCAGGCTATATGAGCTGCCGTTAATATCGCTCTCTGTAACATTTCCTCTGAACTGCTTCTTGGGTAGAGCCCACATACACTGATAACTTAACTGTAGTTTCTTCAGTGAAGCCATGATAAATGTGAACTTCATCCCCTGAATATTTACAGGCCCGTAAAGGACTCGGCAGCTTTTTAATCATTTTTCAACTTTCAGGACTCAAAACACATTTAAGCTCTGTTAGAAACTGACACCAGATCAGTTTGACACCCACTCCAAGAGTCTCAGTCTAAGGCCTGAATCTGGTTTCTGCTCTGTGAGCATCAGTATGATGATCTATCAGAGTCTGAATGAAGAGCAGCAGTTTCATGTCTGTGATGCAGAGGAGCAGAAAGCAGCACTGGTACCCTGGATGTTTGATCTGTTTCTGATCATCACTGCAGGAAACTTCACAAAGTGCATTCTGGGTAAACTAAAGGCTCATATCAGCAGGTGGGACAGGTGTCTGCTCAATCAGATCAAAGGTCTCCTTTTTACCTCCACCTGACACCAGGATCATCTTCTAGCTCTGACTCAGGATCTTTTTAAAATGGAAGGTTATGAGATGATACTCAATTTAGTAATTAATAACTGATTATTAATCACATAGTTTCTGTTGCTCTCCTGAATCTCTTTGTATATTGCTGTGACTGTCTGGAAGCTGGAAGATGATGTAAATGGATAAAGAGGCCCTCCTCCCCACGAGGTGCCCATCAAAAGCTTAAAATTTTAAAAAATTAAGAAAATAAATTAAAATAACCTTTCAAAATTTGTCAGAATAATATTAAAACATAAGAATTTAAATTTAAAAAGGATAAAAAAATAGCAAGGATGCATTAAAATTCTTAAATGAAATCCTACAAAAATGCAGCTTAAAACTAAATATAAGGAATAAATAAAATGATCTTTAAAAAAATATGTTTAATTAAGATAAAAAAAATAGGATTAAAAAATACATATAAATGCAACAAAATTTATAAAATAAAAAAAGCTTTTAAAATTTTGTAATAACATAAAAAGAGTTATGAAAAATGAATTAAAATTGTATCATAAAAATAAGCTCAAAACATTTAGAATGAGCACAAAAATAAACTTTTAAAATGTAAAATGCATAAATAACAACAAAACAATGAAAATTAAAATACAGCATAGTAAACCAGTTTTATGATTATTATTAGTATGAACATATCTAATGCAGTGTTAATTTTGTTGTCTAACTATTTTCGTCACAGTTTTTTTCAATGACCCTTTTTTCATGACAATAACGAGATGACAACTAAATAAAAACTACCTAAAATGATAAAAACAATGAAATTAATTGACACTTTCATCAGCGAATGAAAATGAGATGAAAATGCTTGGCAGGGAAAACATCCAATCAGAACTGATTTAATTTTGTGACAGGGCGGGACAAGTTAGGAAAACACACAGTTGCACAAATTTGCTCTAAACCCGGGAAAACCAAACTAGCCTGTGAGTTTTTGTTACTTCCGATAGAACTAAGTTATGTAAACAATGTCAGCAGGGAGAAAGAGAAGAGCCGATGTGTGGACACATTTGTCCTTTGACGTGACAAACAAAACGATGTGTAAACCATGTGGGGCGACTATCTCGGGTAAAAACACCACAAATCTTAAACAACTTCTGCAAACCAGTCACCCAGATCTCCATGCAAAGGTCAGCATTTTAATGTCATGCAGGGTAAAGTGTTTTTCCCAGTTTGTGTTTAGAGAAAATCTCCACACCGCGGTGGATTAGCCTTTCCTAATCTTAGTCCTGAACACTGCCCTGTACCTTTCAGAGCGTCCTGCTGTAAAACGCTGGATTATCTCAGTAAGGTGGTGTTAATGATCAGGTGTGTGGTACGGTGGCCAACAACATTAACTAAGCACATTACAAATTACAAAAACACAACAACATTAACAAAAACACAATATTAACAAAAACACGACATTAACAAAAACACAACATTAACAAAAACAAAACAACATTAACAAAAACACAACAACATTAACAAAAACACAACAACATTAACAAAAACATGACAGCATTAACTAAGCACAATTACAAAATACAAAAACACAACCTTAACAAAAACACAACAGCATTAACAAAAACACAACGACATTAACAAAAAAACAACATTAACAAAAACACAACATTAGCAAAAACACAACAGAATTAACTAAGCATAATTACAAATTACAAAAACACAACATTAACAAAAACACAACATTAACAAAAACACGACATTAACAAAAACATGACATTAACAAAAACACAGCATTAACAAAAACATGACATTAACAAAAACACAACATTAACAAAAACACAACAGCATTAACAAAAACACGACATTAACAAAAACATGACATTAACAAAAACACAACATTAACAAAAACACGACAGCATTAACTAAGCACAATTACAAATTACAAAAACACAACATTAACAAAAACACGACATTAACAAAAACACAACGACATTAACAAAAACACAACTACATTAACAAACCGGAAAAGGTAGGTCCCAGTGGGAAAACCTGGGAAATCGCTGATTGGACGACGTCACTTTTGGCTTTTGAACCAGAAGTTATGGCATTCGGTCTTTCAATGTTTGGACGGGCGGCAAGACAGTCATATCGTTATGTATTGCCCTAACTGTGGAAAGGAGCTGGTTGAGCTGTCACCAAACTTTTGCAGCAGCTGTGGCAAGAGGATTCAAGTAATATGTGTCAGAGGTACTCCACAGCCTTCAAGTAAGTTCATAAGCATGAAGAATGGTTTGTCTTATGGATGTAGTAACTTGCTAACCTTAGCGGTGTCCAGACCGTGTCCGTTGTCATTTAAATGGACCTGGTAAATTCAAATGCTGAATTAAAAGTGTACCTAGGTTTCAGTAATACAGCAGCATTTATAGGTCAAATATAAATGTCCGTGTCATTCTTGGGCGCTATTTTCCAGTGAAATCTGTGTTGCTCTTGTTAGTTTGGCATGTTGTCTATAGGACTATGCATCTCTCTGATGTGCGACTTTGTAATTTTTTTGTTCCTTGACTTTAGCACGATAGGCTATTCCACCCTGCCCGACTCCAGCCTTCAGCACCTTCCTAGAATATCGACAACAGAAAAACGAGGAGCAGCAAAAGTATTCTCTAGGGAGAAAGGGGTTAAAGCACAAGGAAAAAAATAAAAGTTCAGGTAGGTTCATCATGGCTCCGACTGAAAACAAGCAGCTTTTATCAAGGGGTCTAGTATAAAGAAAGTTCAGCGTAACAAAGCTATGCAGAATAATTGATAACCAGTAATAGCAAATTATCAATTCATGATCAGTCAAAATAGTAAATCAGCTATTGATTAATAAATCACCAACCCTTATTATGAACTGTTTGTATCCAAATCTGTGGTTTAAAGTAAAGGTTTCCACCATTCTGCTTTGACTGATATTAGTAAATAGTTGGTCCATTTGGTTGTTATTGCAACATGTAACACAAGAATTAAAAACAAAAAGAACAAGTTTGACAGTTATTTTTAAGCACTGCTCTTTTTTCTTTCAGATAAATGTCGGCTTGATGGTCATTCAGAAGGGTGGTCTAAGGCCACAACATGGAAAAACTATTTCCCTTCCAACAGACCCAGACATCTCTGCCACAACTCTGCTTAGTCAGGCTGTTAAAAAAATTAAGGACTTCAACAAAGATGTAAAAGATGGGCCTTTCCTTCTTCTGTATCCAGATGGGACAGAGGTCATTAAGATCCCTGGGACACAAAGACCTTTTACCCTTGGTGCTTACAAAGCTGAAGTTGGCAAGCCATATCAAAGGATGACTGTTTGCATCATAAATTTTGAAGTTGTGCAAGTAAGCATCACTGGCATAAATCAATCAAGTCAATAACATAGATTAGCTCCTACATGTCAAGTTACTTCCTAGAAACCTGAAAGCCATACACTTTGGGATCTACTGAGTCATGAGTTTTTACAAATGCTGTGTTTATGCATTCGGGTGTAACATTGTTTAACAAATATAGTTTTATCACTTAGTAGAAATTAAGTTAGTTTTTTTTTTTCTCCATGTTTTGCAGTTGGAAATTTGTCAGACTTGTCTGACTCTGACCCAGAGATTGTTATTAAAAAATCCTCAGTTTGATCTTGTTGATACACTGGTAAGTTCAATTTAAAATGGTTTTGGTCTGTCCTTTTTTTTGGTTGTTCGACCATCACAAGCACCATTTACCTTTTGCTTCAACTCCATAGAACTATGTAAATGTTTTTATGTGAAATGCATTGTGTGTCTTTACTTCAGCCATGGGAACCTCTGGATGAAAGCAGTCCTTTACAACAAGTGGCAGAAACAGAGTAAGTTATATTTTAAGAATATATCATAGCATGATGTGTGTATTTGCATACAGTATGTATTAATGACATGTAGTTTGGTTATTTGTCCTGTGTGTGGTTTTTGGAACATGTCCTATAAAGTGCTTGTATTGCTTGTTTATTTTCTGGATGCTTGTTTGTTTTTGAAGTGTCAAATATCCAGGCATGGAAATAATTATTAGACCACCCAACAACTACAATGTTTACTTTCTTCTTTCAGTAAAATGACAGCTGTATCTCTGGAAGATCTGTTGATGTTTGCTACAGGTCTGTCAGCACTTCCACCAGCAGGCATAATGCCACCTCCACGCCTCGAGTTTTTAAGGGATTCACCTTTTCCAGTTGCAAACACCTGTGCAAATACACTGAAGCTGCCGGTTTTGGAATCATACACTGTTTTTAAGGCAAACATGGACTTTGGGATCCAAAATGCTCCAGGATTCAGCTGTTATTAAATCTCAGAGCAAATGCCAGTTACTGATTGCCGTCCAGTCTAGTTCAGATGCTGTTGGCATACTACCACCGTAAGCTACTTTTGTAACACATTGAAGCGAAAAGCTACTTTACTGTTCTGCTAAACATTTTTGCTGTTTTTTTGGTTCTCAGAGCGAAATAATTTACAGTATAGGTGAGTTGAAACAAATGCTGGACACGTTGTTACAGAGTTTTATTCAGAATGTGAAGTGTCCAGTCTGTCTTCAGGGTTTAGACTGAGTACACGGTTCATTTTAAATGTTTTAATCCACCTGTCGCTTTGTATGTTCTGAATAATGTATCACTTTTCATTTTAGCAGAAGGAACAGGAAACAAAAGATCACAAATTTGGGTTCAGGTAGTTTGTCTAAAACCTGGCTTATCTTTCAGTAATAAATACAGTTCTGTGGCTGATTCCCAGTCTTGTGGCTGCTGTAGTCCATGTTGTTGTACAGCCTGTTGTTGGTATTCCTCAATGTTTTGATCACCACACAATTCAGTCGCTTGCCTTGCTTCAGGGAACACATCCAGTTCCCTCTCCTCAACAGCAAATCCACAGTCTCTTGAACCATATCTGAAAAATCAGAATATAATTAATAACAGAATTGTGAAGCATATTTTCTACATGTACTACAAATAGTTTAATATGTCAGATTTGTTTGCTGGCTATATGGATCTGTATAAATGAGCACCAGAAGTGACAGCTCATAAATTAACAGCTGTATCTTACTTGTACAGTGATTAAAATATATTTCCCAACTTTTGATATAACAATTCTGCATTAATATGTAATGCAGAAGGTGATTTCTTTCTGTGAAGATGTCAGTTACCTGTGAGGCAAGAGATAGAGTTCATCTGGAATCCCCCAGGACACGATGCAAGTCTGCTTGGTCGGATCCTGTGTTTGTTCCAGAGGTCTTTGCATTCATCCAGGTCTTTCTGCAGAACACTGCTGAAGCAGAACCTCAGCAAGCACTGATGTTCATGGCTTCCATTGAAGTTTACAGAGTCTCTTAGATCTCCAAACAAGTCCATCCAAAACTGAGACCCGGGCATACATTAAATTCAAAATGGTTCTGTTCTTGTTCATTTCTGCTCATATTGCATGTCATATGGCATGACAGTTGGCAAAACAAGAAAATGTTATAAAATCAATACTGATCAGCTTCCACTGTACATCACATCTACCAAACACAGATGTACCCACCTTCCTCTTCTGAGAAAAGACCACCATGACTCGATGCGTTGATTCCCTGTTGATGATCCATAACTGTGGCTTGATGATCCAGCATAATAGTCCGTATGCGCATGACGGAGAGTACACTGTATTGCTTCCAAAGGCCCATTCTCAGTCCCGAGGTCTGTTCATAGTCTCATTGGTATCACTCCAAGACTCTTGACACAGTTTATATAACTGAGAGCAATGACAGAAGGATTGTTGTTGGTTGTTCCACAAACAAGCCACATCATTCTTCTTGAAAAACCATCTATACATCCTGAGAGGGCCAAGCCGAATGGCTTCAGTTTGTTGTAACCATCTACATGCCGTATGTAATTGGGCCCCATGGAGTGATACGTGCGTCTTGTAAACCTCCTGTGAGTCCTCAGGGCGATTCCTTGAGGATTCAGCTGTCTCAACAGTCTCATATTTCCATCACGTTTGACACGTAGCTTGTGTTTTTGTTTGAGAACTTGCCTCATAGTCCAATAGCCAAACAACTGCCCTGGTCCTCTCAGCTCTGTCATAATGGCATGTCTCACTTCAGAAAGTGGAGAGTAGTTGCGTCGTCTGTACAGTCCAGCTTCTTTTAAATGTGTCTTCAGCATACACATACTAAATGAAACGTCGTGGTTAGTCCTGAGCATGTCCAGTATCACCTCGTATGTATGCCCTGACTCAAAATATTCGTGGATAGCGGTAGCTACGTCTGGATTACCAGTAATATTCATGTTTTCAGCAAACGCGCTAAAGCCATAACTTCCGGTTCAAAAGCCAAAAGTGGCGTCGTCCAATCAGCAATTTCCCAGGTTTTCCCACTGGGACCTACCTCTTCCGGTTTGGTAATGTCGTTGTGTTTTTGTTAATGTTGTTGTGTTTTTGTAATTTGTCATTGTGCTTAGTTAATGTTGTTGTGGTTTGCACCTCAAGGCCACCGTAGTGTGGGAAGCAGGTGAAATGCTCATGTTAATATTATTAATAATATTTCATAACTTTTAATAAATTTTAAATTTTGTGTGTATAATGACTAATTCAAGGGAGCTTAAAAAAAAGCTTTTACATTTTACACTCTTTATATTTTAGTTGACTAAATCGATGTAGATTTAGTCGACTATATTCTTACGATAATTCGACGACTAAAACTATTCAGATGACTACCGTATTTTTCGGACTATAAGTCGCTCCGGAGTATAAGTCGCACCAGCCACAAAATGCATAATAAAGAAGAAACAAAACATATATAAGTTGCACTGGATGCATTTTTTTTTTGGGGGGGGGGGGGGGGGGGGGGGGGGATTATTTGATAAAATCCGAGACCAAGAACAGACATTTCATCTTGAAAGGCAATTTAGAATAATAATGGATTAAAGAACAGGCCGAACAGGGTTACGCCTACGGTAATCAGAATCAGAATCAGAATCAGGTTTATTTTGGCCAAGTATGTTTACACACACAAGGAATTTGGTTCCGGTTGATAGTGTCTCTCTAGTATTATACAGTGTCCTATAATTTAAATTAAATGCTATACAATATACAATACACAATATACAATACAGGTCTGGGAAGGGGAGGTGCAGTGTAATTTAAGAATTATACAATATCCAAAATCTAATAAATAATAAAATAAAACAAAGTGTAGTGTGCGTTGTAGTGTAACAACAAAGTTTGTAACATTTAGGCAGTTGTGTAGAGATCAATGTTACTGATCAGCTGTTAATGAGTGTGATGGCATGAGGAAAGAAACTGTTTGAGTGTCTGGTGGTTTTTGTGTACAGTGATCTGTATCTCCTGCCTGAGGGAAGGAGCTGAAATAAAGTGTGTCCAGGGTGTGAGGAGTCTGTGATGATTTTCTTTGCCCGTTTCCTGGTTCTAGAAGTGAACAAGTCCTGAAGATTGAGCAGAGGAGCACCAATGATTTTCTCAGCAGTTCTAATAGTTCTCTGCAGTCTGTTCCTGTCTTGTTTTGTTGCTGCTCCAATCCAGATTGTAATAGAAGAGCACAAGACCGGTTCAATAACCGTGGAGTAGAACTGCCTCAACAGCTCCTGTGGCAGACCGTAATTCCTCAGTTGGTGCAGAAAGTACATCCTCTGTTGGGCCTTTTTGAGGATGGAGCTGATGTTGAGCTCCCATTTCAGGTCCTGAGAGATGGTGGTTCCCAGAAACTTGAAGGTTTCCACATTCGTCACAGGGCTGTTGGTTATAGTGAGGGGAATCATTGATGAGCGGTGTCTTCTGAAGTCCACTGTCATCTCCACAGTCTTAAGCGTGTTTAACTCAAGGTTGTTCTGACTGCACCAGAGCACCAGCCGTTCAACCTCCCGCCGATATGCAGACTCGTCACCATCGTGTACGAGTCCGATGACTGTTGTGTCATCCGCAAACTTAACGAGTTTAACTGTCGAGTCTGTCGATGTGCAGTCGTTGGTGTAGAGGGAGAAGAGCAGTGGGGACAGGACACATCCTTATGGAGCTCCAGTGCTGATTGACAGTGTATCTGAAGTGATTTCCCCCAGCCTCACTTGCTGTGTTCTGTCTGTCAGGAAGCTGGTGATCCACTGACAGATGGCAGGAGGTACGGTGAGCTGAGAGAGTTTGGAAGAGAGGATATCGGGTTTTATGGTGTTAAACGCAGAGCTGAAGTCAACAAACAGGATCCTAGCATATGTCCCTGGGCTGTCAAGGTGTTGTAGGATGTAGTGCAGTCCCATGTTAACAGCATCATCCACTGACCTGTTTGCTCAGTAGGCAAACTGCAGGGGGTCCAGCAGGAGTCCTGTGACATTCTTCAGGTGAGCCAACACCAGACGTTCAAAGGACTTCATTACTACAGACGTCAGCGCGACAGGCCTGTAGTCATTTAGTCCAGTGATGGAGGGTTTCTTTGGTACTGGAATGATGGTGGATTTTTTGAAACAGGAGGGGACTTCATGCAGTTCTAAGGATTTGTTGAAGATCTGCGTGAAGACCAGAGCCAACTGGTCAGCACAGGTTTTGAGGCAGGAGGGGGAGACACCATCTGGGCCTGGTGCCTTCCTGATCTTTTGTCTCCTGAAAAGCTGGCTCACCTCCTTTTCATGTATTGTCATTCCAGTAGATTGACTGATAATAGTTTGATCAGGGAGAGAGAGTAAGGGTGTGAAGAGGGCAGTTGTTGTCTGGCTGGAGTGAGTGGGAGATGTAGACTTGTCTCTCTCAAACCTACAGTAGTAGCTGTTGAGATCATCAGCCAGGTCTTTGTTTGCTTCAGTAGGGGGAGGTGGACTCTTGTAGTTTGTGATGACTTTAAGGCCTTTCCACACTGATGCCGGGTCGTTGGCTGAGAACCTGTTTTTTTAGTTTCTCTGTGTATGTTCTTTTCGCCCGTCTGATCTCTTTAGTCAGTGTGTTCCTGGCCTGCTTGTACAGGTCTCTGTCCCCACTTCTATAGGCGTCATCCTTATTCTGACGAAGCTGTTTTAACTTGGCGCTGAACCATGGTTTATTGTTACTGTATGTGCGAAAGGTCTTGGTTGGCACACACATATCTTCACAAAAACTGATGTAGGATGTCACAGTGTCAGTCAGTTCATCCAGATTTTCAGTAGCAGCTTCAAAGACACTCCAATCAGTACAGTCAAAACAGTCCTGCAGTTCTTGTTTTGCCTCCCTGGTCCATTTCTTCACAGTTTTGACAACAGGCTTTGCAGATTTTAGCTTTTGCCTGTATGTTGGAATGAGATGAACCAGGCAGTGATCAGAATGTCCCAAAGCTGCCTGGGGAACAGAGCGATATGAGTTTTTAAGTACTGTATAGCAGTGATCAAATGTATTATTTTCCCTGGTAGGAATATTAATATGCTGTTTATATTTTGGCAGTTCACGGTTTAATTTTGCTTTTGTTAAAAGTGAGTCTGGGTGTTTCAGTTCCAGTCCAGTTATTTGTTCAGCTAGAGTCTGTAGTGAATGACTCGTGTTTGCCTGAGGTGGGATGTAAACACCGACCAGGATAAAGGAGGAAAACTCCCACGGTGAATAAAAGGGTGAATGTGAATAACACATTCAGCTACATGACGCACAACGAACTGAGTACGTGTCTCGTATGTTAATGTAACATTCACAGTTATTCAGATAACCATAGTATAAAGAACATGCTAACAAGTTCACCAAACCATCAATCCACTGAATTCTTCTTCTTCGGTGTTACTTCTAAACAACTCCGCACACTCCGTAGGTAGACGAAGCGCCGCTTCCTCATCTGTGTCGCTTTCTTCAGACTTGTCGTCAGTTACAGTTCCAATCATTCTGGCCTTTCTGAATCCTGACAGGATGGCTTTGGTTGTCGCTGAAGCCCATGTTTTGTTGATCCATCCAATGACTTCCAGGAAAGTTCGGTGGCGCATTCTCCCGGTTGTCGTGAAGCTGTGCTCTCCATCCATCATCCACTGCGTCCACAGGTTATGCGAGACTGCCTTAGAGCTCCGGTTCACAGAGATGTCAAGTGTCTGAGTATTTTGGTTAATGTGTTAATAATTTCACATATAAGTTGCTCCGGAGTATAAGTCGCACCCTCGACCAAACTATGAAAAAAAGTGTGACTTATAGTCTGGAAAATACGGTAAATTATGACTAAAACTAAATTACATTTTTGTCAAAAGACTATGACTAAAACTAAATCAAAATTTGCTGTCAAAATTAAAACTGGTCCCTGCTGATGATTATATCTGGTTATCTTAAGAATGCAGAGAGGGACTGGTTTTCTTTAGAATTGTGGTTAGTTTTTTGCCGTTGTTGTACCTTATTAGCAACTTTGTAAGTCACGTTCTGTGGGTGCCAATTTGTGACCTACAGAGACCTCTTGTGGACATTGTCTGGTAGTGCCTGTGCTATATGGGGCTATTATTGTAGCAGAAGACCTGTGTGTCCATAAATGAATCCACATGTGTGTATCGCGATCTGTATTTTGATTTGTGTCTGTAATCAGATTTGTAAATGTGCAAAGAAATCTGCAGCGCAGATATTAATGGTTGCAAAGTCTTAAAGTTTTTCTCAAGTCACTGAAAACACGTACGTCAGGCTGCCAAGCATTACAAAAACACATTGTGTGTTTTAATGGAATTTACAATAATCATTTTTTTTTTCTGACACTGATGTTTCCACAGTGGGAGCTGCTTGGCTTGAAGGTGGCATTTACTCTGGAAATGCTTAAAATACTAATAAAGTTTAAATTTTTTAAAACTTTGCTGATAATGCATGCATTCTTTAGTACTTTCTGAAAGCCAGACTCTTACTTGTAATGGAGTATTATCTAAGTGTATTATTAATAATTTTACATAAATAAATGGTGCAGTCAGTACTGACAGAGTTCACATTCAAACACAATTATTCTGCCTGTTCTCGTTTCCTAATTCCTTCAGTGTGATAAAGCTTTGAGTACTTTGACCATTCTTACATCAGTCATATCCTAGTCTGCCTCTACTGATCAGATCCACCAGTGACTCCTACACAGTCAGTTTTAGCTAACTGCTTCAGCTAGCCCAGGGGTCGGCAACCTTTAACAACCTTTAACAGCCGTGTTGACCCGGTTTCCACGGAAAAGAAAACACTGAGAGCCAGAAGCCAGTAGCCGCTACCGGCTTCCGTGAGTGACGCATATATTGAGAGATGAAAAATAAAAAAATAATAATAAACTCTAAATCAAGAACTCTAAATCAGGCCTTATTAGATTGATAGAGTGATAATTTTTGCATATAATCCAGAAAAGCTACACTTATATCATGCATTTAATGTGTCCCAGAGTGCTGTTTCCTTACACTGAAGGGGTTTTCCAGAAATCACGTTAAAAAGCATACACACACACACACAAAAAAAAACATAATCCAGATGTTTTATTGATCAGCTGCTAAAAGCATTTCCTGCATTTAAATATCAGCCACCGGTAGTTTTTTGTTGAAGGCCTTTCACAGCTCCACTGGTGCTGAAAACTGTTTGACTATGGCTTTCTGAATACAAACACGGCTGCAACTATCAATTATTTTAGCAATCGAGTATTCTACCAATTATTCTATTAATTAATCAGATAAAAAATAATTTTTTATATTACCAATTCATCAGCATATTTTAACTTCCGTGTTAAATTTAACTGTTACTGACCCTCTTACTCACAAATGTGTTACAATACTGACACCTACTGTTGTTTTTCTTTACTGCTTCTGGTATGCACATATGTGACGTCATTACGTCATGACTTGCGTGGTATGGAGGAATGATGGTGCTCTAAGTGAGATTTGTTTCGTACAGACTGTGTTTGGAGTTTTGTAAATAAATATGCCAGAAAGAGGCTGAAGAGACCCAGTGACTCATTTATCTCCATCTCCGCAACACAAAGACAACGATGTATTCAACATTCCGTACTGCAGATGTTTCTCTGTGTGAAACAAACAGGGTGGATGGAGCAGCTACAAAGTGCTCTTTTCTTCATGTTGCTGATCAGGTGGTTGATGAAGGACCTCCAGCTGTTTCCTGGTTGCTCCACCTCACCTCTCAGTAATAGCTCCGCCTCTTTGCGCTGCAGACTGCAGTGAAACAGCTGCTGTGTTCTTGTTGAAAAACTGGGGGCTGCATGAGCTTAACGCTGTAATGCTTTTTATTCACAAGCATTATCCTAAATATGTTTCTACTGCAGGTCTATTTTTAGTCGCTAATCAGGGAATAAAGCATAAAAAAACATTTTGACGGAGCCCCTCGGTACTGGGAGCCTTCCGGCACTACCATTGGTAGTGCTAATGATAGCCCCCTCTAGCAAACTGGCAGTGACGTGAGGTTTGTGACGGTGAGGCACAGACTGAGTCGGATATTCATATATGAACCTAAAATTATGACAATGGTTAATTATGCTTTAATCAGCTCTATACTGTTCAGCAATGATAGCAAGAAAAACAAAATATTTAACGTGAGATCAAAATTTTTTTTTTTTTTTGGGGGGGGGGTCTGTCTTTTTAAATTAATTAAAAAAACATGCCTCCCCCTGTGTATTTATGACCGATTATAAAGAATAAACATGTCACACACATTCATTCAGTATATTAGACAGACTGTGGAACATCAGCATGTGCAGCACAGGTGTAATCAAACATGTATATTGGCGATATAAAGAGAGACAGCAATGGGCATGCTCCAGCCGCCTGCTCCATTTATTGTATGCGACACAGCGCCACCACAGGTGAGCCACAGCACTGCACTGCCTCATCCCACATTTCTTACATGTGTTTGAACAGGCGATGCATAAATTACGTGATTTTGACCAGTAAAGTGTTGAAATGATTCATAAAACAGTTTGATAAAACAGTTTGATGGAACAGTCAAGTGGTCAAATGTATTTTCTCTTATCAGTGCTGGTAAATTACACAGAGCTGCAGCATAAGGATGAAAGAGCCCCATGCGGCTCCGGAGCCGCGGGTTGCCGACCTCTGCCCTAGACCAATGTCCCGTGGCACCGCACTGAGAACAGCTCTGCCTCTCCCACGGCCTCTCCACGTCCTTCACGTCTTAGTCATTTCACAAAGTGATCTCTGAGATGTACTTCCCAGTTTGTGATTTGGGGTGCGTCTCTCCATCCTGCCGCCGGGGTGTCCAAACTGCTGTGTTTTGAATGTATTTCCATCAGACGGTTTAGATAATCCACAACTGTCTTACTGTCCTGCTGTCCTTAATTTTAGAAGTAACTAATTTAGATTACAAGTTACTTTATTAGTTACTTTCAACAGCGGCCGGTGTTGTGCCAAAAAGCGATCGTCTGCCATAAAGTGATTCAGATGTTTCTGTTTGCTTTTATGTGCAATGTCTTTGCTTATATTGGTAAACAGAGTGCAGTCAGCATGATTTATGAAGGGCTTATATATGAAATGAATAAATAACCTGTTTTTCAACAATCTTTAGGAGTATTGTACCTACATTATAATCAATCCAGAGCTTTTTGGCCACTTCAAATATCTTTATAGAACTGTGATGTTATATTTGTTGTGATTTCTGCAGCCTTCTGAACCAGATTTCTGTTTAAAACGACATTTTTAATGCCAATGTCAGTTTTTACCTTGATAAAAAAAGAAATATATAAAATTCACTTTGATAAAAAATGAGTGCAGCTTCTACCTTGTGATAGAAATGCCCAAAAAGCTTCAGCAATTTTGAAGTGTTCAACTGCATTTTCTCTATAAATTTCTGTCTGTCTGAGTGGTGTCCACAAAAAAGATAGATTGATAATTGGCAGAGTTTCTGGGGAAAACCTGGTCTTGTTAGGAGCATCCATCCCACTTTGGATGGAGCAGCTCTCATTTCTAGAAATCTGGCCAAATTTACTAACCCTCCTAAAACCTGACTACCCAGGGTTGAGACCAGGAAGCAGAGCTGCAGTCTTACACGCCTCTCTGCAGCTTCTCTCCTCCTGCCATCCCCCCAAAACCCCATCCCCACAGAGTCGGTGCCTGCTCCCAGACCACCAAAAAACAAAGCTAAAATCAGCAAAAAACTATTTAAGCATAAAAATTCAAAAACAATAAATAATACAGCTTCATCAACTGCACCAAAGAATAAAACAATTAAATGTGGATTATTAAACATTAGGTCTCTCTCTTCCAAGTCCCTATTAGTAAATGATTTAATAATTGATCAACATATTGATTTATTCTCCCTTACAGAAACTGTCATAGGTCAGCTGTTTACAACACAGATAATCAATCATGAGACAAGGTGAGACTCCAGATGCTGACGCCCGGATCCACAGAACAGGTAACGATGGGACTGCTGTGCAGAGAAATCCAGGACGTCTTTTATGAAGCTTGCATCAAGGTGAAGGTTTCTCTGTATGGCACTGAGCTGAGCTCTCCTGTGAGGCTTTACACATAATACACCCATATATGATCAGATGTGTTACTACTGTAATATTCACTCCTCTGTTTAACTAGCTGCAGCCAAATGAGCTGATGGCTCAGAGGTGTGCTCATCACCTCCAGGTGCTCCGAGCAGAAAAGTGGGAACCCCAGGAGGACCCGCCCACTGAAACACAAAGGCAGGGTAATACACACACACACACTCAGAGAGCAGAACGAGGCTCTGTGAAACACTGAAGCCTTTGGACCATTTGTGCTCCACAGCGACACCTGCTGGACCGTTTGGTTATTCCACATCTCTTTAAAGCTGTTCAGTGAAACAGCAACACAGGCAAGTCCCAACAAAGCTGCTGATTACACCTGAGTATCAGTGATTATGATCCACACATGTGAAACTAGGAGCTTGTTAAAGGCAGCGAGCTGTGACTGCAGTGAACAGCTGTCTTTGCGCTCAGTCGGCTTTATTTTTGTCAGTCTTTGTGGGGAAAAAAGAAAAGTTTGGGTGTGTGTGGTTGACTTTAATCTTTCTGGGAGTTCATGTCGTCAGGTTTGGTTTACACACTGTCAAACAGCGAGTACAGAGCTCAGAAACAGCAGTAAAAATATGAGGACTAAGAGCCCGAATAAACTAATGGGATTAACTCGACAATCAGGCGTTGAATGAAGGATCGTCTCCAACTTAAATAGTGACCAGACATTAACAGGTGGGATGACTGCCCTCAGGTGTGTGGGCCCAGAGGGCGAGAGTCCAGAAACACGGATGAACTCATTCACAAAGAGAGGAGAGGGAGCAGGGAGACAGACTCACCGACACTTCCTGTGAAACCGAAACTAAACTCTCTAAACGGTGCGTCAGCAGCTGGAGGCTGAGGAGGAGGAGTGTGGGAGGACTGTGGTTGTTAAAGAGGATGAAGATGCTGCTGATGCTGATGCTGCTCCTCATGAACGGTAAGAAACTCTGAACAGCTGCACAGTGAGAGCGCAGAGGCGGAAAATAGCGATTTGATGATGAGACGGTCTGAGAAAGCCCAGGACCCGGACTAACACCCTGTAGAGACAGAGGATGCTGCAGTGATGCTAAAGTAGCTGCGTCACGGACAGCAGCTCTCAGCCTGCAGATGAACAGCTCACACAGCTCTGTTTCTAACCGGACCGTGCCTGCTGTTCCTAACATCGAATCACAAAATATTCAGTGATAATCATTTCATCTAAAAATAATATTCGATAAATTATTAGGAAAATCTGAAGATCCAGCTCAGGACATTAGTCCAAATTTTCCACACCTGATGCTGAGCAGGTATCATCGTCAGCTTTATTAATAATCCAGAGAGCGGCCGGTTAGTCCGACCACAGTAGCGGAACAGCTGTTGTGTGAATTTATGACAAGTCAAACCATAATTCCCGTCCGCGGGAGCGCACGTAGCTCCACGCTGCAGCGTCCTGTTCACAGAGCTGCTCATTCCAGGATCAAACTGACACAATGTAAATAACTACAAATATATGCCCTGTTATCAGGCAGAGGTGTGCATTTATGGACTTTTAGCATTTCTTGTAACGGTTGCTGTCTAAAGTTTGCAGTTTATAACACAGTTATGACTGACTGTAAGCATCACAATATTCTAATTTATGATGTCTATATGTTTAATAAGGTTACTGTCTTTGTTTATCTCGGTTAAAGACTGCAGTAGTTTTTGTTAAAGAAATAAAGACCCGCTGTTCCATCATCATTATGACTTTTTATTCTTTTTGGATAACAGTTGGAAACATGGAGTTTTCAAGCTTTCACAAAGCAATTTCAGCTCATAACCTGTGACTATAATGTTTATCCTTCAGATTTACTTGATAATGTTCAATAGAATAAAATGAGACTGATTTTACTGTAAGCTGAGTCTCTTATAACAGCTGAAATTCATTTAAAGGAACATTACAACTGATAATATGCAGTTTTTTAATTGCCAAAAATTGTAATCATATTATTTCATCAGTTTCTTTCTTATTTTGTCTTCCATTAATTATCTGGAAACCTTTCAGATTTATCTGCTGTAACTAGTTTAAATTTTTTTTTTTTTTTTTTTTTTGGGGGGGGGCCTCAGAGAAAACAAAACAAAACAAAACAAAACAAAAAATCTGACAGGTACCCCAGCTATGCAGTATTAACAGGGAGGAAACTGGAAAAACAAACAAACAAGCAAACAAACAAACAAAATCATTAATGCTATCTGCTACAGGCTGGGGTATCTGTTGGTTGGTAGTGTTTTAATACATCATTGGCCCTCCTTTTTTTTTTTTTTTGTTTTTTTTTTTTGAGTGTGTGTGTGTGTGTGTGTGTGTGTGTGTGTGTGAGCATGCGCACATGTGTGTGCTCATGCTTGCATGTCCCTGTGCACATATGTGCCCATGTTTATACTCCTGTGAAGGCATGCATGTGCTCCCTTCCAAATTTATTTAACGTAGTGATCCCAACTCATCATAAGATTTTTATTTTCTTCCCCTTTACAATAAATAAATAAATTAAAAAAAAAGAATAAAATAAACAAAAATGAAAGCACCTTAGTGACAACCAGCATCCAGACCCCTAAACAAGGACAAAGAGTATCAGAAACCAAATCAGTCAGTGTGGTGAGTCCAAACATCACAATACATGGTGGCAACAAAACCCAAGTGTCAGCAACCTGCATTAAAGGCCAAGAAGCAGTAGAAACTCCCGTGCCAGGGCAGAAACATGCAGGAAGGTCTACATCAGTGTCTAAGGGTCTCTACAAAGCCAACAGAGGCTGAGAGCACAACCCTGTCCCACCCAGGCGGCACAGGCACCCAGAAAAGGAGCCCAAAGCACCACACGAGCCGAGAGACAGTGAACAGACCCAAGAACCCAGGAGGCACAGCAGCCAGGACAACCCAGATGCCCAGACTCAGCCCCAGCAGCACAGGACAACCCGGCCCACAGGATGGCCCCCCAAGCCCCCCACACCCACCGCCCACACCACCCCCTGACAGAGCAAAGGGCGCTCACCCCACCCCAGAGAGCCAGGTACAGGGGCAGGGCATCAGGCCCGCAGGACAGACAACAAGCCTGCACCACACGGGCACACGCGGCGAGGGGGGGAGGGGAGCAGACAAACGGAGAGACCATGGGGCAGGGGAGGGAAAAAGGAGGAGCCGCATAGCCCAGCCAGCAAGACCTATATACCCCAACCCATCCCCTAGCCTCACCGCCCCCAACACCCACATCACCCCCACCCCGCCCACAGATCCAAAAACGGAGCCCCTACGCTGTCGCCATGACACCCCCACCGCGACCAGCCACCCCTCCAGAGAGACACGGACAGGTCCACCAGGCCAGCATCCACCCCAGGGAACCCCAAAGGACCGGACCCCACCAGCACCAGGGAGGAGAGAGACAGCAGGGGAAAGGAAGAAGAGATGCAGGGGGCCGCAAGCACTGCTCCAAAAAGCCCCCCAAGGCTCCCCCCCAAAACCTAATCAGCCCACCTGCCACTCAACCCCTACCATAGTGTTAGTCACCCATACCATTCCTTTGAATATTAAATGAAATATTTTTATATATATTTTATTTATTTATTTTTTTTTATTTATTTATTTATATATTTTTTTAATGTCATGTATAATGTATGGAGTCTATGGATTTATAATTCAAATTTGTTCCCCTATTTCCCGACTGCGGAACTTATATAATTTATCATAAGTTATACATTTTCCAATTGCCTGATTGGAATTTCTTTATTTTTAAATGTGAGTCCCACCTACCCGTGTAAAGTGACTTGTGAGATGCATTAAAATGGAAGGCAGGTGGGGTATGGGAGAGTGAGGCAGGTGAGGGCCGATCCACATTCCTGAAGATGGCCCGACCCGCTATGTGGCCTCCCACTACCAATCCAGCCTGCTCCCAACACCTGTAGTGAGATATATAGTGCTCTACATAAATACAATTATTATTATTAGTCTTATGTGTGTGTGCTAAGCTAGTGCTGTGCATTAAAAGAAGAGTGACAAGAGAAGCCAATCCGACCCAGGGGGAGAACAGAGGGGAAGGGCAGCGCCAACAATGCCCCCATCCATCCCCAACCCGACCCCCCCAATCCTACCCCCCCAGACCCGGTACCAGGGGAAGGCCCAGGTCCCTGCAGATCGGTGGCGGTGGCGGGGCAGGCCCAGAGGAACTGCCCAAGGATCCCCAGAGAGGCAGAAATCACAGCGAGGAGACAGGGCCGAGAGCGCAACGGATTTTAAGAACTGATCAAGGGCGAGAAGGAAGCTAGAGACCGTCGAGAGGCGGAGCAACCAAGAAGAGGGACATGGGGCCATGGGAAGGAGATGCACCTTCAATTGTACGTGGCCAGGCTTCACGCAAAGACACCACAGACAACCCCCTCAACCCTCTCCCAATCCCAGGAAAGGTCTCCCCATCGATCGTCCCCCCACCCCACCACACCCCACGAAGCCCAGGCTGCACAGCCCCGAGTCCACCCAGCAGGCCCAACCGCCCCACCCCCGACGGGCACCCCAGGCCAGAGGGAGCACCCCCCACCCCCCAAGGGGCGCCAGAGGCGAGAGAGCAGGGGCGCCGGGAGGGCACCCAGGGAGCGGACCGCCCCGACCCCAGGGCCAGCCAAGGCACCCCGACAGGCCCGGCCCGGACCCCCCAGAGGTCCAGGCCTGAACAGGGCTCCACGGCCCCCACGGCCCCCACAGCACCCAGAACCCCAATATCCAAGCGCCCATGCCCCCCAGGCAGAACGGGTCAACCATACAGCCCCCATCAGAACATAAGGGTACCCCATGAATCCTAAAGACTAAAAAGCCTAATTAACTCATGCTGGGACCCCTTGAGTGATCAGTTGCTGTTTGCAAACGGGGGGGGGGGGCAACAAAAAGCTCTTGATCCTGTAGCTGCTGTAACTAGTTTTAAAAATGTATCTGCAGCAGTTACAACAATAAGGCTCAGCTTATCACAGTCTACTGTGTGCCGTGATATTGTCTTTAGGACCCTGCTGCAGGAGGCAGGGGTGCCATCTTGAAGTGATCCTTAAAGTGATGCTCCAAAGCAGCACAAAGATCCAAAAAGCATCAGTCAGTCCTGCTAACAAGAGGATTCGCATTTCAAACTTATCTTTCTGAGACTGACCACAGATCAGGATGTCACAGACAGCAGCTCTGGACCACGACTGCTGTAGGAAGAGGAAGGTGCAGACTCCGTCTCTGTGAGGAGTTCTGATGCAGATGTTCAGCAGCTGTTTGATGCTCAGTAGTTACATTTCCAAGACTTCAGTGAGGCTCCTGTTAAATATGATGTTTTGTTGTTCTGAATTTTTTTCCATGTCATCAATACACAAGACCACTCACAATACAGTCAGTTCCTGTTAAGGCTCTTAAAATGGGGACTGTGTATCAAACTTTCCTCCTAACCAGGTAAAGCAACACTCTGTCAGTAGATCACTTACAGGCCTTTCCACTTTTGTTGGCACTTCTTTTTTCAAGTAAATCTGCCCCTAAATGTTTTAGCAGAATGGTGTTCATCCCTCCAAGACAGAAAAAAGAGAATCTATCCTGAGGAGCACTGAAGGTGATCTAGAGTCCCCTCACTTTACTGAGGCACTTTATTTTGGTTTTTACTTTAATTTATTAATTTGCATTTTATCTTTTGAATGCAGTTCATTTGTGTATCTGTTTGTGTGTCCTCACAGTTTCCCAGCATGCCCTGGCTGTGCTGGTGGAGGTGAATGAGGGGGCGGAGTCTGTCCTGCTGCCCTGTCAGTTCTCAGGTTTTATACCTGAGGAGCCCACAGTGATGTGGACTCGCAGTGATCTCGATCCCAAATCTGTCCACCTGCTCCGAGAAGGAGGAGATGATCTTAGAGGACAAAACCAGCGTTACAGGAGACGCACATCAGTGAGGTCTGATGCTCTGGACTCTGGAGACTTCAGCCTCACTCTGAGGAACCCACAACTGACTGACAGCAGCAGCTACACCTGCTCCATCAGTGCTGGAAGACGAGAACGGAGACTGAGAGACATCCAGCTGCAGGTCAAAGGTCAGGAACAAACCCCAACACCTGCTGTATTTACAGGTCATAGTCAGTACTATAGACAAAGGTCAGAGGTCAAAACATTTCCTAAATTGTTGTGACACACCTGATGAAATCAGCAGCAACATTTATGACAACCTAACCTCTGTGGAAACAGCAGAACAGGAGCAACAAAGCAGCAGAAAATCTGATCTTACTGCTTCAGTTTTTCTCCATGTGGAGGATCAGATTCACAGCATTCACTGTATACAGTGTAAAACATGGAGCTTACGAGGACTAATACGATCTGACATGAAGCACCAACAGTGTGTTTTGACGTTGCACACACTCAGATTCTAAAAAGAGAGTTCCCACCATGATGAAGTGCTGCTCAGAAGAAACAGTCAATTCTTGGGTTTCTCTGGTTTCAGAGTTACTGCCTGACATTATAGTGACTGAAATGACTGGTGCCATATCAATGAATAAAAATTTGTTTTAATATTGCCTCAATGCTGTGTAAAACATTACTGTAAACTCAAGTGTTGTTAAATGGACACTGATTTTGAGGAAGCTCCGCCTCTGCCTTGATTTCTGCCCAGCAACAGCACCCCTCCTCATTCAATCAGTCATACACTTGTAGAAAGTTTTAGATCAGCAAACAAGTTAGCAAGAGCAGCAGGATACTTAGAGGCTTGGTAAGAGACAAATATCACCAGTGTAAGTGAATTTTAATGTAAATTAATGCTCTATTTTCCTTAAATTCCATAACAGGAGTTGTGGGGTTTGTTTGGAGAAGCAGGTAGAAAACGGGTTCTTCAAAGGTGGTGCAGACAGATGCTAATGCTAACAGCAGGTCCATTTAACCAATTAACCCAGGCACTAACACAGTCACAGACACACAACTCTACACCTGCACGCTTATCAAATATTACTGGATTTTTGGGGCCAAGGCTCAGTAAGCCACAGACCCGGGCCCAGCTGTAAACAGACACATACAAAACACAAACACACATAAAAGCCAGTCCTGCACTGATGTACACACAGACCATACATGGATATACCCTTCCTCATCAGACCCTGCATGAAGTGTGAACGAGCGGGTACCAGCACAGAGCAATCAACAACCCGGGGAAGCAGCCGACCCAGCCAAGAACCGCTAGACAGGCCCCACCCCAGGCAGGGTGCAGGAAACAGGGGTGTGGAAAGACCCACACACCCCCTCTTCCCACTTGACGTGTTTGGGGTGATGTGTTGGGTGTATGTGCTGGTGTATGTGAAAGTATGCCATGGAAAGAATGTGTATGACTGTGTGAAAGCTGCGGTGCTATTAAAAATGGAGGGACAGATGTCACATGAGCACTGACCAGCAGCGCTCATCCACACCCTCTAAATCTGCCTTTTTTTTTTTAAACTAGATGTTATGGTAAATTTTTGTAATTTCATTTCACAGGCAATGGTGAGGTGCCTTTTTTTTTCAAAAATGTAAATATAGTTATTTACCTACTTTTTAATAAATAATATTTTGTTTTGAGGCAAAACCGGCAAAATCTTCAGTCTGTTGAAGACCTTCACCTGCTGGTTTAAAACAAAACTGACCCCAAAAAAAGGTGGTTATTATTTTTTGCAGTGTGCAGAGGTGTGTGTGCTCTTCTCGTGGAGCCTCAGCACACACACTTATGTGAATATATTTACAGTTGCTGGTTGATTTTTTATTTTTGGTCAGCAGTAACATCAAACTGTGAGGATGGTTTTTACAGAAGTGTGTCCAAATCAGTGCTTTTGTTCTAACATGAGATTTTAATAATTTCACTCTGACTTTGTAACCATAGAAGCTTTTCATCAGTTCCAGTTTAGTTGCCATTCAAACAAAAAGATCCAGAGAATATTATGATATCTGATTACTGGTTGCAGGACAGGGTCAGAGGTCAGGAATGTAGATCCTCAGCTGGGCTCCAGTTCCCATCAGTGTGACTGCTGCTGCTTCTACAGCTCATATTGTGGTTTATTGTCCTCTCAGACCAGCAGGTGGAGGTGAAGGTGGAGGAAGGCTCAGAGTCTGTCATCCTGCCCTGCAAAACAACACCTGACCTGCCCGAGGACACCAGGGTGCAGTGGACTCGCTCTGAACCAGAACTCATGATGGTCCATGTGTATGCAAACAGCAGTGACCACCTTAACAAACAGGATGATCGTTACTGTGGCCGCACAAAGATGAATGAAGACCTGCTGAGAACTGGAGACCTCAGTCTGACCCTGAAACAGCCCACACAGAGAGACACAGGAGGATACATCTGCACCATCTACAGGGACAAAGACATCCTGAGACAGAAAGTAGTGCTGCAGGTCAGAGGTCAGTGTAACAGAATTCAGGTCAAAGTTGTAGATTAAGGTCAAAGTTCACAGGTCATGCTGTTCCATGTGTTTCTTCACAGAACCTTTTCCATCCTGGGCCACAGCTCTCCTGATTTTCTTGGCTCTCCTGGTTGTTCTTGTAGTTTCTGGAGGTCTTTTATTTCATTTTCGATACTATTTGATGTCAGGTGAGTGTTTCCTACTGCACTACCCATAATGCCGATGGTTAACAGGTGTCCTCTGGTGGTATGTGTACAAACTGTTCTTCTGTGGTGGTAAACAGCAGGCTCCATGGAAACATGTGCTGACAGGAAGTGTTGCAGCAGCTTCAGTAAATGTTCCTCCTTGAGTTGTGCTCAGTCAGCCAGATGTGAGATCTTCATGTGTCTGCCTGACTAGTTACCAAAGAACGAGTCAGGAACACATCAGGAACAAACTGACACACAATCTGACTGAGACTAGGAGGAGGGGACAGGGAGGTCATGTGACCATCAGACCTGCTGCTGATGTCATCATGTTGTACTTTGTTGTTCTTTCAGTTTACAAGGTGGAGGTGGACTCAGGGGTGGAGTCTGTCCAGCTGCCCTGCAAAACTATACTTCACCTGCCTGAAGATGCTAAAGTGGAGTGGAAGGACAGATATGACAGGAAGGTCCACGTGTATCAGGACGGCTCTGATCAGCCTGAGGAACAGCACGAGGATTACAGAGACCGAACGGAGATGAAAATGCCAAAAACTAGAGACTTGAGTCTGACCCTGAAATACACCGGTGACAGAGACAGAGACACAGACCCCTACACCTGCACCGTCTACAGCAAAGAGGGAATCATCCTAATGAGGAAACAAGTGCTTTTCAAAGTCAGAGGTCAGTGCTGTCACCGTCGTGATGATGGTGGATGAGTATCAGTCGGCCCATCCCTTGATTTAATGTATTTTAATTTATTTTCACAGCATGATTAATGTTTCTGATTGTTGTGTTTTTTGTTTGTTTGTTTGTTTGTTTGTTTTTCCCAACTGCTCTGGAAATTGCCACCTGGTGGAGGGGTTTGTGTGTCACCATCACTGGGGGTGAGGTCACTGCAGGGATCCGTCCTGAGTTCCTGAAGGCTCTGGATGTTGTAGGTCTGTCTTGTTTGAAACACCTCTGCCCTGGTCCCCATCTTTAAAAAGGGGGGCCAGAGGGTCTGCTCCATCTACTGGGAGATCACACTCCTCAGCCTCCCCTGGGAAGGTCTATGCCAGGTTGCTGGAAAGGAGGGTCCATCCGTTAGTTGAACCTCAGATTCAAGAGGAACAATGCAACAGGGTCCGGCCCACACTGAAAGAGCTTCAAAGAGAGCAAACAAGGCTGTGGACATGTGACAGTAACACTGAATTCTTTAGGAAACAGTTAGCTCTGCTACTGACTGGACAAACACCAAAGACAACACTGTCTCCGTTTAGTGGAGCAAAGGTACATATTTCAGACTGGAGCCAGTCAAAAATGTTTTCACTGCAAGTATTTCATTTCATCCAGTCAAAGAAAATTTGCTCAGTGCTGCTGGCATTATCTCCTCTCCTTTGAGAAAAGATGGTCCACTGTCTCCTGTGTCAAATGAGGTCATTTCCATAGTGTACTGACACTCTGTTCTTCAGCTCAGGGTTTCATAAAGTCAAAGTTTATCAGTTTCAGTTACATCATTATACAAAACAAAATGTGGAAAACAGAGAATTTCAACAGCTGGGTGTTCAGATGACCTCGGAGTCTCTCTTTCTATCATTGTTTAGTCTCCATCAGTCACTGACCGTTGCCCAGACAGAGAGCGAGAACACAGAGTTCCCGATGGCACCAACCTTGGTTCTGCATTTTATCCAACACCACTTTATTTTACATCTGAACAGACTTCTTAAACACAGAAATGTACGAGCAAAGATTTTAACACATATATATGTTGCCATTTTCATAACATGACCTCCAGCAGACTCCCTGTTGACCTCAGACATTTCTGAGGTCACGCCACCAGCCAGGACTCATTTTATGAAAACTGATCTTATAACATTGTGGTTGTCAATTTTTGGCAGCAAGTTTAGACAGAGTTTGATAATGTCATATTTATAATATGTTTACCTACTTTCTATACTTTATTATGCATTAAAAACATTAGTCTTTTGTGTGTCAATGTTGTTCAGTGAAGTGGATTAGCATTTAAATTTAATCAGTCCAAAGTAGATTCTGCATATAAATTGGCCCACATGACAAACAGTGACATAAATCAGTTATTATCTAATAATTTGCCTCAGATTCATTAAAAAATGTGGATTGCACCCGTTCAGGGTCAAATCCAGTTCCAGTTGATGAAAATCTTCCTGTAAACGTAAAAGAAATGATCACTGGATCAGTGCATGATGTTCAAACCACAGCAGTCAGCACTCGTCCCTGGAGATGCATCCCTACACCTCTTTAGACACAGCTGTTCACATATGGCCGTCATCCTGGTTAGGTGCATAATGTCTCAGGTATGATCTCAGGTACCTGTGGAAAAAGTCCAGTGAAGAAAGTTCCAATTTTTCCCTGTCAATTAAACTCAGTTGAAGTCAGCAGCACCCCACCCGCACTATAGACCGTGTGAGTGGAGCACCGCTTTCCCCTCCTGAGTTGCCTGACGGTTTGCCAGAATAGCTTCGATGCTGTCTGAAAGTCTTTTTCCATAGCCTCACTGAACCTCCCACACACAAGTTTTTGCTTCAGCCACTGCCTGAGACATGTTCCGCTTGGCCTGCCGATAACTGTCAACTGCCTCCGGCGTCTCACAGGCTAGAGATGCAGTGTTGAGGCTGTCATTTTTAGCATCTACAGGGATGTTAAAATGACCCACTATAATTATTTTATCTGAACTGAGCACTAAATCAGATAAAAAGTCTCAGAAATCAGACAGAAACTCTAAGGAAATCAAACCAATCAAAACTCTGTCTGGGTCTTTGATTAATTACTAAGCTGGAACAAAAGAGTGCTGCTACTCCTCCTCCTCTTTGGCCTGTCCTTAGAGGATTCTGACAGTTAGTGTGACTCCAGGGTGTTGATTCATTTAAACTAACATATTCATCCTGCTGTAACCAGGTTTCTGTAATACATATGTTGATCAATTTTTAAGTCATTTAAAGGCTCAGCAGAATTTTCTCATTAACATCTGTAAGAAATCACTTGGTTGACTGAATGTATGAAGTTGAACCAGCTGTGTTTCTGATCCACCACCTTCATGTTTCCTTCATATTTGAACCCCCCTGTAGATACTGACAGGTAACCATGTCACACAGAGCTCAGCCTTTGAATCCAGCTGTGAGTTTTTATTTTCTATTAAATCTACTGCTTCAAATCCAGCTGTAGGCCTGTGTTTGTGAGCTCGTAGGGTCTTTACCTAACAATATAAAATGCCTTGAAGTCCCTGTTTGTTGTTATTTGGAGCTATATAAATCAAATTGATTTTAATTGAATTATTTAGAGATCCGTGCTCCTTTGCCTAAAGGAACGGTTCTATTAGATTGTTCCAAATGTTCTCACATTGAGCTGTGATGAAGTGAGTGTGACAGAAACACTCAGACTGTGTTTCTCTGCTTCATCAAGTCCAATCTGCTCCTCACAGACTGAATAAAGTCCTGTCCCACTAACAGCAGCTCCAACAGTCTGTTCACTGTTTTCTTCCTGTCAGTCTTCATCTTTCTGCTGCGTCTCCTCTTCACACTGAACACTTTCTATCTAACAGTGAGCTCCCAGTGAAGCAGCAACATTCAGCCTGTTAGAATCAACACAAATGTCTCCATCCAAGCTCATGTTGTGCTTTGCTGTCCTCTCAGTCCCCCAGGTGGAGGTGGATTCAAGGGTGGAGTCTGTCCAGCTGCCCTGCAAAACCACAGTTCACCTGCCTGAAGATGCGGACGTCACGTGGATGGACAGATACCACAGGAGGGTCCACGTGTATCAGAACAGCTCTGACCAGCCTGAAGAACAGAGCCAGTTTTACAGAGGACGAACGAAGATGAATGAAGACCTGCTGAAAACTGGAGACCTCAGTCTGACCCTGAAATACCCCACAGATGGAGACACAAACACCTACACCTGCACCGTCTACAGCAGGGAGGGAAACAACCTGCTGAAGAGAACGATGGAGCTGAAAGTCAGAGGTCAGTGCTCTAGGTGCAGGTCAAAGGTCAGAGGTCATGTAGAGGTTTATTCTCTAGAAGCTTTTATTTTATTACCGGCAATAATTCGGACTTGTTTCCTGTGGGTGTTGGACTTTGCCAGAATCACAGATTCCATAATTTTTATGGACAGAATTTCTAGGCATAGCCAAGTGGCAGAGGGCTTTCACCTTGGTGTCCTCAGAATCTTGCCTCTGCTTTTTGTGGATGATG
The DNA here is from genome assembly GCA_013435755.1 of Amphilophus citrinellus. NCBI lineage: Eukaryota > Metazoa > Chordata > Actinopteri > Cichliformes > Cichlidae > Amphilophus > Amphilophus citrinellus. The sequence continues at coordinate 49,318,646 of CM024194.1, read as the reverse complement.
GGGTCCTGTTGGCTTCATCAGGTTGTGGCCTCCAGCTTGCAGTGAAATGTTTCACAGCTGAGTGTGAAAAGGCTGGCATGAGAAATAGGATATCTAAGTATGAGACCATGGTACTCAGCCGGAAAAGGGTGGGGTGTCTGGCTTATGGACGAGTTGCTGCTCCAGTTTGAGGAGTTCAGGTATGTTGGGGTCTTATTCACGAGTGATGGGAGAGAGGAACTGGAGCTCGACAGACAGATCGGGGCTGCGTCTGCAGTGATGTGCACCGATCTGTCGTGGTGAAGAGGGAGCTGAGTGTGAAAGTTAAGCTGTCAATTTACCAGTCGATCTATATCCCTACCCTCACCTATAGTCATGAGCTTTGGGTAGTGACCAAAAGACTGAGATTGCAAATACAAAGCCGTCTTTCCATATGGAAAGAGTCGGCGCGGGTTACTCGACTCGCCGCGATTTAGAATCAGGTACACTTTGCAGGTCTCTTTTCCGTATTCACTCACCCGAGGTTCTGAGCGATCCGAGGCGATACAAAAATATGACGAAGAGTACAGCATGCCACTGATTGGCCAGGGAGTACCATCACTAGCGGAGTCATGAGACCGACTCCTTCACCAGAATCAAGCGTGCCATTTTGAAAACCCACGCCAAGAAACTGGAGGCATGCAAAGCACAGGTTGAATCCCCAGACCGACAGTTTGCAGCGGTAGTTTGGCAACATGAGAGCCATCTGAAACCATCACACAGCATACATACTATAACCCTATACTGCCGGGCAATCGCCGCTGAAGCACCCATTACCTGCCCCTACTAACCTAACAGCTGGTTAGCACAGAGCCTGAGGCAGCTGATCAAAGGAACTTTGATTTACAGTAATAACGCGACCGTTTGTCCTATCGGAAAAATTCAGTTTCTGAAAGCTGAAACTGCACTTCACAACCAACATAAGGTATTACTGTGGTGTTATTGCAGTAATTGTTGCTGTAAGTCCGCTAACGGCAGCACTTTTGAAGTACACTGAGCCGATTATGACATGTTGAGTCGCATACGAGTTACGTCATGAGACTACTGCCCGCGCTGCTATATCGACTCCACCCACACTGTGGTGGTCCTCATTTGCAATGGAAACACAACACGGCCGTGCTGAGTTGTGTTGACTGAGTCGACCCGCACCGAGTCGTTCCGTATGGAAACGCGGCTCAAGCGGCAGAAATGAGCTTCCTCCGAAGGGTGGCTGGCCTCTCTCTTATAGATAGGGTGAGGAGTGCTGCCATTTGGGATGGGCTTAAAGTAGAGCTGCATCGAAAGGAGTCAGTTAAGGTGGTTTGGGCATCTGATTAGGATGCCTCTTGGGCGCCTCTTGAGTGAGGTGTTCCAGGCATGTCCTACCAGCAGGAGGCCCCAGGGCAGACCCAGGACATGCTGGTGAGATTATATCTCTCAGCTTGCCTGGGAATGCCTTAGTGTCCCTCCGGAAGAGCTGGTGGAGGTGGCTGGGGAGAGAGAGGTCTGGGCTTGTCTGCTTAGGCGTCTGCCCCCATGACCCGGCCCCTGATAAGCAGAAGAAAATGGATGGATGAATGGTATAACATCAAAGTATACACACTCTAAGGCAAAAACTGGTCCACCTCAAAGACAAACTCCCAAACACAAAATAAGCAACATCTTCTGATCATCATCATCTTCTCCAGAACACACGGCTGCAGGTCTGATATACAATTACAAAATCGATCATTGACCTGTAACCTAAGGTGTCTTGGTGCCACGTGCACTTATGGACATCCTTATGTTTGAACATGGTGTTCGTCATGGACAAATTGTGGTTTGCACAGAAGTCTTATAACAAAATGCCATTTGGGTTCAGATCAGGCAGGCCGTTCCTCCCAGTCACACCCCTCCAGGTCTCTTTGTCATTGCCCACGTGAGCATTGAAATGTCCCTGCAGGATGGTGAAGTCACTGGATGGCGCGCCCTCGAGATTTCCTCCCAGCGACTCCCAAAAGGGTAATTTGAACTGTCATTTGGCACATAAGTGCAAACAACCGTCAGGACAGTGAGCTCCCAATGAAGCAACAACATTTGGCCTGTTAGAGGCAACACAAATGTCTCCATCCAAGTTCATGTTGTGCCTTGTTATCCTCTCAGTCCATCAGGTGGAGATGGATTCAGGGGTGGAGTCTGACCAGCTGCTCTGCAAAACCACAGTTCCCCTGCCTGGAGATGCTAAAGTGGAATGGATGGAAAAAAATGACAGGAGGGTCCACGTGTATCAGAACGGTTCTGACCAGCCTGAAGAACAGCACCAGTTTTACAGAGGCCGAACGAAGATGAACGAAGACCTGCTGAAAACTGGAGACCTCAGTCTGACCCTGAAATACCCCACAGATGGAGACACAAACATCTACACCTGCACCGTCTACAGAAGGGAGGGAAACGTCCTGCTGAAGAGACAAATGGAGCTGAAAGTCAAAGGTCAGTGCTGTAGATACAGGTCAATTGTAGTTTGGATCAAATCAATAGTTTTGTTAGTTGAGTCCAAATCAGTCTAAATGTATAAATACCAAGAGTTTTAAAGCTACTGAGATCATTAAAACACTTTAATCCATCATTTGGATGGTGTCAAAGGTCAGGGTGCAGCAGCCATAAATCTGAGGCTTTTATTGTGAAGTCCAACAGTAATGAGAGTGAAAATGATGTTTGCTGATCCAGAGGAGCCCATGGGGTCTTTGTGGCTGGATGCAAAGGTTTGTAGGTCTCCTTCTAAAGAGAAGCAGCTTGAAGCTCCAGAGGAGCTGTCTGCAGAAGAAGACGGGGAAAGAGGAAGAAGCTGAGGCCGCTGGACGAAAGACAGGAAAAGGAAATCAGCTTTATAGGAAATCACAAACTCAGGAAATCACACTGAAATAATAAACTCAGCTGTAGATTGATGTTTTTCTTTGATCAAAATAGATTTATGGTATATATACATCAAAAATAATGAAATTACAGGTGCTTCTCCCATTGTGCAGATATAGAAGTATACAGAAACAGATTAGAATACAGTGTTCTAGCCAGCGGTTTAACGCCCGGTGCTGTGCCATGCTGAGGTTGTCTTGCACCGGGCTGGGAATTTCTCCCGATCATCATCAAGTCACATGGTCCAGTCAAATTCAGGTGCCTTCAATGACCCATAAGAACAACCATTATTACAGACTGTTCTGTAATAAGTCACTGAATTAGCAAGCTGGCACGGCATTTAGCATGCCAGTGTGTGTTGCCTCCCCAACACACACACGCACACACACACACACACACACACACACACACACACACACACACACACACACACACACACACACACACACACACACTCAAAACATGCTGGGCTGAATTTTCTTTCTGGCTAGAAGTCTGGAAAAGGATAAATAAGATAAACACTTGATACTCATCTGTTTAAGTTATATTTACACAGCTAAGGATGAATATCACAGTAAATAAATACACTTATGAAAACTATAAGGATATGGATTTATATGATATTTATATGATATGGGTGGGAGGGATTGTTGAGAATGGCTGTGGACCTTCTCAGGCATGTGGAGCCAGCAATCTCCTTCAGGGAGGTCAAAGGGCAGCCGACAATTTTCTGGGCTGTTTATGATCCTGTGGAGAGCATGTCTGTCTGCAGCTGACCTCCCAGCATAGCTTTAATCATAATTCACTCATGAACAGTTTTCTGCAGCGTTCCTCTCAATGTTTTTTGCAGCTCCATTCTTGTTTTTGATGGAATCATTATTGATCTATATGAGCTGTTTCTGCCTGAAGGAGGCACCACTCCATCACTTCATTCTGTGCAGAAGAGTCACATGATGCTGTCACATGATGCTCCAATCAGACTTTGTACAGCTCATGTTGTGTTTGTTGTCCTCTCAGTCCCACAGGTGGAGGTGGAGGAGGGGGCGGAGTCTGTCCAGCTGCCCTTCAAAACCTCAGAAAACCTGCCTGGAGATGCTAAAGTGGTGTGCTGGGACAGTTCAAATAGGACAGTCTACATTTATCAGAATGGCTCTGACCACCCTGATGAACAGGACCAGTTTTACAGAGACAGAGTGAAGATGAATGAAGACCTGCTGAAAACTGGAGACCTCAGTTGGACCCTGGATCGGCCCACAGAGAGAGACAGTGGGGCATACAGATGTGGAGTCTGGAATCATGGATACATCATCAGATATAAAACAGTGCTGCTGAAAGTCACAGGTTTGTGTGTGTGTGTGTGTGTGTGTGTGTGTGTGTGTGTGTGTGTGTGTGTGTGTGTGTGTGTGTGTGTGTGTGTGTGTGTGTGTGTGTCTGACTGTCTTGTGTCTCCTCTGCAGGGAGAGCTCAGGTCCAGGATCAAACAAGGATCATCAGGAACAGAAGCAGCTCCATTGATCCGACTCCTCTGATGGCTGATCAATCAGTTTGATCTGTTTGTTCTTTGATTATTGATCGGTAGTGTTGTAGTAGCTTTTTGATGGTCTTGGTCTTGTCATGGACTCGGACCTTGCGGACTTGGGATTTTATTTCAAGACCAGTTGAGACCACAGCTCTGGAAATATCACTAAATTGCCAGAATACTGTCCAATTTATTTGTTAACATCTTTGCTTTTATTGGATGCAAAACGTACTGATTCAAATCCAACAAAGATTGCGCTCCTCTGCCTCTCAAAGGAGCACCTCGCAGACTCCGCCCCGGCTAGGTCGCTGCTATTATCACTGCTTACGCCTGTATCATTTCATCGCAGTTTGCAATCTACCACAGAGCACGGACAGTTTCATTCACAATGTGTACGTTTCACATTCACTATGGTCATGCGTGTGCTGCATAAATCGAAATAACAACCGGCATGAACACGAAGAGAAGTAAGAGGGAAAATGAAGATCAAAGGAAATTTCAGGCTTCCGATTCAACAAAAAAATCCCAGCATGAAAGGTAAATACCAACCTTCATGTATTTGATACACAAACTAAAAATTTAATGCAAGTTTTAGGGCTGCAACGATTCTTGGAGTAATTCAATTTAATTATTAAAAATCCTCGACACAAATTTGTTGTTTTGAAGTTTCGTTTCAACTCTGCAGCTCAGGTGTCTCCGTGTAAGAGGAGCATTTCCTCCACATTAGTTCTCCATCGCTGTAACAGATTTCCGTCATTTGGAAAAAAACAAAAAACAAAAAAACGACGCTTTAACACGAGTGGATCGCTGAGATGTTTTTCCACGCCCCCACTTCTCTGTGCTGTGAGTGCGCGTGTTTGAATGTGTGCGCGTGTGTTGTGCAGAGGATGTCAGCTGTTATTTTTTCTGTATGTCAGCTGTAGCCACCAGAACAGACCTATAACCACAGTGTACTGGGGAAAGGGGGGCTGCCATTAGCACTAGCAGCCCCCCACCCCCTTCAGTACAGGGGGGATCCGTCAAAATGTTTTTTTTTTTATCTTTAGTCCTTGATTAGTGACTAAAAATAGAGCTGCAGCAGAAACGTAATTTGGAGGATGCCTGTGAATAAAAAGCATTACAGCATTAAGCTCATACAGCCCCCAGTTTTTCAACAAAAACACAGCAGCAGCTGTTTTACTGAAGTCTGTCTGCACACCCGCAGCAAGCGCAAAGAGGCGGAGCCGTTACTGAGAGGGTGAGCTCAGGTGGAGTGAAAGGAGCTCTTGTTCCTGTAACCACCTTAAAACCTTTACTGGGAAACAGCTGATCAGCAACATGAAGAACAGAGAACTTTGTAGCTGCTCCATCCACCCTGTTTGTTTCACACAGAGAAACATCTGCAGTATGGAAGTTAAAATATGCAGATGAATTGTTAAAATGAAAAATTATTTTTTATCCAATTACTTGATTAATTGACAGAGTAATCAACTGAATACTTGATCACTAAAATAACTGATAGTTGCAGCCCTACTTGTATTCAGAAAGCCATAGTCAAACATTCGTTTTCAGCACCAGTAGAGCTATGAGAGGCCTTCAAGAATAAAATAACTACAGTTCCCAGCAAGATGATGTCACTTCCTGTTGTTGCATTAAAAACTTGATAGTTTATGCTCACAACATGGTGGCTGATATTCAAATGTAGGAAATGCTTTTAGCAGCTGATTGTTAAAAATCTGGATCATGTTTTTGTTGTTTATGTTTTTTATGTGATTTCTGCAAACACATTATTGGAAGGAGACGTCACTCTGGGACACATTAAATGCTTGATATATAAATGTAACTTTTCTGGATTATATGCAAAAATTATCATTCTATCGATCTAATAAGTCCTGATTTAGAGTTCTGCATTGATCCTTTGTGTATAACTGGAAATCCTCTCTGAACCTAACCTGACATGCACCTTGAGAAATCAGATCAGATTAAAATGGTTAAACTGGAAACATTAAAGCAGTTTTTCTATAAATCTCATTTCTCATTTTTATCCAGTAATGGCAGAAATAATGAAACCTTTTCGGAGCATGAGACATTTTAATTAAAGAATGCAGATCGTGTCAGGAAAATGAATCCACTGAGTCCCTGTGGACCCCACACTGTAGTGGGCAGCACCATTTTCTGTGTTTGTAGCTGTAAGTAAAGTAAAGTAAAATTTTATTTATATAGCACCTCTCAAGACACAAATCACAAAGGGCTTCACAACAGTACAACAAAAGTGGGGGGCGGGGGTCACCTAACCAAACTCAAGTCTAAAAAGATGAGTTTTTAGCTGCTTTTTAAAAGACACCATTGAATCCACAGCTGTCAAGCACAAAGGGAGAGAGTTTGAGATTCAGGGAGCTACTGCAGCAAAAGCTCTGACTCCTTTAGTTTTCAGCTTTGTGTGATGTAAGACCAGTAGGCCCTGATCACATGACCTCAGAGACCTGGTGGGGATGTATGGATGTAAAAGTTCACTGATGTAAGCTGGTGCTTGTGCATGAAGAGCTTTATAAGTCAGGACCAGAATCTTAAAGTTAATTTAATGGGGACCCAGCGCAGCTGGATCAGTAACAGTGTGACATGAGAGTACCTGGAAGACTTTGTCAGAAGCCTCTCAGCAGCACTCTGAACAACCTGGAGACGCTCCAGGGAGTTTTTACCATGATGAGTAAAGCAGGACTGCCTGTGCAGTGGGCTGTGGTGGTGGAGGGCCCTGCAGTCATGCACCACCCCAGAGTGTGAATCAGCTTTTTATGAGTTCAAACAAGCAATTTGAATGAAGTGTTTGAAATTACACACAAAACCTCAGAATGTCCTTATCTCGCTGAGAAAAGCCTGAAAAACGCACAAAACCTGCTCTCCCTCAAGGAGAGTGCTGAAAGAGGCAGAGAAACAGTTCAAATTCAAGCACCTTTTAAGCACTTTCAAGGTCTTCACGATTTTCCAGCACATTAACACTGGGATACATATTTATATAAATACATACATGCTCAAAATTATTTCACATTTTTTAATCACATTAAAAGGATGGCATTATGCAATAAGTCACTTGATAGAAAACAATAACTACTGATAGTTAATTTGGAAACTTCTCCAGATTTTGAGCAAATCTGGTTTAAAACAGCTCTCATGTTGCTGCCGCGATGTAACTCGGTCTAACACAGTAACCTGACCTTTCCATCAAAGTGACCAATCACATTAGGCTCCACAGGCACTGCCCAGGAGGTCAAAAGTCAGAGCGTAGAATTCAGTTCTGTGGGCGGAAAGTTTCCTGACGAGTACGTGAACCTGCAGCAATACGGGCGCACGGCAGACACTTGTGTGCATGATACTTCTTTGTGTGCGCTGCGTGCTCTACGCACGCGAGTTGTTGAATTTACTTGTGAGGAAGGAACACCTGCACTCGCAAAATCACATTATTTGTTAAATCAGGGACACATCTAAATCCTGCAGGACACCGGACCTCAAGGCCTGGAGTTGCCCACCCCTGGTCTACAGTGTTAGTGATATCCTCCCCTGCGTCCCACAGGCTGACGGACCACAAGAAGAGTCGGATGGCTGGAATGAAACGATTGCGGTAGAAATAATTAGACGTGTGATACAAACACCTGTGATGATCATAGTCCGGTCGGGTGTCTTGACATCCGCGACACCATATCTCTGCATGGTAGCTCTGCAGGACTTTAGATAATAGGCGTAGTGTGGCGAGCTTAAACGCCTTCACACCGCGCTCCGTCAGCTCCTCATCAGGTAATTGTTGAGATGCAGGAGGTGAAGAAGAAGAAGTGGAGTTAGTCAGGGTCTGTACATGTGGTGGGGATGAGACACACGAACCCTCATTGCATGTATCAATGTCTGAAAAAAAGGGAACATCGGATTTATTATTATTTGTTTATGTAACCAAACATTTGTTGTAATACGCACAGATATACCATTTTTATTTTCTAGTAGTCTGACTGATTTTCGGGCTACACATGTGAGAATGCCTAGAAGTCTTCCTAGCATGTGTAATATCATCAAAACAAAGACGTTTTCTAATAAACTCAAAATCTGAGCTGTCCACTGAATAAAAAGATTAACCTCTCAAATCTTTCCTTCTGGCTAGAAAAAACACACATCATTACTTTCACACCAGTAAATGTAACTGTATACATCTATCCACTATGGGTTTGCATTCTAATTTAAACTCAGTCTCTCAGCATCTCTTATTGTGCTCCGGTACATTGGGTTGCTCATCTGGTGGCGTACTTATGAAATCGGCGTTGGCTGCAAAAGAGCTGGAGGCTGACAAGTTGGGAAGCGGGTCGATGGCTGTCACAGCTCCTGTCTGAGTTTCAAAGGTCGGTGAAGATGCAGCGGTGATGGTGGATGAAGAAATAAGCGTAGGCCATTTCCTTATATCCCATCACACCTAAAACCACAACCCACTAGGACGAGACATGGCTGAGCATGTGCACGAGGACGCCCACAACCAGCGCTCACGTAATGGGTGCTGATGCAGCAGGTGTGGATGGTGGCTGGTACTGATGTTGCAGCAGGTGGGGGTAGTATTGGTCTGAAGTGCATCATATTACTACTTGCATCTACAATGGACAGACACTCACAGAGAGGCAGAGGAGGAAGAGGACGAGGACCACCGAGAAAACCAACCATGTCCTCGTCCACAGGATGACCATGAGGGAAGCAGGATGAAGGGTCCAATCCAATCTGAGCAGATTCTCTGTGGCAGCATCATCAGGACATTCACTGTTCATGCTGTACACACAGTGTGCCACACTGCAGGTACTGTGATGTTCATTACAGTGCAATGTCCACTGGCAGTATACCTTCATGCCCCCCCCTTTCCCAGAATTGACCAACAACCACATGCAGGTGGCAGGAGCTCCCTTTTCATGCATCATATGGGAGTCTCTGGGCAGCGGGGTGGTGATGTCACCCTCTGTGCAGGCATTGGTAACTGGGAGGGTCCTCCACCATCATGCTAACTTGGAGCCATACAACACAGGACACCTCCTCACATTCCTGGGGGGGTCTAGAGGATCACATTGCTGCATGTGAACAGCTGGATCAGCAGGCAGTGCCTCCTGTATACGTCATAGTTTGGGACACTGTGAACTCTCACTGTGCCGTCCAGATACGTGAGTGGTTCACCAACAACCAGCGCTACATGAACGGGTTCATCCACCTTACAGCCCCCTCCTCAGTCATGCAGAGGGGTTTTCTCTGCGTGGAGGTGGAAGGTGTTTTCTTCCTACACTAGGGAGAAAATACTGGAGGCGATGAAACAGGCATGTGACGATGTTACTGTAGAGTCCTGTCAAGGCTGGATTCAGCACAAAGGGGTTTCCCCCGTTGGATGTGACGTGGATGAGGTCCTCTGGCCAGACCACATACAAACATGATGGTGCAGACAGAATCTGTTGTAGACTGCTGTGCTTTTCATTTGTTTTGGTTTTTATTTCTTTTTTGTCTACATTCAGCACCATCATGTCTCTCTGTAGCACTGTTTCACACCTGGAATAAACACTTCCTGTTGACTACATGTCCTGGATGCTGCTGTGTCTTAGATTATTTGATGTAGTGTGTAACAGACGGTCTCTGTGAATGGATTTATTACTTGTTGTGTGTGATCTGACCACAGTGTTTGGTTTTGCACACAGATCATTGATTTTTGCAGTGATGGTTTGATTTTGACAGGAAAGTCTGGGATTTGGGGGAATTAGCTGGATTTTTTGGATTTGTGTTTAAGGTTTTGGGAAAATGATAACTGTGAGTTAGCAGTTCATAAATACTGTAATATGCATCTACAATGGACAGACACATACAGAGAGAAGGAAGAATATGTGTGAGAGGTGGTGGATGAGGAGGAAGAGGATGACCGAGAACGTCATCACGATGACATCATGATCAGATAACGTTTCCTCAGTCTATCAGGAAAGAGACACACTTTTCTTACGGTCACTTCTAAAGCATAGCCACTTAAATAATTTTTAGCTAGTGGACAGTGAAGAGAGACAGGAAACTGAAATTAAAACTACTTTTAAGGAAGTCCGATTTCACAGGGTAGTGGGAACCCTGAGTGTCCGGGATATTTTTCTGCTGCAGCCTAATAGAAAGCAACTTTTTAATGTCCTCATGTTCCTCAGCTGTCAGTGTTCTTTCTGGGCCCATGTAACCTTGTTTCTCCTGTAAATAAGCTCAATCAGACGACAGGACACCAATATGGCAATGCAGGTTAAAAATAATCTTATTTTATTGTCACAAGTTGTGGATTTCTCACGCTGCCCGTATCTGTGGCGTTCCAAAGGGGAATTCAGGAAGCAGCTATTAATACCTAACAGGCTGTCAGTCACATCATGTCCTTCTTGTGACACTAATGAACCAAAACAAATCTGCAGCTGTTGTAAGAGCCATTTCTTGTTCTTTATTTTGATTTTCATTATTTGAATGTTGTTTTGAGTGTCGCACACTAGGGGGCGGTAAGAGGTGACAGTTTAAATGGGTTAGGGAATAATGAATAATGGTGTGCTGCTGGCTGGAGAGAAACACACAGTTTTATGACTGTCACATGTGGCCAGCATTGAGCCTTTCTTTTAGTTGCATGCAAGTTGTTTGTGTCGAGCTGTTAAGTCCTCATTTGTTATGGACACTAATATGAAATAGATGACCTTCACTGCATGGATGTCATGGATGGCGCTCATTTTTTAACCCACAGAGACGAGTCAACCAAGCAATCACACAGCATAGCAGCCCCTCAGTACTGGCCTGTAAAGTGGTGGATCCAGTCACTACAGCTGTTTTAGAAAAATATCTTTTTACTCTGCTTCAAGGAGCCAGACTTACTGCACACTCTAAAGTGCTCATCAGCAGCCGTTCTCCAGCTTTCTGAAGGTCTTTCAGAGTTCTTCTGTGGTTTTCAGCTGCTTCATCACTCACTTTCATCCAGTTCTTTCTGTCTCTCACACACACAGACACACACAAACACTTTGACCTCAGTCATACCTGCCTCTTCAGATTCAGTCTGTTAGTTCAGCTTCTTCTCACATGACAGCCAAAACATTCAGAGCTATTTAAGTGAACTGAACCTTTAACTGTGCTCACATGTGGTAACCATGTTTGTTGAGCGTGTGGAAATCCAGCAGAGATCAGCTCTGAGGAAGTTCATGCTCCTCACAGTGTGACTGCTGAGTGCTCCAGTTCCACACAAAGCTCAGCTTTTGAGCTCAAGGCCGGCTCAGAAGGTCACATTAGGATCATTTACAGCAGATCACTGTGTGTGAGCATTACTTCATATACAGCAGATACACAATAACACACACAGGAAGCTTCATTCTGTTTGTGTGTGTCAGTGTTTATAGGACTAGGTTGGTGATTGAAGCTTGAGCCTGTCAAACACTCCTGTAATTTCAGGCTGTCTCCCTGTGGTCACAGTAAACACATCATGGTAAATGGACTAGTTCACATACAGCACGTTTACATTCACACAAGCACTTCCATATCTATCTAAGTGCTTTTATTGTCTAACAGTCATACTCCAAAACTTGCATCGGAGAGCAACTTGGGCAACTTAAGCATACTTTGGCAAGCAGCCTGGAGCAGCCATGAATTGAACTGCCAACCTTCCAGTTAGTAGGTGACCTGCTCTACCTCCTGAGCTACAGCCACCCAAGGGTACACACTCCTGTTTGTCCTCAGTGTGTCTGCAGCACCTCTGCAGCTCTGTTCTCTCCAAAGGGACAACGATCATCTTCTTCAGGTCAGTTTCCTCACACTGACTGAGAGGACCTGCAGCTGCTCAGAGGCTTCAGTCTGCAGTCAGCAGTGATGTTAGAGTGTGGATGGAGCTGTCAGGAGATGTTCTTCCTCTCTGCCCTGAAGTGGACTGTTGTGATGGTGGATTGTGTCTCAGAAGCTGTTCAGGCCATCTAAACACTGAAGGTGGGGGTGCAACAGTAAACAGATATACCTATATATTAGAATTTATTGGGTGCAATACAAATATTTGAACTCGAATGTGTACTGCACTGCATGTATCCAAAATGACCACACTGTACACAGTGGAGCGATTTGTCATCTGAATAATCGGTCTTGTGCTACAATGTGATTTCCAGTATTTGACAAAAAATGATTGCAGGTATTTATATTGTTGAAAATGACTTGCTGACCTATAATCTGTCAAGAATATCTTAATCGTTATCTCTCACGAATTATATCAGATCATTTTGAGTCATAAAGAACATTCCTGCAATCAGTTTTTGGCAACACCAGCCTCCAGTGTTTACAGATTAAATGGTGCAGTACTGGCCTTTTGTAGGGAGCGATGAGAGGGTGTGGACCATGGAGGTACTGTTCCCTCCATCTGAGAGGATAAAATGCCCTACAGGAGGGTAGCAGGAATGCTGTGCAGTGGGCTGTGGTGGGGGAGGATCCTGGGGTCATGCACTGACCCAGAGTGTGAATCAGCTTTTTGTGAGTTCAGACAAACGAGCCTGCTTTCAGCTTTGTGACATTTTCCAGCCAAACTGTGCACACAGAGCAGCTAGAAGATCAAATGAATGATGGAAAAGTTTAGTTTTCTTTAATCAGTGAACCAGCAGAGAGACAATCTGAATGCAATCTTTATTAAGGCTTGTAAGTCAGAGCAGTCACAGGTAAACAACAACAAGGCTCAGCGTGGCACTTCTGCTTAACAATCTTTATGCTCTATAAAGAGGAAGTTCCTTCCTCCATGCACGAGTACATGATCAAATGAATGTATCCATACAATAATCCAAATAAGGACTTGTTTACAGCTTTCTAAGCCTTAGCTCTGCGTGACTTCTCCTTTCGAGTCAACAACAGGTCAATCAGACTGTAAAGAGTGTTAGTTTGAATAAAACATGGTGAAATAACTGTGTTTCTGCAGGAGTTGGCTGAAGGACTGAGGGTGTGAGAGACAGACAGTCAGCCAGGTTCATTCATTCATGCTGGTACAGTTTGGGCATCGTTACAGACAACAGTAACCACAGAGTTATGAATTAAAGATGACTTTTGCTGCCAGTCTCTTGCCCATGCGTTCAACGTCCTGATGGAAGGTAACATATACATATACATGTAGACGCCACATTGGGCGGGTCGGCCTGTTGCTGTGATACGTCAGTGTGTCCCCCATATTGGATGATCTGCAAACTAATCCAAGTCACTGGACTGAACTGCATAAAGTGCCTTTTGTCTCATTGACACATTCAAATATGCACTAATATATACTGGGAAACTGACAGACGCCAAAAATAACAACTTTCTCTGATAATTATAAATGATCAATAATCCACGTATGTTAGGGTGCAGCATCAAACCAGCGTCTGTATTTCTAATGTTTTTATGAGTGTTTACAGCTGCTGATGTTTGTAACTCTGTTACTGTGATGATAAATGTTACAATAACCGGATCCTGACATGGAGATATAACATCTGCAGGTTTATGAATGTAAAAGAATTTTCATCACTTTAAGTATTGTTAATGACAATTTTTAAGACAAAAAAAATTAACAAAGTTTACAAATTAAAATAAGAAACAGCAACAGACACTGATCTACTTCATTACAGTGACACTGTTTACTAAAATTATAGATCCTGGTTTTACTGCATACAATAAAATTTTATGATTGAAAAGTAAAACAAAACTGGAGCTAGTTCCAACTTTTGTAAAGTGCTTAATAGATTAAATGCATTATTATTATTACACAAGGGGCCAAGGAGTACAAATACAAAAACATACTGATGAGCAGACAGCAGCAAACAAACAATTAGTCTTTGTTTGTATCCGAGTAGTTTGTTGAACAACTTCAGCACTTGAAATTATTAAGTGTTCCCTTTGCACAAAATCACCCCCTGTCACAGTTAAACAAGCACCCCTAAAACAACACACACATTAATCAATCTTTATTTGTAAATAGAACGTGATATCATATTAGGTCATAATTTGTGCCTCTCAAAGAATGCAAAGATGCTTCAGAACAAAAGGTATTTTCGGCAAAACTAAGGTGTATCAGTGAGGGGTGTTTGTGTAAACCTTTTTACTATTCTTTTATTTATAATATTACACTTGCCCTCTTTTATTTTGAAAACAAAAAACATTTATTTTTGAAAAGAGGAAGTGTGATCTTCTCTTTCTAACTTTATTTCTGGTTTTTCTACATGCTGCACTTTGAAAATGAAGTAGGCAGGCTGTAGTCACACTGTGCTGAACTTTGTCTTGGTGACTTTTAATGCAGAAAAGTATTCTAAACACGTAATTGCACTTTCCAGAAGCTAATCTGAAATATCTGTTATGGTAAGTTGATGGGTGCATGAGCTAGAGAGACCGTGTGGCTGTCCATTGCCGTGTCCTTGTCTATACCTCATCTTGGTGAGCTATGACCATGTGCTTGCTGAAGAAAGCATGCTAGCGTCATGCTAAAATTAGCATTGTGCTAGCGTTAAATCGTGTGTAGATTTCTTTCGGTTTAAAAGCCCTGAAAATGTTATTTTTGTTAAGATATGGTTTTACCAAATAAGAATTAAGTTCAAAATAATATAAGGAAGCACTTTACATTTTTTTGTTGCACTAATTTCTTTAGATGGATGTAATGTTTGTTGTTGGGTTGCCAGGAGAAAGTTACAGAACATACGTAATGATGAACCCAGTAGCTCAGAGAGGGTTTTACTGACACACAGGATGACCATAAAGGAGAATATTGGAGCTAGAAAGACTACATGCTCCTTGGTAAAGTGATAAATTAATTGTATTTAATGTCCCAATTTGAAAAGCTTAAAAAATTATTTAAGAATCAATTATTTAACTGGTTAAAAAATACTAATCATAATTTCACAATTAAAAAGAATTTGTTTTACATGGTTGGAAATAACTTCATGACTACAAAGGATATTTTGAGAAAAGCTATCGAGCCTATGCCCCGAGCAGAACTGAACATCTGTTGAAGAACCTCATCCTTCTCTTCCCTGTGAACATCCATGTGGTAACAATACAAGCTACTGAACAAAAAAGGAACTGGACTTGAAAGACAAAGCACATTTTGACTTAATTAATGACCAAAAGGACAAGCTGAAATATTGAGCTCGATAAGACTGGGCTTTTGATTTCAATATGCTGACTAGTTATTGTTCTTGTTAAACTGTGTTTTATTTTATTTCTTTCTTCAAAAATAATATCTTTTGCTCATTTCCCGCCTCCAGCCACTTAATTTTACACTCACCTTGGCACCTATTGTAATCCTGTCTGACCTAGTAACTGGTCTGTAATGTTTGAGTTATCCTGAATTACTTATTGAACCAGAGATTACATTTGCATTCGTGTACGTGTGTGTGTGTAATTGCACTTCTCCAGGAGAGGTTGTTGTAATTTAAGCTTTGAGTAATTAAGTCATTTTCGAAAGAACGGTCTCAAAATGATTCAGTGCTTCACAAGAGCTTCATTTGCCCATCACTATCACTGTGTCATTTAGTTTGCAATGAGTGAGGAGGTGGCTCTCCATCTACTCATCCAATCTGATCTCAGGCACTTATTCAGCCAATCAGCAGTCTCCACCTATCATAGTAAACACACACACACACACACACACACACACACACACACACACACACACACACACACACACACACACACACACACACACACACACACACACACACACACCTTGGAAGGAGGAGAGAACAAATAACACACATACATGCATTCTAGTGGGAGGGGGAAAGCAGATAAACAACATATGATCCTGATCATAACAATGTTAAAGGATGATGGAGGAGCTGCTGGGAAGTGCTGAGTTTCCTCCACAGTGAGATCTGTCACATGGCAGCAGAGACCTTCATGGACACTAAAAGACTCAAACACACAACAACATCACACTGACTCCACTCTGACATCACTGATCAATAATCAAAGAACAAACAGATGTTAGCTGCTCTAAAAGCGCAGTAACAGGTATGATGATGGTGGTTATCAGAGTTAACCTGGGCTCTCTGCTTCAGGCTCTGAGCGCGCTCACATAAAAATAAATGTGCTGCAGGTCATGTGAAATGTTTTCTGCACAGAATGATCCCTGTGAGTGACACCTACTCCATCAGAGACATTATCAGCTGAAGATGATGATAAAATGGTGACTAAAAATATATATGAATAACTATAAAGAACAGAAGACTGTAACAGGAAAATGCAACAGTGTTGTAAAAAGGACAAAATTAATGTTTATGCACTAATGTAATGCAAATCATTAATCTGCTGATTTCTGGCACAGAGTGCTAAAATAAAGATTTGAACTGCAGTGAATGATTCTGTGTCGCTCTCAGTGCTGCTGTTTAAAGTGACGGCCGCACATCAGAGCTCTGACACTTGAACCTGGATCCACTGAAACATTAAAGCTTCCTGTCCCACAGCCTGATGAAGGAGACCTGCTTCAGTTTGTTGCAGATCAGATTAATGTGATTGAACACGTGTTCTTAGTGTGTGGTTAGTGTCAACAGCACACAGATTAGCATCATTTGGACCTTTTCTAAATCACCAAAGTAATACGAACACATTCAGTGACAATACAATGCAGTTTGTGCTTCATTCAGTGGTCTCAGTCAGGTACGGATTAACAAGCTGCACACAGAAACGTGTTCCTGTAGCAGAGAATCTACATCACACTGAATGCTGGAAATAAAAGACTCAGCGAAAACGTAGCGCTTCCAGCTGATTTGAAACTGGAACTCTGAACACAACCTGCTCCTGATCAGGTTGTGTCTTCAACATAATCATGGAGTCGTTACCATGAACATTTAGCCAGGTAAACAGACAGACACATCTATGATAGAAAACTCTGACTTTAAGCTCATCACAGCTCACTAATCCATGAATCTCACTTCATACTGTACAGCCCTCAGCTGATAGAGGAGTCGGATCAGTGGAGCTGCGTCTGTGCTCTGATGTCCTCTGTTTGATCCTGGACCTGAACTCTCCCTGCAGAGGAGACACAAGACAGTCACAAACAAAGAAGCAAACAAATAAACAAACAAACAAACAAACCTTTGATTGTGAGCAGCACTGTTTTCCCTCTCCAGATCTTTCCATAGACGACACATCTGTATTCTCCACTGTCTCCATCTGTGGGCTGTTTCAGGGTCAGACTGAGGTCTCCAGTTCTCAGCAGGTCTTCATTCATCTTCGTTCGGTCTCTGTAATCCTGGTGCTGTTTTTCAGGCTGCTCAGAGTCATTCTTAGATACATGGACTATCTTCTTTGGGTTATAGCGTACCCACTCCACTTCAGCATCTCCAGGCAAGTGTGTGGTTCTGAAGGGCAGCTGGACAGACTCCGCCCCCTCCTCCACCTCCACCTGACAGTCTGAGAGGCCAAAAAACACAACATGAGCTGTACAAAGTGTGATTGGTGCTCACAGAGCAGCATCATGTGACTCTTGTTGTGCACAGAATGAAGTGATGGAGTGGCGCCTCCTTAAGGCAGAAACAGCTCATGGAGATCAATAATGATTCCAGCAAAAACAACATTGGAGCTGCAAATAAGGGCGAGAGGAACGCTGCAGAGAACTGTTCATGAGTGAATTCATAAATTGATGGATTTAATGGAGCACTAAAATCAGAGCTGCTTCTATTTCTAATATGACAGCTGGACATTAGAGCTGCAACACTTTGAATGGGAGCCAGAAAAACATGAAAGTCTACAAGTGCATTCAGCTCTGACACTGTCACACCATGAAGGAGTATGAGTGTGTGGTATATATCGTCTACGATAATATCGTAATTGCCGTGTTAACAATGTGCAAGCTGACATTATTGAGTATGCTTATGAGGAAAAAAAAAACAACAAACGCCTCGGCTCCACGCGTTCACTACTTTATGCTTTAGTATAGGCTGCTGTGCGTGTGCATTGAGCGTGCCCATACTGTGCACTAGCATAGCTGCCTAAACAACACTCCTAAAGCATTTGTCATGCCCAGGACACTCTTGAAAAAGAGATTTTAATCTCAATGTTTTTTTTAATTTATTGATTCTTTATTGAGTATTTTAACAATTAGTATGGTTCTGTCTTCAAGGCACGTGAGCAGTTACTCGGTGTGTGGCAGGCAGATGCTGTAAAATAAAGAAATAGTGTTAGCCACAAATGTAATTGACCTGTGGTTAAGAAAAGTGTGGGTATTTAATTTATGCAGTGACTGCCAATATGAGTGCAGACATAGTGCAAGTGGGTTTGTGGTGTAGCAATCAGTCACCTGTTTCTTCTTTTGTCCTTCCAGGGTGTGTTCAGGCAAATGTGTCCCCGGGGGTCTGAACGCTATTTAAAGGTTCAGAGAGAGACCAAGGAGCAAATTGGGTGTGGGAGTTGCTTGGGATTTTTTAGGTGTTTTGTAGGGGTATTTGGTTTTATTGTAGATATTGGGTTATGAAGATGTTTGGCTGATGGTTTTATTTGTAAATGTTGTTGTCTAACTGTTTGTGTATTTTTATTGTTGTTGGTAAAATGTGTGATACTCCTCCAAGTTGTGTAGCAAGGTGTGGCTCATCAGCAGCTGGGTATCAAAGGGGCTGCTAATTGCCCAGTCAAGAGGTTTTTCTTTTGGTGGTTTTCTCCCTCTGTACTCGGCTTGGGGATGCTGGAAAGGTCACGCCTGCTTCACAAGGCAATTGAGTTAATTGTCTATCTTGAGCTTTGAGAAATAAAATGGAAAAATGTGGTATAGAAAACAAAGTCTGCCGGCAATGATTTAAAGACTTGCCGCTCATGGTCATCTTGGTGTCACAACGACACATCATCAGTTGTGTACCCCAGCCTTATTGGGTGTTTTGGCCAATTATCACAATACACCCTCAGCTGGAGCAGGCCCACCACAGGCTGATCAGACCAGGGTTTGTGTCATCTGGAGTGGTCCTTTAACTCCTCATGCTGTCTCCTTTCTTCTCAGCCACAGACAGAGACTGCTTGTCTCCACAACTGCGGCCAGTTCTGTAATGGTCTTCCTCTGGCTCTGACTGCTGATTCTGACTTGCTTTAGAAGCCTTGCTGTGGAGCTGCCAACAAAGCCCCTGCAATCCACCTCCACTGGACACACCTTCACACTCCAGTACTGTTCCTCTGCTTCAGCTGCCAAGCTGGCAAAATGTAGCTTTGTCTTTTTGTGTGCTTCATCGATGGTATCTTCCGAAGGAACCATCAGCACAACAATGACGACAGTGGAAGGACTAGAGAACCCAATCTGGGTGCAGGTTGGTCACATCAATTTCTAAAGGGAAGATGAGGCTCTGAGTTAATTTGACAGGCATTTCCCAGTCTCTAGCTGCATTCAGTGAGCCTGCATCTGAAGGTGAGGCATTGGTCTGCTGCTTGTCCCCTTCCTGGATGAAGACTCTCTGTGCAAAGATAGGTTGTGCAGCTGGTAGAATGGCATTGATGGTGGTTCTCCTGTTCTCCAAAGCAGAGGCTAGGCACTTGAGGACCTGATTGTTTCTCCATAAGATAAAAGCTGCAGCTCATACCAGGAGATCTCAGTACTCAGTCATCTGCAGCCGAACTTTGACACATATGTACTCCTCTACCAAACTTGAAATAGGCAGGGAGAGATCTCCATTCCTATACAGCCCCACACTGCTCAGGCATCTCGGCAGCCCGAGCCACTTCCTCAATCAAGCGTTCACCAGTCCCTCCAGCCACTTGACGTGCAATAATGTTTTGTTCCCCTGGTATCTGCCAATTACTTTCTGGGCCATGCTTGTGTATTGAGCTATGTGCCTGTTCATCTTAGCTGCTATGATGCCTGACAGGAGTTTCCATGTTGTGCAGAGCCAGGATATTGGCCGGTAGTTGGAAAAAGGAATCAAAGTAATTGGACATATCAGCAGAGGAACAAAACACCACCAGGATGCCCTAGTATCATCTTTCTTTGTGAAATACAACCACACTTTAGATCGGCTCTGACTTGATGCCATGTTGGATATATTCCAAACCAAATAAGGTGTGTGTGTGATGTCATCATGCAAGTGCGTCACCACGTCAGTGGAAGGGATACGCAGAATCATTAGGCAAGCAGACTAACAATTCCAGATTACTGAATTACTGGGAACCGGTTCTTGTAGACAACTGGTTCATGACTCCCATCCCTATTTGCAGACACAAAGCTGCACTAAAATATCACAAAGAGCTGTGACAGCAGAGAAAGAGATGAAAACCCTCCAAATATCAATCTATAAAAAATAATTAGATCCATTCTGGGACACGTGAGGCTCACATTAATACGTCTTAAAGTAGGAGATGAAGAAATGATTCAAGGGCCCAAATCATGGAGAAAAACATCTATCCACAGCTGAGTTTGTTTCCTGTGTCTAAAGTGGGAATATTTGAGTGTGATGAGCAAATAAAGCTCATTTCCTTTTCCTGTCTTTCCTCCAGCAGCCTCAGCTTCTTCTTCTGCAGACAGCTCCTCTGGAGCTTCAAGCTGCTTCTCTTTAGAAGGAGACCTACAAACCTTGGCATCCAGCCACAAAGACCCCATGGGCTCCTCTGGATCAGTAAACATCATTTTCACTCTCAATACTATTGGACTTCACAATAAAAGCCTCAGATTTATGGCTGCTCCACCCTGACCTTTGACACCATCCAAATGATGGCTCAAAATGTTTGAATGATCTCAGCAGCTTTCAAACTCTTGATATTTATACTGTTAGGGATTATTTTTTACTCAATGAATAAAGGGCAAATGTTTAAAGGTAAACTCCAGTAAATTAATTAATAAACAGTGGATCAACCAAAAAATAAATAATTAAATAATACATTAGAAGAAGCGCAACAGATCAGAAAGTTCTAGAATAACTTCTCTGTCTCAGTGCATCTTATCTTGAGGACCGGCCACAGAATGTACAATTAGAACATCAGGAGAGGAGACGTACAGGAGTCTGAGGGATCTGAGTCATGAAAAACCAGCTGAATGATGAAGGTCAACTCATAGCGCCCAGAGATTGTTCATGTTTAAGATAAGAGGCTGTCAGTATCCACGGGTTTCTGGAAGAGCACACGTAGGCTGCCATGACAGACTGCTACTTCCGCTGTTCAGTTTTATACTTCCGGTTACCCAAAGTTAGAGTCAGAGTTAATGACAAAATTCGGTTACTTTGTGCTGTAACAGGCGGCTTTATTAGTTGGAACATGAGCTCGGATTCAACTTGTGCTGTTGTGGGTTGTCACTACATCAGTCAGTACATTTTTTCAAATTGTTTTATTCTGTAAATTTGTTCTTTTTCCCCCAAATTATACTACCCAGTTGCACATCCTATTACTATATTTTTTCCTTATGTTTTAAGTTTTCCTTTAATGTACAGCCTCTATTTTTTTACGTTATTTTATTTATAGTGTGACACTACAGCATACAGCCTACACAAAGCTTAAACAATGTGTGCCTTCATGTAAACACGTAGCAGTTAGCAAGATGACAGCTGCGTGTCTCCCCGATCACAGCCTTCAGCCAGTCCAGTGTTTCTGTTTCAGTGATCTGAACACTCTGATATCCAGATCAGTGATTTACCTTCCACAGAATAGCTGCAGCATCACTACATGATTTCCCTAATCAGGATACAGGAACAGCTGACTGTCTCCATCACTCCACTTTCCCTTAGCATGACCCATGCTAACGCTTAGCTTGGCCGATGCTCTGGCTCGGCTCTACAGCTGCTTTAAGGAAAACAATGTCGCCTTGTTTGTTAAGCATTACTTTTGAAGAAAACCTGGAAAACCAGTCTATCCCCCCAGGTTCCGGCATGTTCGTTTATTAAACAGAAATTAGACAATACAAAGGAATAAGGAGTCCAATTATTAAATTTAATCAAGCCATGTCAAACAGTTTACAGATTAATCTGGGTCAGAACTGCATACCATACTCGTGTGAGATGGCATGAAGTACTGGCACCCTGTAATTCAAGTTACAGTTGTCATATAGTCAGAGCATATCAGTCTTGATTACATCATTTACAAAACAGAATGTGAAAAACAGATCATTTCAACAACAGGGTGACCTCGAAGTCTCCATTTCTATCATTGTTTAGTCTTCATCAGTGTGGCTCATTGTACAGTTCGAACACAAAGTTCATCATGACACAGAACATTATAAGCTTCTGTATTTTCATCAGTTAAGTTATTTTCCAGACAAATATCTCAGGGAAGTAAACGTACATAAGATATATATGGCATAATATTCCTTCAATCCCCCTTTTGACCTTAGACATTTCTAAGGTCAACTTCACCAGCCTGACCTCGGATGGTCAGCCAGGACTATATTGCTGTTAAGACCCAGAAGAGAATTCCTGTGAAAACTAATCTTATACTATTGTGATTGTAAATTTAGCAAAAATTAGACAGAGTTTAATAATGTCATATTTATAATGGATGTACCTACTTTCTATACTTTCTTATGGCCTGAAAAACAAAAAGAAAACAAGCATTAGTCTTTCATGTGTCAATGTTGTTTAGTGAAGTGGATCAGCTTTTAAATTTAATCAGTCCAAAGTAAATTCTGCATATAAATTGGCCCACATGACAAACAGTAACATGAAACAGTTACTATCTAATAATTTTCTTCAAATTCATTAAAAATGTGGATTGCATCCCTTCAGGATCAAATCCAGTTCCAATCGATGAAAATCTTACTGCAAACATAAAGAAATGATCACTGATCAGTGCACAGGTAATAGTTATATATGCAGCCTTCTTTCAGCCTTCAGCACAGCTGCTCATATTCACCAAAGCCACGGATGTTCAAACCACAGTAATCAGCACTCGTCATATGAAGATGCATTCCTGCACCTCTTTAGACACCAGCTGTTCACATCTGGCCATCATCCTGGTTAGTTTCCTGTTAAAGGCTCATAATGTCTCAGGTACCTGTGGAAAAAGTCCAGTGAAAGAAGTTTCAAATTTCCCCCCTGTCAATTACCAAAATACCATGAACTGCAGGTCTTGTGGGTCAATAATTAAATCTGCACAAACTAAGACCGGACATCAAAATGCCCATAAATATTCTAAGAATGTATTTATTCAATGGCTTTTATTGTAAATCTTTTATTTTGTTAATCAGCCTGAGAAAAATAAGCTTGCAATTTTCATATAGCACTAGTTTGCTAATTTACTAAGTAAGTGGATTCAATCCACCAAGAGTGAACCTGATTTAATGCACCTAGAGTTAAATGTCAGATTAAGCAAAAATCTAATATGAGCTTCTGTCTGTCTATGAGTGGGTGAGTGTGTGTGAGTGTATGAGTGAGTGAGTGAGTGTGTGAGTGTAAGCTGCTTCTTCATTGCAAGTGTTTATGTTTGTGTTTTGTTTTATAAGCTCAGTGTCAGCAGTGTCTCATTTTTCATCCAATTGTAAAGTTAACTTTTGCATTTTGGTCTCAAAGTCATCAGAAAATCCAAAATGCAAATTAATATCCTTAAACTAAAATTTGACACACCTTCTATGTGAGCTAAAGTGAAACAAAAAGAACACAAGAAAACAAAAACAAAACATGGGATGATTCTCAAAATATCTACAAATAATCATTTTAAAGTTCTCTAGTTTTAAACAGCTCTTGGATAACTCTGTCTATAAAATTACTGTTCAATTCTGACTCCTTTGGCATGAAAATCTGGGGAAATAAAATATCTTAGAGAGATCAACAATCTAAATTATTTCAAAGAATTACTGGACTCAAAATTATATTTATTCTGTAAGGGTCTGAACCCCAAAGAAAACCATAATTATGGAAGATAAAATATTGCTTCATAAACCTCTAGTTATTAAATTGTGAAGGGGAAAAATGCATAACCTTGACCTAAAACAAAAAAAAAAAAAAATATCAGCATTGGTTACTAGTTCAGCAGTGAAATAGAGGCTTTAACTATTTTTTTTCTTTTCATTTTGTGTAATTCTATGCTTTTAAATCTAAAACCCTGCAGTGGGATTTTCACCACAAACAAAGATAAAAATAAAAATGTTATGGACAGTCTTTAGTCAAAATGTAGATACTTTTTAGGGTCAGAGGTCATACTCACAATACCGTTGTCTGTTGACCATACATGCAGCTCACTGCAGGTTTGTCATCTTTGGTCATCTAAACTGAAATCAGGGCGTGTCCCCCTTTGGCCTCATGGGAATTTATAAGAGAACAATAGTTAGTGTTGGAGGAGGAAGCATTAAACAAATTATACTCTTGGAACCACAAAATTCTGGCCCCTGTAGGGGTGGCCTTACAATAGTAGTTGAGTCATACTACTGAATATAGCATAACTGTAATTAAAACATTGAAATCAATTGCTTTCTGCCTGGGAGTTCTTTGACCTTTGACCCTCTAATGTGCTCCGATCTTCACTGAAACCCTGTGACTGGTCGCACCTGTTGTTATCGACCCCCACGTCAAAAAAGGCCTCCTATGGATGACCCTCTTTCTGGGTTCAGGCTTGTGCATAAAGATCATCGGTTAAGAACTCTCAGGTCACCTGTCTGTGAGATGGTTGGCCTCCTCCTTCTTGTGGAACCAGGAGCCTTTTTTAGAGTCTATGGAGCTCTCAGGCTGTTCAGGAGATCTTGAACACCTCGATTTGCACCAGTCTCTTTACTGGTAGCTGATCCAGTCTCCTGTGTTGTTGTTCAGGCTCCTGTTAGAATAAAACTGAGAGATTTTCATTAGTTAAATCTTTACTTTTCTCCTAGTTCATCTCCTCCTTTTGAGACAAACTCTGTTTGTCTCAATAATTTACCTTAATTTAGCTTATTTATCTAAAGGACATACTGATTTTATATCATTAGCTTTTGGGATTTTTTCCTTTAATGCTGGATTCAATATCAAATTGTTCAGACATTCAAAATTCAAATGTTCTCTGCTTTTCTCTTATAATCTTAGCTTTAAACAAATCTACCAAATACATAAATGTAAATGCACAAAAGAATAAATCTGGAACTTGTATTCTATCCTACATGGGCAAACAAATGAGTTTCTTTAGTTCTCTATGTTTTGCTCTGTAGCAGAGCGGCAGCTCAAAGTTTGGCACTTTGTTTTGGGTCTTTGTTTCACAAAGTTTTACATGCACTGTTTTTTTTTTTTTTCTAACCTTTCTTTTGAGGTTTTACTAAAACTGAGTTCCTCGCGGAAATTTTTAAGGCATCTATTTTAATGGCTTTGTTTATTCATTATTTATTTTTAAAGCAATAAAATCCTGACTCCCTTTTTTTTTTTTAATGATTTTTATTTTTATTTTTTTTGTCTTTTTATCCATCTGTGGTTGGCTTTATCTCTCCTGTTATCGAAAGCGAAACCTTCCTTCCGAGAATTTTTGACCAGCATTCCCTTATCAACAACCATCTCAGTCCAAATTAAAGGAAAGAAAAGAGAAAAAACTTAGAGCTATAACTCTCATCCACACGCACGACTTCTGTCTCTCTGGCTCTCACTTAGATTCACACACACATCCTTGAGATAAAATGCACACACACACACACACAGCAATGTTAAAACCTTGGCACAATTCTCTTTTCCTTTTTTCCTTTTTCTTTCCCACACATACTGACACACACACACATGGAGGCCTCCTCACACACAAACACAGAGACACATTCAAGCATCCATCAGTTTTTTTTCAAAATTCATTATTGTTATAGATTTTTCTTCCCAAGTGACCTAATTTTGGGATTGCTTAATTAGTTTCTGACCCAAAGATCAACTTTTACCTGATTAAGATGGAGAGATTTCTCCTTTAAACTTAGCTTTCAGCTTAATATCTGTGCTTAAAAGTTTACACTAAAATAATTTTACATCACCAGTTATTTTGAAGTTTCACCCTCTTTTTAAATGGAGCCCCTTTTCTACACACAGTGTCGTCAGTCATTTTGTCAGTCAGTCAGTCCAAACTGCAAAAACAAAAACAATGTTAGCAAGGTACCATTTATATTTTTTCTTTTTTTAGGATTTTTACTTTTATTACAAAACTCTTTTTTCTCTTTGTCTCTTTATTTCTTTATTTCTCTGTATTCTTTATGTCTTGAGGCTTTTAAAGGGTTTTAGTTGCTTTTATGGATTTCTGAAATCAAGGTTCGTGAAAAGAACCGCGAAGACCACAAGTGTTTACTCTATCAACTTTTCTACCGGGAGCCGTAGACAGACGCGTTACTGTTACGCCGCTCAACTTTCCAAAGGATATAAGTAAAAGACAAATGTTCTGCTTTAGATTTCAGAAAAACCAAAGGCCCTCTAAACCTAAAAACCCCCTGAAAAGGGTATTAATTCGGTCCGCTGATCAGACGGCCCTTGGACTCATCACCATCGCTATTCGTTTTGCCTATTTTTCTTTACTCTTTTATAAACTCTTTTATTCTTTTCAACTCTTTTTCTTTTTCAGACTTTTACACCTGTGTGAAATGGCTCGAATTACACCTTCCTCCTGTCATACCACCAGTGACCATTATAATTTGATACAATTCAATATGCAGATATTTAGAAAAGGTCTCTGCCAACCTTTAGGTGGAGATCTCCTGGTCACTGACAGAGTCTGGAAGTCAGTACTGTCACGAGGAACCTCGAAGCGGCGATTATCGGTGGCCAAATTCACTCCTTATTCCCAAGAAACTCAAAAAACAAATTAAAAAAAATTTAAAAATCAAAAACATTCCTGTTTAATCACGTCGGGGGTCACCATTTGAAGAAAACCTGGAAAACCAGTCTATCCCCCCAGGTTCCGGCATGTTCGTTTATTAAACAGAAATTAGACAATACAAAGGAATAAGGAGTCCAATTATTAAATTTAATCAAGCCATGTCAAACAGTTTACAGATTAATCTGGGTCAGAACTGCATACCATACTCGTGTGAGATGGCATGAAGTACTGGCACCCTGTAATTCAAGTTACAGTTGTCATATAGTCAGAGCATATCAGTCTTGATTACATCATTTACAAAACAGAATGTGAAAAACAGATCATTTCAACAACAGGGTGACCTCGAAGTCTCCATTTCTATCATTGTTTAGTCTTCATCAGTGTGGCTCATTGTACAGTTCGAACACAAAGTTCATCATGACACGGAACATTATAAGCTTCTGTATTTTCATCAGTTAAGTTATTTTCCAGACAAATATCTCAGGGAAGTAAACGTACATAAGATATATATGGCATAATATTCCTTCACTTTATTGATTTTACTGCTTTGAAGGTAATCTGGTGCTCTTATAATTATGTGATTCCTCGCCATCAACACCTTCGGAAAAACAAGGTAACTGATAATGTGGATGTAGCTGACAATCAGGCCATGATTTCATGTCATTTACACAAGTGACGGGTGAGGCACTGTTACCTCGCTGCTTTTTATAACATCCTTGCAATGTACCCACCTCTGATGTGGTACCATTTAGGCCAGGAAAAAGAAACTGCAGTGTTAAAATGTTTAAATGAACGGCAAGTGTGTAAGCCCGCAACCGTGAACAACAGCGCAAACGGAAGTGAACTACCAGCTTCTGCTATGAATTATGGGTAATGGCGTGAAGTCAGGAATACTGTGGATAGACCCATTTACTGTTTGTAAACAATGATGACATAGGTAGCGATGCGCATGCATTTTGGAAACGGAAATACGGCGGAGTTCAATAGCGTTTCAATCTACGAGAAGGGATTATCAACGAAAGATTGTGAAAAGTACCTGTAAAAATTAATTTTGACTACCGGCAACTGACTCCGATCCCTGTGGTACGTTAGCAAGTGGCCCAGTATCCGTGGGCGGATATACACATGTATTTAGTGGAGAAACCTAGCGTATACACCCGAGAGAAGTTGTGTGACACACAAAAGATGTGGCCACATTATTTTTTTTTATGTCATTACATACTATAAGGGTCAATAGTTTCAGGATAATTATTCCAGCTCTCGCTGATATATGTATATAATAAAAAGCCTTAAGGGACTTTGATTTAGTCTTTATGGACTTTTCTGTGGGGCAATACCAAAAAACCGTCAGTAGGTGGCAGTTGGACATCAGGCGGCTGTCTGATACGCTGTTTTGCTCTCTCGCTATTCTGCTACGAGAGAGCGATGCAGCAACAGCCAAACGTTGTCTTGTCTGCTCATTTATTCCGTTATATCAGGTTTGTACAATGTTTAAGCATGTAAAACATAGAGGAATGATCGTGAGAACATATGAATGTAGTTGTAGGGGTCTGTGAGTAAGTTCAGCCGCCTTTTGATCACTTTTATGTCTTTAGATTGTAAACGTTAGACCCACCAAGCTTACCTAGCATGGTAGCTTAGCATGTTGATGTGTGTACCTGTAAAGTCAAATGTTCTGATACCCAAACTCCCATTGCATATTAAGTTGAATATCCATACGCACAGATATATTTATTTTGCACCCTGTCTGCTGATGCTTGAGATGTTCATAGGATAGTATTTAAATGGTTAACTGTATTTGTTGTTCTGGCTACTATAGTTAAAGAAAATGATTCCAACAGATGGTTTAATATTGTTGATATGGTTAAAAGAATAATTGTGTGACTGTCTGCAATATGAAAATGTGTAAGTAAAAGATTCTGCTACGAGAGAGCGATGCAGCAACAGCCAAACGTTGTCTTGTCTGCTCATTTATTCCGTTATATCAGATAACTGTTGTGTGGTCGCACACCTGGGACCTGCAACAGATTTATGGGGGCTCGTCCGGGATGACGCCACCAGCACACCAGGGGCCGTCAGTCCAGTGATAACTGAACCTGTGGACCACCAGAGACACACAGTCGGAGCTGCGAGGCAACACCAGTACAGGACGTCTGACAACGGCCAGAGTGAGGGGCTTGGTGTTCCTAGAGCGTCTGACCACTGCGAATCATGGCATCCAACGCAAGAAAAGAACTGGTTTGGTCAATTAAGAAGGGACTCCTGCACCTTTCAGCTGAGCAGATCTTCCAGATTGCAGGGGACCTTTCAGCACTGCCTCATCAGGATCCAGCCCAGTTGCATCAGCAGGATGAAGGAGAGTGTTTTGACTATATTTGCTCATATATGTCTTCCAGAACCCTGCTGGAGTTAGAGGATGAGGGTTTATCTCAATTATTATGTCTGAAAGATGAAATTGATAAGATGATTACAGGTTACACATGTGTTGAGTCTGTAAGAAAAGATGCAGAGGTTACAGTTGTCCCTACACAGTCAACTTTAAACTCTAAAGGTACCTTTGTTGCTGACATACAGGCTGACCCTGGCCCATTGTCTCATGGTGCCACACCCATGAGTGCTACTGCTAAGCTAAATTTCAATAGTGAGCATAGCGCTCCACTTACCTCACATATTGATGACCAGCAGACAACTGCAGGGATATATGATCAGCCCACCAGCACACATGTCACCCAGTCAGCTCACTCAATCTTTGTACAACCACCACCTCAGAGGAGTGAAGGCTTAGTAGCCCTCAGAGACTTGGCCCTTTTCCACAGAAAAGAGTTCAAGATACATGGTGGACAAATAGGTGATTGTGCAGCAGACATCAGTTACAGTAATATCTGCAAACAGATTGATGAGGGGCTAAAAGAACAACACACTGAGGGTGAGGTGATCCGAGCTGTCTTGAGGATTACAAAGCCAGGCCCCTTCAAAGACATGTTGATCAGTAGAGATGAAATGACAGTAACTGAGTTAAAGAGTTTCCTGCGGTCCCACATGGGGGAAAAAAGTACAACTGAACTCTTTCAAGAACTGATCACAGCCAAACAACATGAACATGAAACACCACAACAATTTCTGTATAGAATGGTTGGCCTCAAACAAAAAGTTATTCTCACATCAAGGCAAACTGACACTGAAATTAAATATGAGGCTCAGACTGTACAGAATGTGTTCATGCGCACAGTTTACCAGGGACTAAGCGACAAACATGATGATATCAGGAGAGAGTTAAAGCCACTTCTTTCTGATCCATCTGTCACAGATGAAGCTCTACTGAGACAAGTCATCAAAACGACCAGCGAAGAGAGTGAGAGGAGACGTCGCCTGGGCCGTAACAACCGCACCAAAGTCATCTATGCCCAGAGTGGTCAGGTAAATTCAGATAAGTTAGGGAACGGTAAGGAGGACTCTCACCCTAAAGGTAAAGATGAGGAATTGCAAAAATTGAGCGCACAAGTACAAGCATTAACTCAAATGGTGGAGTCTTTGAAACATTCAAAGCTGCAGTCTGATAATCAATCCCCACATCCATCTCAACAGTCATGTCACTGTGCTAGTTATCAGACCAAACCACAATCACAGTGGAAGGGGAGGTCACGTGGCTGCCCATCCTGCACTGAACAGAACCTGCCAAATTGCCAACATTGTTTTGCATGCGGTGCAGAGGGCCATCGTGCAGTTGGATGTCTGAGGAGGAGTAAGCCGGCGGGAAACCAGCAGTGGTCACAGCCGAGGGACGACCTGTGACCAGCAGCACCACTCAGTCCCAGCCAAATGGTAACAACACAGAGCAAGAACCACACTGCCATCAGTCTACACTCCCTCCCCAGCAATCAGCCAATTGCAAATCCACATCTGAGAGAGTTGCACAGCTAATTGGAAGAAAATGTCTATTGAAATGTAATATGAGTGGTTATGCAGTGACTGCTTTGTTTGACACAGGGGCCCAGGTCAGTCTAATAGACCGAACCTGGAGGCAGAAATACTTACCTCACCAAGAGATCCACCCCTTAAGTGAACTGATGGAAGACTATGATCTCAATGTCTTTGCTGCCAATGGGGAAGCAATCCCTTATGATGGGTGGATGGAAGTGATTGTCAACCTACCTGGTAATGATGACCCAAATTTTTCCATTACAGTTCCATTCCTAGTGAGCCAAGTAGACCTCCAGCAACCATTGCTGGGCTTTAATGTAATTGAGCAAATAATCCTGGGACAGGGAAATGCTGGAGCAGCCTTGCCTGCCATTTGCAGCCTGCTTAAAGGGGCCATGCAAATTGAAACTGCGAAAGCTGAAGCTGTTGTAAATTTTATCCAGACAGAAAAAAAAGCTAACAAGAGTGAGCAAATGTCTATAAAAGTGGGCCATCGTGACATTGTTGTCCATCCAGGACAGGTTGCCCATATTAAGTTCCCAGTACCAGCTAGTTTCACTGAAACCGTTGCCTTATTTGAACTCTACACAGACAATCCCAAGCTTGAACAGTTGGATATGGGGGATGGTCTGGTTGGAGTGCACCATACTGAAAGACCATATGTTGAAATCCCTGTGGGCAACACAACCAAACATGACATTATTCTGGCTAGCCGCACAGAATTGGGCAGCATACAACCCATTGATAGAATAGTTGAAACGGAGCAAATAAACAGCGTGCAAGTAAATGAGGTTGGGACATCCTCCCCCACCAGTGAGGGTAACAAAGCAAATCCAGAAACGCTATGGCATCCACCAGTAAACATCAGTCACCTGGGTGAGAAAGAACAGGCGGTAGTGAAACAGCTACTGTATGAAGAGTCTAATGCCTTTGCACGTGACAATGACGACCTTGGCTGCATCCCAAATCTTCAAATGACCATCACAGTGAAGGATGACATCCCTGTGCAACGTTCCTATGCAGCCATACCCAAACCGCTTTATAAGGAGGTGAAGGTGTATATTCAAGACTTACTTGCCAGAAAGTGGATAGTGCAATCCAAGTCACCTTATGCTGCCCCGGTGGTATGTGTGCGTAAAAAGGATGGGACTTTGAGGCTCTGTATTGATTACCGGCTCCTAAATCGCAAAACTGTCCCAGACAGGCACCCACTCCCACGCATCCAGGACCTCATGAACACGCTTGGAGGGTATCACTGGTTCTCCATATTGGATCAAGGGAAAGCATACCACCAAGGTTACATCGCAGAGGGATCCAGACATCTTACAGCATTCATCACCCCCTGGGGCCTGTATGAGTGGGTCCGTATCCCCTTTGGCCTTTCAAATGCCCCAGCTGCATTCCAGAGATGTATGGAGGAGGTGTTGGATTCCCTGCGAGATGAATACTGCATCCCTTACCTCGATGACATACTCTGCTATGCTAAGACATTTGAGGACCATGTGGAGGGGTTGAGGCGGGTCTTGAGGGCTCTTCAACATCATGGCATCAAACTCAGGCCCGCCAAGTGTGAGCTGTTCAAGGAGGAGGTGCGCTATGTTGGGAGGCTTGTTTCTGCAAATGGAGTTCGTGTTGACGCCAAAGACATAGCAGCTATCCAGGCATTGAGGGAAAGAACCCCAAACACTGCTGGTGACGTCAGAAGACTGCTGGGATTTCTAAGCTACTATAGGGCTTATGTGCAGGACTTCGCCAGAATTGCAAAGCCACTCTATGACCTCCTGCAAGTGAAAGGCAACCCTGCAGCACCCTCTCAGATCAAAACTAGTAAGGAAAAAAAGGGCCAGCTGTCCTCGAGAGCTCCAATAGAGTGGACTCGGGAACATCAAGGAGTCCTTGACCGACTAATTAACATCTTGTCTAGTCCACCAGTGTTGGCCTACCCCAACTTTGACCTGCCATTTGTGTTGCACACAGATGCATCAGCAAAAGGCCTTGGAGCGGTGTTGTACCAGCGCCAGGAGGGAAAACTAAGGGTTATTGCCTATGGATCAAGGACGCTGTCACCTGCAGAGAAAAATTATCACATGCACTCAGGAAAGCTAGAGTTCCTAGCTCTGAAGTGGGCTGTGTGTGAGAAATTTCGGGACTATCTGTACTACACCCCCCATTTTACAGTGTATACAGATAACAACCCTCTGATTTATGTAATGAGCACTGCCAAATTAAATGCAGTGGGCCACAGGTGGGTGGGGGAGTTGGCAGACTTTCATTTTGACATCAGGTACAGGCCTGGTAAAGCCAACACTGATGCCGACACCCTTTCCAGACTGCCACTTGATATCGCTGAGTATGTTACTGCCTGCACAGAGGAACTTTCAAAAGACACAATCAAGGCAACATGGGAAGGTAGCCAGGCTGCCAAGGAGAATGATGTGGCCTATGTTGCTGTCTTAAACTTGGCACAGGAAAGCTCTACGCCCTGTGCACACCGACCACTGTCAACTCTAAGCCATGAAGAGCTTGAACAAGCACAGAGAGAGGATGTGGTAATAAGTGAAGTAATCCGACTAAAGGAAAAA
This sequence comes from Amphilophus citrinellus, assembly GCA_013435755.1. Lineage (NCBI taxonomy): Eukaryota > Metazoa > Chordata > Actinopteri > Cichliformes > Cichlidae > Amphilophus > Amphilophus citrinellus. The sequence continues at coordinate 49,285,073 of CM024194.1, read as the reverse complement.
TACACCAGCCTAACAAGTCACATCAGAAAAAGTGCCAGCAGCCCAGTGAGGAGACTCCTGCATGAGTGGGAAAGGCTTCAGCTTGAGAATGGGCTACTTTACAGAAAAACAATGCAGAGACAACAACTAGTTTTACCCGAAAGGTTCAGATCCATTGCACTGAAGTATCTTCATGATGAAATGGGTCATGTAGGCACAGAGAGAGTCATCAGTTTGGCTCGAGACAGATTCTATTGGCCTTACATGAAGAAAGAAATTGAAGCCTATGTGACAAGGAAATGTTCGTGCATCAAACGCAAGAAACCTGTGTCTCATGTACGAGCACCAATGGAGTCTATTACCACCACAGCACCCCTTGAACTGGTTTCGATTGATTATATGCATTTGGAGCCAAGCGCGGGAGGTTTTGAATATATCTTGGTTGTTGTGGACCATTTTACTCGGTTTGCCCAAGCCTATCCCACCAGGAATAAATCAGGGAAAACAGCTGCAGAGAAGCTGTTTGATGATTTTATTCCCCGGTTTGGCTACCCAAAGAAACTCCATCACGACCAGGGCCGTGAGTTTGAAAATAGCCTTTTCCGGACCTTACAACAACTCTCTGGAGTTAGACACTCCCGAACTACACCCTACCATCCTCAGGGAAACCCAGCAGAAAGGTTCAATAGAACCCTCTTGCAACTACTTCGAACCCTGACGGATAAGGAAAAGAGAAAGTGGAAAGAGCACTTGCCCCAGATGGTCCATGCCTACAATTGTACAAGGCATGAGGCAACGGGGTATTCACCATTCTACTTACTGTATGGACGCCATCCTCGGTTGCCTGTAGATCTTCTATTTGGCTTGGCGGAGGAGGAAGAACCCATGTCTCCAAGGGGATATGCAGAAAAGTGGGCAGCAAGGATGAAAGAGGCATACAAGCTTGCTTCCAAGAACAGCTGTCATTCAAGCGCTAGAGGAAAACAATACTATGATCGTCATGTGAAAGGAGTTAATCTTCAGCCAGGTGACCGTGTGCTAGTCCGTAACCTGAGTGAGAGGGGAGGCCCAGGAAAACTAAGATCTTATTGGGAAGACACTATCTACATCGTTAAGGAGCAGGTGAATAGTGGACCCGTGTACAAAGTGTGTCGAGAAAGTGGAGATAGCAGAACCCGCACCCTACATCGGAACCTGTTACATCTAGTTAACGACTTACCTTTCAACTTACCTGCAAATGAAGGAAACCTCTCTCTCCACTCACCTGCACCAACTGACATCAGTTTACCTGAAAAGAAAAAAAACACAAGGTACAAACGATCAAACAATGGTCATCAGACTGAGTTGTTTGCAGACAGCGATTCGTCAGGAACGGATGATGATGGATACTGGCTCCAGGTACCAGTCAGGAGAGGCTTCATCCATAATCCTCTAAGACCAGAACCAGAGGAAGATCCATTCATTTCTCTACAGGACGCCCGGGAGGACTTAGCATATGGCCCCGTGCCAGTGCCTGCGATAGAGTCTGCCCCAGAATTTGAGGAAATGGAGTCGCTGGAGGAGGATAGGCCTCTTATGCCCTCATCACCTAGTAACCAGGCAGGGTATATGCCTAGTCCTGTAGCACCTCAAACAGAATGTATCCTGTCAGGTCATCAGGCTGGGATCCAGCAGTCAGTCGAACTCAGTAGTGCAACCAGAAAATCCAGTCGTGAGAGGAAACCTGCTCAAATGTTAACATATGAGTCTTTAGGTGAACCCTCTTATCAGCCAAAACCCACAGTGAATACTATAGGGGCCTATGGGGTAGTGCACACGCCAGTATGGGGAATACAACCACCCCAGTTTCACTCAAACTTGATCCCTTATCAATCGCCCCATTTTGCTTTACCATGCCAGTATTGCCCTGTGTTCCCTGTATGCTGTATGTAACTCCTACACAGGTGTATTGAGGGGAATGTAAACTGTTTTATTTAGTGTTTATGCGTCAGCTGAGTGTCAAATGTTTGCAAGTATGGAATTGGTTATGTGCAATGTCAGGAGCCATTTTTCTTTGAGGGGGAGTGTGTGACACACAAAAGATGTGGCCACATTATTTTTTTTTATGTCATTACATACTATAAGGGTCAATAGTTTCAGGATAATTATTCCAGCTCTCGCTGATATATGTATATAATAAAAAGCCTTAAGGGACTTTGATTTAGTCTTTATGGACTTTTCTGTGGGGCAATACCAAAAAACCGTCAGTAGGTGGCAGTTGGACATCAGGCGGCTGTCTGATACGCTGTTTTGCTCTCTCGCTATTCTGCTACGAGAGAGCGATGCAGCAACAGCCAAACGTTGTCTTGTCTGCTCATTTATTCCGTTATAGCAGGTTTGTACAATGTTTAAGCATGTAAAACATAGAGGAATGATCGTGAGAACATATGAATGTAGTTGTAGGGGTCTGTGAGTAAGTTCAGCCGCCTTTTGATCACTTTTATGTCTTTAGATTGTAAACGTTAGACCCACCAAGCTTACCTAGCATGGTAGCTTAGCATGTTGATGTGTGTACCTGTAAAGTCAAATGTTCTGATACCCAAACTCCCATTGCATATTAAGTTGAATATCCATACGCACAGATATATTTATTTTGCACCCTGTCTGCTGATGCTTGAGATGTTCATAGGATAGTATTTAAATGGTTAACTGTATTTGTTGTTCTGGCTACTATAGTTAAAGAAAATGATTCCAACAGATGGTTTAATATTGTTGATATGGTTAAAAGAATAATTGTGTGACTGTCTGCAATATGAAAATGTGTAAGTAAAAGATTCTGCTACGAGAGAGCGATGCAGCAACAGCCAAACGTTGTCTTGTCTGCTCATTTATTCCGTTATATCAGATAACTGTTGTGTGGTCGCACACCTGGGACCTGCAACAGTTGCAGCGCATACAAGTCACTGGATGCTTACAATTATGTTTGCGGCCGTGTACCGAACGTCAAATATCATGACACAGACTCGGAGTTCTGTGTCTTGAAGGCAGAAGTTCTTCCAAGTCAAAGATAAGGAAACAGGAGCGCTGTGTATGAGGCACGGGTCATTGTAAACAAGTCTACGTCCTCACAGCAAACTGTACCTGCATGGCAGCGTGAGTACTTATTCAAATTGCTTTTCTAGCTTGCTAAGAGTTTTCCAGCTGCAGATATTATTGATTTGCAATGAAAAAAATATATATATACTGTTCCAGTCACACTGTGAGACACACTCAACCATTCATATGTGAGTCTGCTCAGACTTTTGACTGGCACTGCATTTTGTAATCTATAGTGTGATTAAATATTAATTTAAATATCAGGACTCTCTGAGTACAGCAATGGCTCACCTGTAAATAGCCACACTACAGTTTAAAAGCCAAATAGCCTACCAGCTAATGCTGTTTACTTTGGATACCTGACATCCCGGTATAAACAACGGAAGATAAATAACTTTACCTGAGCACTTCAAACATGAGCATTTCTGATCCTCTCCTCAGTCCAATTTTTATCAATACATTTGATGGCTTGCAACCACAGACGCCTCCATTTTCTCTTAAACAGCCGTGATCCCGTGGGATTATGTACAACTTCAGTCCAGTTTTGGTAGAGTAGAAATTCTGACAGCCAAAAACGCAACAGCAGACATTTTGATGCTATCGCTTTTAAATCACGTTTAAACGCTGCGCAGTCTCCTTGTTCTTATTTATTTGAATGGAGTAGCAGTTCACTGCTGTTACCAAAATGCGTAAAAGGGACCCTTTTAGGCTGTAAAAGGGTCTATAAAAATGTTACGGTTAGACAGGAACACGGGCTCAGAGAGAGAGCACACACACAGGCCTGCTGTCTCCTCCTCCTATTTTCTGATTCTTTAATATATTAAATGTCTTACATTTTAATTAAAGTGTTTCATGTCAGAGATTTTTATTTTGAATTTATGATCATTGAAACTCCATTTTTAATCATCTTCTGTTCATTTAAATGCACAGTTGCTCGGCCTCGCATTTTTGGCTTTTAGAGAAAAACATCAAAGCATTTAGATTATTTGAACGAACTGAAAATAGATTCAAACTAAAAGCTTTTAGAGAAGAAACCTTTGACAGCACTGACCTTTGACTTTCAGCTCCACTTCTTTCCTCAGCAGGATGTTTCCCTCCCTGTTGTAGACAGTGCAGGTGTAGGTGTTTGTGTCTTCGTTTGTGGGGTACTTCAGGGTCAGACTGAGGTCTCCAGTTTTCAGCAGGTCTTCATTCATCTTCGTTCGGTCTCTGTAAAACGGGTCCTGTTCTTCAGGCTGGTCAGAGCCGTTCTGATACAGATGGACCTTTGTGTTGTAGCTGTATCTGCTCTTCCACTCCACTTTAGCATCTTCAGGCAGGGGAACTGTGGTTTTGCAGAGCAGCTGGACAGACTCCACCCCTGAATCCACCTCCACCTGGGGGACTGAGAGGACAACAAAACACAACATGAGCTTGGATGGAGACATTTGTGTTGCCTCTAACAGGCTGAATGTTGCTGCTTCACTGGGAGCTCACTGTTAGAAAGTGGTCAGTGTGAAGAGGAGACGCAGCAGAAAGATGAAGACTGACAGGAAGAATACAGTGAACAGACTGTTGGAGCTGCTGTTAGTGGGACAGGACTTTATTGAGTCTGTGAGGAGCAGATTGGACTTGATGAAGCAGAGAAACACAGTCTGAGTGTTTCTCAGTGCCGTAGCTCAGCCTGTAGAACATGTGTCCCATGTAGCAGAGAGAAGCTCCAACAGCAGCAGCCTGGCTTTAGTTTGAGCCCTTTGCTGCATGTCCTCAGTCTGTCTCCCTGCTCTTCTGTCTCTCTCTCACTGTACTCTCCAATAAAGACAGACATCGTTAAGCTGACAGCAGTCACTGTTTCAGCTGCTTCAAAGAGCTTTGGACACAAATATGAGCCTTTAAGCTTTTCTCAGTGTGAGCTACACATGCTTAGATCTGTTAGAGTCTCCACAGGAACAAACTTAGTAACTCACACAGCTACAACATCACACATGTGCTAACACTGCTAGCAGGCTAACATGCTGACCCTGATTAGCATCTCTATTTAAACTCCCTGAATCTGATTCAAACACTTCAAACTAATTACACACAAGGATTTCTCTCCTGTAAACCTTTAAATGTCCTTTAAATGTAACTAAGAAATCTAACTTAGAAATCTCAGAAATAAAGAGGAAGGCTACTTATGCAACCCAGTGTTAATGTAGGTTTCCTTAATACTGTGCAACATACATTTACGTCCAGTTTTATACAATGTGGACACTGTTACCAACTCCTCAGTAAGCAAAGTAGCTATTCAGTCCTTAAGTCCGACGTCATTTCTGGGTCCAAATGCTCCTAATAAACAGCAACGGCAGAACCAGTGACTGTTCACTATTACAGAAGATTGTAACATACCTTATCAGCTGAAGCCTTTTCCTCTTCTCTTTCTCATTGATAAAATGACAGCTGAGTGTTTTTTGTTTTTTTGTTATTTTTAAATTCGGACTGGTTAAAACAACGAGGGACACAGTATTGTGGCATATTGATCACATCACAGTTTGGACCCAGAAATGGAATTCTATGTCATCACTTAACAACCGGATTGGCTGTCTTAAATGTCATTAGAAGTCGCTGTATGACATCATTGCCTAAATTTGCATAATTGGTCATTTACATGTAGTTGCAATCGAGGCTGTAGGAGAGAAAGTAATATCTTTGAGAAACAAAAAGTGTGAACTTCAACCTCTATCCTTAATCTTTATACCCTCTGTATTGAAGGGAGGTCTGAACCAGCTGAAGCAGTAAATCCACCCACTGCATCAAAAGGAATAAGCACATGAAAAAGACCCTCTTGTGCTATGAAGGTCATGTGACATCCAGTACAGTCCAACTTCCAGTATGCAGTTGAGGTATGGCAGCACCCTCCTGTCTGCAGCCAGATACTCTTTGGTGTCTGAGGCCTCTTTCCCACCAACAGGGTTCCGGAGCCGGTGCCTTTATTTGAACCGTTAGGCAGTTTTTCCACCACGGAAGCACTCGGTGCTCGGCCGAAAAATGGGTTCAACTCCGGCCCCGCAAACTAGCTGGTCTCGAACCAAGAATGCGTGACGAAAGCGGCAGAAGGGCGTGACTCTGCCATCTCAACATCAAGTTTTCTACCATATTACATGTGTATTACATGAGAAAAGCGAAGCGATTTTCACGGCTGTGAATTAGGTTGGGCTCTAAGGCTGAACTTGCTGCTTTGTATCAGTTCATATCACAGCTAAAAGGGCACAAAGTGCGTACTTGTCGTCTTGCTCTAATTGTTGTCTGTGTTTCCCTCTGTGCTGCACACAGATGCTGCAGTAGTTTGGTTTGGACCCTAAAACGTGTTTGCAGCACAGAAAGGGGAGCGTGTTCTCCCACGTTTGTGCGCTTCGGCTTCCGTGTCCAGACGAGGACCCGCCCACACTCATACGTAAAGGAGCAGTTCACAGAAACGCGGGCCCGTTCTTAAGCGTTTCGCCGGTTCATTGAAACCAGCACCAGCACTGGCATGAGCACCGGCTCCTGGGCCGTGGGAAAGTAGCATGGGTGATGTCAAAGTGTGCGAAGGCTGTATGTACACAAAACACGGCCACAGCAGAGGATTTCAGGTTTTCGGTCTATCTCCATAACTCTCCAAAAGTCGCCAACCCACCAGAAAGTCGCTAAATTTGTTGGTAGTTGCTTTTTGAAAAATAATTACTGTGGGGGGGCTGAAAATTCAGGAGGGGGGAGGGGAGGGGCTCTATAGACTCAGTGTGTAGCTGTCATGATCCTGGGCCGACGGCCTGGTGTATTGTGTTATTTTTGGTATGTTTTGTTATATATTTTTGTTATATTTTTCCTGATCCTGTCCCCCCTGCTTGTGTTTGTCTCTATGTTTGTATTTCTTGGATGGGTGTTCTGTTAACTGTAATTTCCCCATTGTGGGACTATTCGTAGGTAGGTATTCGTTTTCGTATCTTTGATTATGTCTTTAAATTTTCCTTTTGTGTAGGTTCTAGGTTGCTATAGTTTTGAGTTTAGCTTGGTTTGTTTCCTGTTTTTGTCTTCCCTGTGTCCTTGTGTTTCTGGTGTCTGTATCTTCCCCGTGTTATCACATGTTTAGATTCCCTTTGTGATCAGTCTCCTTTGTCCAGTCTTCTCTGTTGTCTTGTTTTCTTGTTTGGTTACTTCCTGTTTTAATTTGACAGTCCGGTGCTCCCTATGTGCATGTTGGTTTTGCTTCCCTTGTTTAATTAGTTAGATTCTGTTCACCTGTGTCCTGTGTTCCCCAGCTGTTTCTTGTCTACCATAATTACCTCCTGTGTGTATTTAAGCCCCTGTGTTTGTTCTGCTCTCTGTTGCATCCTTCCTCATGGAGGTGTGGTTTGTTCTGGTCACTCTGTTTTCTTGTAAGTTAAGTTTTGCTCCGATGCTCCTGGTTTTGTGTTTATTTTTGAATTTTTTTCAATAAAGCCATCACTTTCGTTCAGTCCTGCCACCGGAGTTCTGCTTTTTGGTCATCCCTGCTCGCCACAGCACTCGTACATGACAGAAGGACACGACCACTACATGGACCCTGTGAACTCAACTCTGTGTGAGCCGCAGCAAGTGGTTCTTCGCTATGCCAGAGAAAAGTGGGGGTAGAATCTTTGGCTCACCCTGGTTGCCGAGACATCTTCTCGGGACACGTGACTCACATCCTTGGCTAATCGCCTGAAGAGGTATACCAGAGAGACAGAAGCCAGAAGAATAAACAAGAAGTTCTCCACCAAACCATCCAAGGTATACTCTCAGTGGCAGGGGAACAATATGAGAACAGCACCCCCACCAAGGCTGGAGATAGAGCAATACTGGAATAGCATACGGGAGAAGGATGCGTCACACAACACCTCAGGTCAGTGGCTAGTGGATCTAAAAGCAGACCACAGCAACCTCCCTGAATAGGATCCAGTAACCTTCACAGTGGCAGACATCCAAGAAAGAGTCTCACATATGAAGAGCTGGACAGCACCAGGCCCTGATATGATTCACACCTACTGGCTAAAGAAGCTAACTGCACTCCACGAGCGCCTGGCAGCACAAATGAACCAGCTGCTAGAGGCTGAGACACACCCAGAATGGCTGACTGAGGACGGTCCTGATCCCCAAGGACCCCCAGAAGGGACCAGTCCCATCCAACTACCAGCCCATAACCTGCCTTAGTACAACATGGAAACTCCTGTCAGGCATCACAGCAGCTAAGATCAGTAGGCATGTGGCACAATACATGAGCGAGGCCCAGAAAGGGATAGGCAGAGAGACCAGGGGAGCAAAACACCAGCTACTGGTAGACAGAGCAGTTGCTCGAGACTGTAAGACCCGACTGACCAACCTGTGCACTGCCTGGATTGACTACAAGAAAGCCTATGACTCGATGCCACACACATGGATCCTGGAATGCCTAGAACTGTATAAGATCAACAGGACCCTAAGAGCCTTCATCAAGAACTTAGTGGGAATGTGGAGAACAACACTAGAGGCCAACTCCAAGCCCACTGCACAAGTCAACATCAAGTGTGGGATTTACCAAGGAGATGCCCTGTCCCCACTGCTGTTCTGCATAGGCCTGAACCCCCTCAGCCAGATCGTCAACAAGACTGGCTACGGATACTGACTGCGGAATGGAGCAAACATCAGCCACCTCCTGTACATGGATGACATCAAGCTGTATGCTAAAAGTGAACGAGATATCGATTTACTGATCCACACCATCAGGATCTACAGCAATGACATCGGAATGTCATTCAGACTGGAGAAGTGTAGTCGGATGGTAACTAAGAGAGGAAAAGTAGTCAGAACTGAGGGGATTACACTACCAGAAGGCAACATTGCAGACACTGAGGACAGCTACAATACCTTGGAATCCCACAGGCAAATGGGAACCATGAAGAGGCCGCTAGGAAAGCTGGAACCTCCTAGTACCTACAGAGAGTAAGGCAAGTCCTGAAGAGTCAGCTGAATGGGAAGAACAAGATCCGGGATATTGAAGGGAGAAAACGTACTTTCTGAATCACCTTGAGTCCCTGCGTATTCGTTAATCATTCACTAGTCAGATTCTGGATCACAATCAAGGCGATGTTTAATACACACACACGTCACACGAAGTGTCACAGAGTACTCTGGTTCAGAATTGTCAAAGCTGCCTAATACAATCAGTTCGTGCAGCTTCACACAGGTCTGACACCGTCCTCTATCTTAGTCCACTTTTTATATACAGGGTTTGACAACCCTGTTACACAGTTATTGAAATACGCAAGATGCTGCATCTTGCGTATTTCAATAACTGTGTAACAGGGTTGTCAAACCCTGTATATAAAAAAAAAAAAAAAAAAAGAAGAAAAAAAGTGGACTAAGATAGAGGAAATACGCAAGATGCTGCATTGCTCCTCCGTGAATCGCCACCTTATCGTGGTGGAGGGGTTTGTGTGCCCCAGTGATCCCAGGAGCTATGTTGTCCGGGGGCTTGTCCCCCTGGTAGGGTCTCCCATGGCAAACTGGTCCTGGGTGAGGGTCCAGACAAAGAGCGGTTCAGAAGACCCCTATGTTTGCAACAACGAGGGAACAGTTTACCCTGCCCGGGATAGGGTTACCGGGGCCCCACCCTGGAGCCAGGCCTGGGGAGGGAGCTCGAGGGAGAACGTCTGGTGGCCGGGCATTAACCCGTGGTGCTCGGCCGGGCGCAGCCCAAAGAGGTTACATGGGCCCGCCCTCCTGTAGGCCCACCACCCGCAGGAGGTGTCGTAGGGGTCGGGTGCAGTGTGTGCCGGGCGGTGGCCGAGGGCGGAGGCCCTGGCGGACCGATCCCCGGCTATCAAAACTGGCTATTGGGACATGGAATGTCACCTCTCTGGTGGGGAAGGAGCCTAAGCTAGTGTGTGAAGTTGAGAGATACCAGCTAGATATAGTTGGGCTCACCTCAACGCATGGCCTGGGCTCTGGAACCAGTCTCCTGGAGAAGGGCTGGACTCTGTTCCAGTCTGGAGTTGCCCTCGGTGAGAGGCGGCGAGCCTGGGTGGGTATTCTTGTATCCCCCCGGCTTGCTGCCTGTACGTCGGAGTTTACACCGGTGGACAAGAGGGTAGTTTCCCTGCGCCTTCGGGCTGGGGAACGGGTCCTGACTGTTGTTTGCGCTTATGCGCCGAATGACAGTTCAGAGTACCCACCCTTTTTGGAGTCGCTGGGTGGGGTGCTGGAGGGTGCTCCATCTGGGGACTCCATAGTCTTGCTGGGAGACTTCAACGCTCACGTGGGCAATGACAGTGAGACCTGGAGGGGCGTGATTGGGAGGAACGGCCTGCCCGATCTGAACCCGAATGGTGTTTTGTTATTGGACTTCTGTGCAAGCCACAGTTTGTCCATAACGAACACCATGTTCGAACATAAGGATGTCCATAAGTGCACATGGCACCAGGACACCCTAGGTCGCAGGTCGATGATCGATTTTGTAATCGTATCATCAGATCTGCGGCCGTATGTTCTGGACACTCGGGTGAAGAGAGGAGCTGAGCTGTCAACTGATCACCACCTGGTGGTGAGTTGGATCAGGTGGCGGGGGAAGATGCTGGACAGACCTGGCACACCTAAACGTATAGTGAGGGTGTGCTGGGAATGCCTGGCAGAAGCCCCAGTCCGGGAGATCTTCAACTCCCACCTCCGGCAGAACTTCGACAGCATTCCGAGGGAGGCTGAGGACATTGAGTCCGAATGGACCATGTTTCGCACCTCCATTGTTGAGGCTGCTGCTCAGAGCTGTGGCTGCAAGGTGGTTGGTGCCTTTCGTGGTGGTAACCCCCGAACCAGATGGTGGTCACCGGAGGTGAAGGGAGCCATCAAGCTGAAGAAAGAGTCCTATCGGGCTTGGTTAGCCTGTCGGACTCTGGAGGCAGCTGACAGGTATCGGCAGGCCAAGCGGAATGCAGCTTGGGCAGTGGCCGAAGCAAAAACTCGGGTGTGGGAGGAGTTCGGTGAGGCTATGGAACAAGACTTTTGGACGGCATCGAAGCAATTCTGGCAAACCGTCAGGCGACTCAGGAGGGGAAAGCAGTGCTCCACTCACACGGTTTATAGTGCAGGTGGAGTGCTGCTGACTTCAACTGAGGCTATAGTCGGACGGTGGAAGGAATACTTCGAGGACCTCCTGAATCCCACTGACACGCCTTCTGTAGTGGAAGCAGAGTCTGGGGACGAGGGAGATGACTTGACCATCACTGGGGGTGAGGTCACTGAGGTAGTTAAACAACTCCTTGGTGGCAAGGCCCCTGGGGTGGACGAGATTCGCCCTGAGTTCCTGAAGGCTCTGGATGTTGTAGGGCTGTCTTGGTTGACACGCCTCTGCAACATCGCGTGGAGATCTGGGGCAGTGCCAATGGATTGGCAGACCGGGGTGGTGGTCCCCATCTTTAAGAAGGGAGACCGGAGGGTGTGCTCCAACTTTCGGGGGATCACACTCCTCAGCCTCCCCGGTAAGGTCTATGCCAGGGTGCTGGAAAGGAGGGTCCGTCCGTTAGTCGAACCTCGGATCCAGGAGGAACAATGCGCTTTTCGACCTGGTCGCGGAACGCTGGACCAGCTCTTTATCCTCTCAATGATATTCGAGTGTGCGTGGGAGTTTGCCCAACCAGTCTACATGTGCTTTGTGGACTTGGAGAAGGCATTCGACCGTGTCCCTCGGGGTGTCCTTTGGGAGGTCCTGCGGGAGTATGGGGTGTCTGGCCCGTTGTTGCGGGCCATTCAGTCTTTGTACAACCGCAGTGAGAGCTTGGTCCGTATAGCCGGTAATAAGTCGGATTCGTTTCCTGTGGGTGTTGGACTCCGTCAGGGCTGCCCTTTGTCACCGATTCTGTTCATAATTTTTATGGACAGAATTTCTAGGCGTAGCCAGGTGGCGGAAGGCTTCTTCCTCGGTGGCCTCAGAGTCTCATCTCTGCTTTTTGCGGATGATGCGGTTCTGTTGGCTTCATCAGGGGGTGGCCTCCAGCTCGCAGTGGAACGGTTCGCAGCCGAGTGTGAAGCGGCCGGTATGAGAATCAGCACCTCTAAATCTGAGGCCATGGTCCTCAGCCAGAAAAAGGTGGAGTACCCTCTCCGGCTCAGGAACGAGTTCTTACCCCATGTGGAGGAGTTCAAGTATCTCGGGGTCTTGTTCACGAGTGATGGGAGAAGAGAGCAGGAGATCGACAGACGGATCGGGGCTGCCTCTGCAGTGATGCGGACGCTGCACCGGTCTGTCGTGGTGAAGAGAGAGCTTAGTGTAAAAGCGAAGCTCTCGATTTACTGGTCGATCTACGTTCCTACCCTCACCTATGGTCACGAGCTTTGGGTAGTGACCGAAAGAATAAGATCGCGAATACAAGCGGCAGAAATGAGTTTCCTTCAAAGGGTGGCTGGCCTCTCCCTTAGAGATAAGGTGAGGAGTGCGGCCATCCGGGAGGGGCTCAGAGTAGAGCTGCTGCTCCTCCACATCGAAAGGAGCCAGTTGAGGTGGCTCGGGCATCTGATTAGGATGCCTCCTGGCCGCCTCTTAGGTGAGGTGTTCCGGGCATGTCCCACCGGGAAGAGGCCCCGTGGTAGACCCAGGACATGCTGGAGGGATTATATCTCTCGGCTGGCCTGGGAACGCCTTGGGGTCCCTCCGGATGAGCTGGAGGAGGTGGCTGGGGAGAGGGAAGCCTGGGCTTCTTTGCTTAGGTTCCTGCCCCCGCGACCCGGCCCCGGATAAGCGGAAGAGAATGGATGGATGGATGGAAGATGCTGCATTGTATGGCGGGGACGTGTAGCATGTTTATCAGTTCCTTCTTCTGTGCCCTTTGCTGTCACCAGTTAACGGCCACATCTGGGTCCCGTAGACACAAAAAAATCAGACCAAAACACACATTCTTTTCCAGTAACTCATCTTTCATATGAGTTTCCTGCCTCTCTACTATGCAGTCTCATTTCTGTCTCCTGTGCAGTGTTATTTCAGCACCTTCACCTTGCTGTGAAGATTAATGTTGTGACATGCTACTTGATACTACAGTTTTATTTAAATTGTTATATTTATGGTATGTCTACTGTGCAGCTTATTTACACTCCTTCCTTCAATATCAACACCTATGCCCTGCTAGTTGTCAGATCTTAATTTAATTTAAGATCAATGAATACATCAGGAAGATGGCCACAAAGGATCATGTGCTTAGTGAGTACCTCAGGCAGCAGAAACCTGAGAAAGAAGAGGATGAAGAGCAGGAACCATCATGGAAGGACAGGCCTCTGCACGGCATGTACCACCGGCAGATAGAAGAAGTGGCCGACATAGAGAAATCCTACCAATGGCTGGACAGGGCTGGACTGACAGACAGCACAGAGGCACTAATCATGGAACAAAGGAACAGGCTCTGAGCACAAGATCAATAGAGGCTGGGGTGTACCACACCAGGCAGGACCCCAGGCGCAGGCTGTGCAGAGATGCTCCTGAGACAATCAAGCACATAACAGCAGGGTGCAAGATGCTAGCAGGCAGGGCATACATGGAACACCATAACCGAGTGGCCGGCATAGTATACAGGAACATCTGTGCTGAGTATGGCCTGGAAGTCCCGAGGTCAAAGAGGGACACGCCCCCAAGGGTGGTTGAGAACAACAGAGCTAAGATCCTGTGGGACTTCCAGATATAGACAGACAAACTTGTGATGGCTAACCAACCGGACATCGTAGTGGTGGACACACAAAGGAAGAAGGTCGTAGTGATAGACGTTGCAATACCAAGAAGAAGGAACACGAGAAGCTCAATAAATACCAAGGGCTCAGAGAGGAGCTGGAAAGGATGTGGAAGATGAAGGTAACAGTGGTCCCCGTGGTAATCGGAACATTCAAGGCAGTGACCCTCAAACTGGGAGAATGGCTCCAGCAGATTCCTGGAACAACATCTGAGATCTCAGTCCAGAAGAGCGCAATACTGGGAACAGCTAAGATACTGTGCAGGAGGGAAGGGCTATGCTGTACGGAAGGGAGTAGACGCATCCTCTGACTGCTCCAAGAGAATGTGATCAAAGTAATTTATTTTCATATATTTTTGTGCATGGTGATGGTCCTGGTACTTTTATAAACTGTTTTGGGAGCCACTGCTTCTGTTCGGCCCATGAATCAGACTGTGTCTTCAACTTTGGCCTGTCATTTGATTGAGTTTGACACCCCTGCTCTAAAGACTGAACAGCTTTAAAGATAACCACACTTTGTTTTTGAGAGTTCTTCCCTGGTGACAGGACATTATCATTTTAAAACATGATCACTTAACGTACCAGTATTAGTTATGCCAATACATCAAAGTTTTATTTTGCTGTAAAAAAAAAAAAAAAAAATTACGGTATACTGGACGTGGGTGATTAACTGCTGTCCAACCTGAATAAATGGTCCTGTGTCGTTATGGATACTGTTTCAGGTGTTATTCTTAAACAAGCTGGAGACCATCAGCCTGAATCAGTGAATAAAGTGAAACAGAGAAGTAAGGATGGAGCTGTTGGAGGACGAGAGCAGCAAACTGAAGATGAGTTTGTAAACATGAGGATGAAGAACAGTAAGACTGTGCAGTGCTCTGTGATCTGAAGGACATCAGACCTACACAGAATTATTTTCACTGTGAAAATAAATTCAGAAAATACAAAACAGGAAAAAGGTGCTTTGAACTAAACTGAGTTTTCTAGTTGTTACAATTTTACATGTTCGAGATCAATAATGACCTCTGAGCTGGATCTATAGCACTGACCTTTGACATGAAGCAGCACTTCTTTCTTCATCAGGATGTTTCCCCTCTTGTTGTAGACGGTGCAGGTGTAGGTGTTTGTGTCTCCATCTGTGGGGTATCTCAGGGTCAGCCTGAGGTCTCCAGTTTTCAGCAGGTTTCTCTCCATCTCTGTTCGGTCTCTGTAAAGCTGGTCCTGTTCTTCAGGCTGGTCGGAGCTGCTCTGATACACGTGGACCTTCCTGTTTGAACTGTCCGTCCACTCCACTTTAGGTTTTTTCAGCAGTATGGTTTTGCAGGGCAGCTGGACAGACTCCACCCCTGAGTCCACCTCCACCTTGTAACCTGAGAGAACAACAAAGCACAACATGATGACATCATCAACAGATCTGATGGTCACATGACCTCCCTGTCCCCTCCTCCTAGTCTCAGATTGTGTGTCAGTTTGTTCCTGATGTGTTCCTGACTCGTTCTTTGGTAACTCGTCACAGCGTCCTGTAAAGAGCTGCAGACATGTTGATGAAGAGCAGAAGAACAGACACACTGAGCCTCCACAGTCGGCCACGTCTCACACACATCAGCACAGGAACCATGAAGATCTCATGTGTCTGCTCTGAACATCTGAAGCTCTCCACCACATGACTGAGCACAACTCAAGGAGGAACATTTACTGAAGCTGCTGCAACACTTCCTGTCAGCACATGTTTCCATGGCAGCCTGCTGTTTACCACCACAGAAGAAGAACAGCTGTGTGTCAGATCAGTGCAGTGAAGCACACACAATGTTTAGTGAAGTCATGTTGTGGAGCTGTTTCACTGATCAGTGACTTAGTCTGAAGGAGGAATTTTCTCTTCAGCTCTCTGTATCAGCTGTTTGAACTCTGAACTCTTTCAGCTTCTGGAACAAGTTTGTTTGAGTGACAGACCCCAGAGGACACCTGCTAACCATCGGCATTATGGTTAGTGTAGTAGGAGAGACTCACCTGACATGAAGTACTGCCGAAAATAAAATAAAAGACCTCCAGAAACCACAAGAAGAACCAGGAGAACCAGGAGAGCTTTGACCCAGGATGGAAATGGTTCTGTGGAGAGGCACAAGAAACAACATGACCTTTGAACTCTGACCTGACAGTACTGAACTCTGTTTTTTAGCTACATCTGACCTTTGACCTGCAGCACTACTTTGTGTCTCAGGATGTCTTTGTCCCTGTAGATGGTGCAGATGTATCCTCCTGTGTCTCTCTGTGTGGGCTGTTTCAGGGTCAGACTGAGGTCTCCAGTTCTCAGCAGGTCTTCATTCATCTTTGTGCGGTTGCAGTAACGATCATCCTGTTTGTTAAGGTGGTCACTGCTGTTTGAATACAGATGGACCATCATGAGCTCTCGGTCAG
Source organism: Amphilophus citrinellus (assembly GCA_013435755.1). Classification (NCBI taxonomy): domain Eukaryota; kingdom Metazoa; phylum Chordata; class Actinopteri; order Cichliformes; family Cichlidae; genus Amphilophus; species Amphilophus citrinellus. The sequence goes on along the minus strand of CM024194.1, from coordinate 49,268,910 downwards.
AGCGAGTCCACTCCACCCTGGTGTCCTCGGGAAGATCAGGTGTTGTTTTGCAGGGCAGGACGACAGACTCTGAGCCTTCCTCCACCTTCACCTCCACCTGCTGGTCTGAGAGGACAATAAACCACAATATGAGCTGTAGAAGCAGCAGCAGTCACACTGATGGTAACTGGAGCCCAGCTGAGGATCTACATTCCTGACCTCTGACCTCTGACCCTGTCCTGTAACCAGTGATCAGATGGTAACTAAACTGGAACTGATGAACTGCTGCTATGGTTACAAACTACAAAGAGATCATAATGAATGTTTTTGGATCAGATCATTAAAATCTCTGGTTAGAATAAAAACACTGAATCAGAAACACGTCTATAAAACCATCCTGACAGTTTGATGTTACTGGCTGACAGAAAACCATCATCTGTAAATAAATCCATAGATGCGTGTGTGCTGAGCCTCCCTGAGTGCAGCACACACACCTCTGTGCATTCAATCACTGTAAAAAAAAAAAAAAAAAAAAAAAAAAAAAAAAAAAAAAAAACAGCCAATCACTTTTTGTTTTAAACCAAAAAGCTGAAGAAGCTAAAGAAAGAAATCAGATGAAGGATACTTTGCATCCACTAAATGAGTCAACAGGTGGAGATAACATATCAGGACCCACAACCTGTGGTGGACAGTTTATGCAGTAATAGCAGCAGGATGGCTTGTTAGCTCTAAAACAGTTGCCATGTCTTCACAATCATCAGAACACGGGAAACAAACCTGACATAAAATCATTAGATTCTTTGTCAAAGCAGCACAAAAACATTATTAATAAAGCTTCCTCAAAATCCTTGTCTTTTTTAATAACACTTGAGCCAACAGTACAGTAACACAGCATTAAAAGGTCATCTGAATTACTACAGGGTCAGGTAGAAACCCCTCAAGATTCAAGAGAAAGAACTCAGATGATCCCCAGTGAACAGAAACTGGTGACTGTGGGAAAAAAGGAACTCCCATTTAAGGGAAAGAAACGTCCAACTGAACCTGGATCAGTTAGAGGCAGCTATCTAATCTGACTGGTCAGGGGATGATGGGTAGTGGTGGACGGATCGATCCAACTATTGATAATATCGATACCAACGTTGGTATTGATATTGATCAACAGCAGTGTAATGAGATCGATACTTTAGAGTTTCTCTTCTGTATGCAGAACTGACTGTCTAAGTGGCGCTCCTGTCACAGCACAGAGCAGGCACACTTTGCTCCTCCCCTCCCCACAGTGTTTTGGCGTTATACCGTCATGTGACACATAACATATTTTACTTGGGAAAAAAGGAATTTGCTTTAAACGTTTTATAATATTATGGAGTGATAATTTTGCACAGCTTGTTTATTTAAGGAGAAATCCAGAAAACTAGTGAACATTGGGATCTTTATTACGTTTTTGTATAATACTTTCTGAACACTCTACCTGAAAAAATGTTTTAATTTGTTCTTGAGTGATTGTTTTGTACACTTAATTTAAGAAAAAAATCAAGACATCACAATGTATGGGGGAAATTGTTTTGTTACTGTTCTAATGTTTCTGAACAAAAACTTATATTTTGATAAAGAACTTTCTATTTACCTATAAATTTGCCCAATTCTATCCTGGGTGTTAAATAATTAATGATCCAAAGGAAAAACAAATCACAAAACACTTAAAGGAGACATATCATGCAAAACCCATTTTTTAGCCCTTAAATACATTTTGTTGTGTACTTTCAGTGTGTAGCAGTGCAGGAAATTTAATTGCATTCTTTCCCAGTGCTGCGTAGACATCTTTATATTCTTACTGGGTCATATTTTTCAGCCTGTTCAGTTTTCTCTACTCACTGTTACGTTTTCTTATCTGTTACATCACAGTAGTTGCTGTGACGTACAAGGTCATGGACTTCTGGCTAACCAATTTCGTGAATCTGCCATTTTTTTTCTTGCAGCGCTTTTGTACTCCAGTTTAGACCAATTCAGATATGCCGAAGTTGCAAGTAGAAAAGTCAAAATGTTCGGTTGTTAAGTGTATTAATCCACACGATTCCTCACATCGCCCCCCCGGTATCACAGCCTCTTCGAATTGGATGGTTAAATTTTATATTTCTGGGAAATGTACCTACATCAGTGGGGAAAATCTCTGTGTTTGCGCGAAGCACTTTAAGGAGTGTTTCAGCAGCCTCCGCCAGTATAATGAGGGATTTGCCAAAAAACCTAATCTGATTGAGGGGTCAATTCCTTCTCTCTACAGAAACCACAGACACAGCAAAGCGGTAAGCTCCAAATAACACTAAAATGACTACAAACTTTATTTTAGACATGAATTTTGTGTATTGACATGATGCGTGAAATGTCTCGTTCACATTTAAAGAAACCGCACCAGAACAGGTTGCTCTGAGACGGGTGTCAGAAGAAGGGTCAAAGCGGGGTCTGTAGAGCTACAATAATGAGGAATTCAGACCAAAACATTGCAGTTCTACTTTATAAAGACCACAAGTGAATGATTTATATATGAAAAGGAAGGATTTAAAAGCATGATACGTGTTCTTTAAACGTCATGAAAATTCTTCATAATTCGATATCTGTATCAATATCGGCAATACTGGCTTGTATTTACTTGGTATCAGCAGTGATGGTATACTTACCTTGAAAAAGTAATCTGATTACTGATTACAGACTACTCCTTTAAAAAGTAACTTAGTTACTTTACTGATTACTTAATTTTAGAAGTAACTAAGTTAGATTACAAGTTACTTTATTAGTTACTTTCCACAGCTGCCGGTCTTGTACCAAAAAGTGATTGTCTGTCATAAAGTGATCCTGATATCTCTGTGTGTTTTTATGTGTAATGTATTTGCTTATATTGGTAAATAGAGTGCACTCAGCATGATTTATGAAGGGCTTATATATAAAATGCAGAAATAACCTGTTTTTCAACAATCTTTAGGAGTCTGTTATTGTACCTACATTATAATCAATCCAGAGCTTTTTGGCCACTTCAAATATCTTTATAGATCTGTGATGTTATATTTGTTGTGATTTCTGCAGCCTTCTGAGCCAGATTTATGTTTAAAAAGACATTTTTAATGTCAGACAGTTTTTACCTTGAAAAAACACAAATATATAAAAGTCACTTTTCCAAAAACTGAGTGCAGCTTCTACCTTGTGATAGAAATGCTGTTTCTCACTCAGAATGACCTGATATCATTCATGAGAGATATGTTTGATATATGCTTCACAGATTATAGGTCAACAAGTCATTTACAGATGTTTAAACACAGGCAATCACTTTATGGCAAATACCGGAAATCACTTTTTGTCACAACACCGGCAGCACCCCCGCTGCCTCAACATAAAAATGACAACCATGAAACGAGGGCGAGTCAGTCGTGTTTAAGGGCAGCATTTCCTCTACTACATACTGTCCGACCAACTTTTTCAGCTTTGGGTGCTGGGGGGCTCCTGCATTAGCCGCAGCTCTGCTTCGCTCCACCTGTTGCGACTTGCTCTGTAAGTTTGACTGCGCCGTGACTCCAGACGTTTCCTCATATTTGACGTACTGTTTTTGAAGCTAGATAGCACTTTGTTGCCAGCACAGAGTGCACAACTAACCTTGATGTCATCTTTAGCTGACACAGACTCACAATGGTGTCTGTATTTGAGCTAGAAAATGCGCATCTCTCTCCTCCCTCCATTGTTTACGTTTGTGTTGCTGTGCTGTTATTGTCCTCATGATGAAAACGGGATGCAATTGTTCCATCTGCCAGACGTCACTCCCCGAGATGCAAGAAAGCAAAAATATATCTTTGTACTGAGGAAAATGACAAAAAAGTAACGCAATCACGTGGATAAGTAACTTTAATCTGATTACAGGACTGCAAATAGTAACGTGTTAGATTACCCATTACCGAAAAAAGTAGTGTGGTGTCTGTACTGCTCTGCTAAACTATATATGCATATATGGTCTTTCTTTTAGGCCTTATTGATTGTGTAAAAAGAAGTAACCTGAGCTTTAAGGTTTGGCCTCAGGCCAGAAAGAATGCAGAAGCTCGCTGGCCTTCCATATAAGGAATGACCATATGTTCATTATGTAGGATGAAGCTGTTTTCATAGCCATATATGGAAAGGTAGGGGTATGGGGGTTTTGACCACCCCTATATAACCTTTGTTCTGCCCTTTGTTTAGTGAGTTAGGGCGATTAGCAACACCCTGTCCCAGATGGCTAGAGAAGCATCTGTTTTGACACTGTCTGTTTCTTTGCAATAAACTTTGTATATATGCATTAAGACTTTGTCAGCGAGGATTCTTTCTTAAAGAATGCAACCATCCAAAAATACGACAGTAGTCAGACTAGAGTAACGCGTTACTGACATCACTGGGTATCAGATCAATACTGAATCTTACAGTATGGCACACCACTAATGATGGGAAAGAGAAGAGAGAGACAGGAAAAACACAAACTATAGAAGACAATAAGGGCTGCAACTAAAAGTCGAATAATCTGTCATTTTTGTTATCGATTAGTCAACGATTATTTCAGTCTTAACTCACCTGTTCAAGCCTGCCCACCTGTTAACATCACCTTGTTCTCTTCTCACAATTAAAATAATGACCCATAAAAATACGGGTTTGAAACTAATCAAATGTATTTTAAACATTAATGTGACCATCACAATAAATATCAAATAAAAAATGCATATTAAAGTAAATGCAATTTTTATTTTTAAATGAAAATATAATGTGCAAATAAATGAAAATGGCCTCTGTCCAAAAGTTCAAGGCTGCAAATTAAATCAAAAAGATTTTTCCATCCAAAACAGCTGAAAAGTTTACAGATGATTCAGTTCATACAGAGGTTTACTGTTCAGAATGAACGCTGATATTAATATGAGGGAAAAAAAATAGGAGCCAACGTAGCTGCTCGTATTGTCCTTCACTTGTTGGCTAACATAACTGAAACGGCGGTGTTTAGCAAACATTATCCATGAGAGCTTGTTTCCGACAGGTAAACTAACAGAAACATTACTGTACAAATATTAACAGGTATCTATGACGCACTAACGTACCCATCCAGAGCTGACGTCACAGCTCCAGGGTGCCGGCGTTTTAACGCTCAGCACTGCACTGATGCTGCCGTGGAATGAAAGCTCTGCTTTGCACAGTCTGCATTCAGCTTTGTTTTTGTTTTCTGTCAAATGCTCCCACACCTTTGATAGTCTGTCTCCGTTTTCTTTAATTTTCTCCACCCTCCTCTCTGTTCCACTAGCGTTACGTTGTTCTGTTACTTTCTTCTTCGTTGGTATTGTTGTTGCTGGCAGACAATATCTTATCTTCCTGTAGTGCAGTGCAATTACAAAATCACACGATAAGCGGAACAAAATAGATGAATGGGTTTAAGAGTACGACGCTTCGACGATTAAATTCCACGTCGACAAATTTTTGTAGTCGACGTCATCGATAACGTCGATGAATCGTTGCAGCCCTAAAGACAATAAAAACAGTTATAGCATCCAGCAGTGGTGTATAAAAACATGAGGAGTAAAGAAGAAGCTCAGTGCATCATGGGAAACCCAGCAGCATATCTCAGGGATGGTTAAGGGACATCTGATCCATTTACGCTATCACCACGTCATTATCTGAGCCACACTATGACTCACACCTCACACTGATACTGACATGCACATATAAGACAGTGATTCCCAACCTGAAACTAATGAAGTTCCCAGAGATACGTTTCTGCTTCTATTTCTAAAAGCTCTGGATCTGTCCTGAGTTAGGAGAGTTTGCTGAATCTGAGTTTGTGTAACATCAACACACTTTGTGCTGTTGCTCTGTGGCAGCTTCTTTTAGGCTCAGTCAGTTTCATGTGTTACTGTGTGTACAGAAGTCAAATGTTCTCAATCTGATCCTCCACATTTAGGAAATACTTCAGAAGTGGAAGCAGGAAGATCCCAGTTTCTCCTGCTTTGATGTTTCCATTGTGGTTTTCACCTCTGACTTTTGTCTACAGTACTGACTTTGACCTGTAAATACAGCAGGTGTTGGGGTTTGTTGCTGACCTTTGACCTGCAGCTGGATGTCTGTCAGTCTCTTTTCTTGTCTTCCATCACTGATGGAGCAGGTGTAGCTGCTGCTGTCAGTCAGTTGTGGGTTCCTCAGAGTGAGGCTGAAGTCTCCAGAGTCCAGAGCATCAGACCTCACTGATGTGCGTCTCCTGTAACGCTGGTTTTGTCCTCTAAGATCATCTCCTCCTTCTCGGAGCAGGTGGACAGATTTGGGATCGAGATCACTGCGAGTCCACATCACTGTGGGGTCCTCAGGTATAAAACCTGAGAACTGACAGGGCAGCAGGACAGACTCCGCCCCCTCATTCACCTCCACCAGCACAGCCAGGGCATGCTGGGAAACTGTGAGGACACACAAACAGAAACACAAACTTGTTTAAACTGAGTGAAAGGCTGCACTCTGTTAGAGAGCTCAGAGAACACTTTGGTATTCTGACCTTCAATCTTCAAAACTACACAAACTTTTCCAATTAAAGCAAGGTGTGATGTTTCTTGGCTTTAATCAAATTTCTCATAAGTACTTATCCTCTTTTTTTTAAACCTTTGAAAAAGCACAAAGCCCATTGCAAACATGAGTATTTAACCAGTATTTGTGTTCCTATTTGCTACACTCCTCACCTGAGCAAATATCATTTATTCAGCTTCAACCAAATTTGATCAAGCTAAATTTCATGCTCACATTGTGGAAGTTATAGTTACTCACAATACTGACAGACAAACAGAGAAAAAAATCCACAGTAGAACCAGCTGGTCACACCACGTGCTGTGCCGCCAGAGGGCCACACTGAGGTCACAAAACCCTCAAAAGATTTATATGCTCTCATACTAAGAGCAGAACACTCCCCGCCTGATGCAGTATAACTGTGTCACTAAAACATCTTCACAATTGTATCACAAAAATAGTACTGGGCACCCAAAATGTGAATTTCTACTGTGCTTCTGGTACAAGAAAAACCATTTCTGCAGGGGGTCACAGATAAACTGAAAACTGTAAAAACTGAAATATGTAACAGTTGGTCTTCAGGTTGCACAGTACTACCAAACTACGCTGTTGATGGACATAATCTAGTGTGAGATCCAAATCACCTTGTGATTGGAAAAAGCCATCTTCAGCAGTCTCAGACTGTAGTTGTCTCTTTATTAAGATATTTAAGTAATGAAACAGTTGAATAAGTGCAGTGGACTATGTTCAATGTACTTGAGGCCCTTTTGGAATGGAATGAAAGATCCTACCCGCCCAGTGCGTGCTGGTCCAATCGGGGGCCCAGTAGCTGTCTGTACAACATTATGTACACTACAGGGATAGCTGTAGCTCAGGGTGGCTGCAGCTCAGGAGGTAGAGCAGGTCACCTGCTGATCGGAAGGTCGGCAGTTCGATTCCTGGCTACTTCAGGCTGCATGCCAATGTATCCTTGGGCAAGATACTTAACCCCAAGTTGCAAGCATTGGAGTGTGAATGTGTTTGAATGTTAGATAATAAAAAAAAAAAAAAAAAATCACTTAGCTTAGTTAATCATGGAATTGAATGGGGTAAATATAAACATGTTGTATAAGTGCTTTGAGTGCTCAAACAGCACTTATATAGCACTAGAAAAGTGCTATATAAGAACTAGTCCATTTACAGGGATGAGCCAGCTTTCTGTAACCATCACCTGGTAACTGTCTGCATTTATTGACACTCTGTACTTCGGAAGAGCTGCAGCAGAACGTCCAAAGACTCTGGTAGTTTGACATCCTACCGTTCCGTAGAATACAGAATGCACCTCTCACTGCTGTGATGGCACTCCTCCGAGTGACAGAGCACCACTTGTGCAACAATCCTGAGCAAGCATTTGTGTACAATGAGGAAATCCACAAGTTAGAGAAAGCAGATTATGCAGTAAAGATCCACAAGGATGAGGTGAGCAGCTCAGGGGAGTTGTGTACCACAACAATAAGGCAAGAGTCCTTTTCAACTGCTCCTTTAACTACAAACAAGTTTCCCTCAATAATGGCCTGCTCCCTGGAGCTGCCCTTGGATCATCTCTGCTTGGTGTGTTGCTGAGATTTAGGAAACAAGCTGTGCCCATCAGTGGCGCTATTCGTGGCATGCTCAGGCACGGCTAGTCCCTGAGGACCAGCCTCTGCTGCATATTCTGTGGCAAAAAGTAGAGAAGGAACGCAGCTCAGATGTGTATGAGTGGCGTGTACTGCCATTTGGTACTACCTGTAGCCCATGTTGTGCTACATATGTGCTACATAGCTCCATGTGAAAGACCACAGCGAGGGCAGTGAAGAGGTACTGTACTCTGTGCTTCATGCATTCTATGTGGATTAGGGATGGCACAATACCACTTTTTTAGGTCTGATACCGATATTTTACATTTGGATATCTGCCGATACTGATATGAATCCGATCTTTTAAAAAAAAAAAATAAAAAAACAATTGATTTCAAATGCCTGGATACATTTTACATAAGTCAACAGTCTCTCACACAACAAAATCTAAATCTTTTAGCTGTCCCACGTACAAGACTAAGAACCAGGGAGGGGCAGAGCTTTTCAGGCAGTGGCACCAAAGCTCTGGAACTCCAGCTCCATTTAGCTGACTCTGTGGAGACTTTTAAAAAACAGTTGAAAACTTTTCTGTTTAACCAGACTTTCTGTTGACTTTAGTTTTATTCTTTTTCTTTTCATATGGTAATGTTAATATGTTTTTAACATGGTGTTTCATCTGGGTTTTTTTTGATAGTGTATTTTAATTATTGTACAGTGCTTTGTGACTTTTTGTCTGTGAAAAGCACTAAATAAATAAACTTTACTTTCTTACAACAATCTATCACCCGAATCCTGTTGTTTTTCCCTGTGTGGAACAAACAGGGTGGATGGAGCAGCTACAAAGTTCTCTTTTCTTCACTTACTGATCAGGTGGTTGATGAAGGACCTCCAGCTGTTTCCCAGTAAAGGTTTAATGGTGTTACAGGGAGAAAACTTTCTTCAGCTCCATCTGAGCTCACCGGCTCCGCCTCTTTGCGCTTGTGCAGACAGACTCCAGTAAATCAGCAGACTGCTGCTGTTGTGTCATCAGTGTCTATGTTGAAAAACTGGGGGCTGCGTGAGCATAATCTTGTAATGCTTTATATTCACAAGCATTCTCCTAAATACGTTTCTACTGCAGGTCTATATTTAGTCACTAATCAGGGATCAAAGTATAAAAATATTTTGACGGGGAAGGGGTCCTTCCGTTACTGGACGCGGCGCTCGCTAGCAGTATGTCCGGGAGCTGAAGTAGAGAAAAAAAATAACAGCTGAAATTCTCAGCACAGCGAGAATTTCAGCAACACACAAACACGCAGAGAGCGGTGGAGGCGTGGAAAAACATGTCAGCGATGATCCACTCAGTGTTAAAGGGAATCCATCGCAGCGACGGAGAACTGAGGGGGTTATTTCCTGATCCCCACTCCATTCCGGTAGGTGGCGGTAATGCAGCTTTAAGCTGGTTTGGTCAACCACAAACCCACAAAAAGAGAGAACCGCTAATGTGGGTCGGATCAGATCGGATTGCATTTTTTATTTCTTTCCGATATCCGATCCAGTAATCTTGGCCAGGATCGGACCGATACCGATACTGAATATTGGATCGGCACATCCCTAATGTGGATAACTGTTTACAGTCTGCAGTCTCAGGATCAGGCACGATGCCTTATAGACAAGATGAGGGCCCTACTTGCCAGTGGAGGTTTTGAAATAAGGCAGTTGGCTAGCAATGCACTGGAGGTTATTTCCCACCTTCCCACCAAAGCCAAGTCCACAGGGTGCGTGTTATGGCTAACTGCCAATAAGACTGATCCGCATGAGTCCGCCCTTGCTCTCCTGCGGCGTTGTGGCCTTGATACACTGGGATAAGATAACGTCTGCTACATGCAGGTCCCAACCGCATATTTGTTAAAATAAGAAGGACATACTGGATACTGTGTGGAGTGTTGTAAGTGGTGCAGCAAACCAGTTGCTCACCAGATGGCAGACCTACCCACTGCATGGTTACGCATCAAGCAACCATCATATTGGTTTACTGGAGTTGACTGCTTCGGCCCACACACCATAACGATAGGTCGCAGACACGAAAAGAGGTGGTGTAATATTCAAATGTCTAACCACAAGGAGCGTGCACCTAGATCTTTTGTGTAACATGGACACAGATTCATTTTTGCTTGCTCTGTGATGATTTGTTGCAAGAAGAGGGAAACTCTTTGAGATTCTCTGCGACTGAGGCACGAACTTCAGGGAGGAGAGCGGGAGCTACAACAGGCCTTCGCTGCAATGGAGCCAGTTTTGCAGATGCAACTTGCTGCCCAGAGCATTGATTTCAAATTCAATGCACCATTGGTTCCACACTTTGGTGGTACAGGGGAGAAATTAAATGTGCTCAGGCTTTCCTGCAAGTGGTCCGCAAAACACCACAAATCTTAAACGACATCTGCAAACCAGTCACCCAGATCTCCATGCAAAGGTCAGCATTTTAATGTCATGCAGGGTAAAGTGTTTTTCCCAGTTTGTGTTTAGAGAAAATCTCCACACCGCGGTGGATTAGCCTTTATAATCTTAGTCCTGAACACTGCCCTGTACCTTTCAGAGCGTCCTGCTGTAAAACGCTGTATTATCTCAGTAAGGTGGTGTTAATGATCAGGTGTATGGGAAGCAGGTGAAACGCTAATGTTAATATTATTAATAATATTCCATAACTTTTAATAAATGTTTAATTTTGTGTAAGTGTGTATAATGACTAATTCAAGGGAAATGAAGAAAACGCATTTACATTTTACACTCTTTATATTTTAGTCGACTAAATCGACTGTAGATTTAGTCGACTATATTCTTACGATAATTTGATGACTAAAACTAGACTAAAACTAAAACTATTCAAGTGACTAAATTATGACTAAAACTAAATTACATTTTCGTCTAAAGACTATGACTAAAACTAAATCAGAATTTGCTATCAAAATTAACATTGTTGCCCAGCCAGCACACCATTAGGAGAGGTGAAGGGCGAGACACCAGCTAAGGGGTGTACAACGGAGCAGCATTGGATAAAGGGCCTCTCCAAACCAAACTCCCGGGCTGAATTTCAACCCCAGCCCACTCCTGATATATGCTCTGCACTGTGTGTGGAAAATTAAGACGAAATGATCACAGCCTAAAATCTGAGCTGGATCCGCAGGTTTATTCAGTGAGGCCTCTTTCACATAAAACCATCATCACCGAAAATTCTGCATTTTTATTCGATGTTACCGCCTCGAAACGGCAGGAAGAGCAGGAACGGTCCTCCCGTGTCCTCCGTTAGAAACTGAGAGCTGTGTGAGCGGTTCATCTGCAGGGTGAGAGCTCAGCCACACCCACTGCTCTCAGTGAATCAGCTGTTTTAGCACCACTATAGCGTCCTCTGCCCTCACTCTGTTACACATAAAGACGTTATCATTAAATCGCTGTTCTGCCTGATGACGCTCTCACTGCGCAGCTTCAAACACTTCAGAGTTTCTTACCGTTCATGAGGAGCAGGAGCAGCAGCAGCATCTTCATCCTCTTTAAAACCACAAAGTCCCGTTAAACCCGAAAAAAGAGGCGCTCCCGTACTCATCGTCAGCCTCCAGCTGCTGACTCACTGAGAGTTTAGTTTCGGTTTCACAGGAAGTGTCGGTGCTGCAGTTTGTGGAGCTCCCAGCCTGAAACATGAACCTGAGCTGTGGAACAGCTTCGTGTTGATGCCGCTTTATTTCACTGAAGCCTCCTCATCAAAAACCTGCTTTAATAACCGGAAGCTTCAGCTGCTGTGATGCAGTAACCCGCCACTTTATTAGGTACACCTGTTCAGCCTGTTGCTGCTGCAGTCTCAGTGTCCTGATGCAGTGATGACTGAAGCTGTTTGTTCCTGTATTACACACTCAGACTGAATCTGGTACCAGGCAGTAATCAGCTCTTTATGTTTCTGTTAGGGTAGATCCCAGAGAGCTGCCTCCATCCTCTGATGTTATTGATCACAGATGCTGTTCATCAGCAGGAAGCATGAGGAGCAGCTGACCAGTGAGAGCAAGAAGAGAAACTCACAGCAGAAGAGCATCCAGGTTCTCCAGCAGCTGTGGGACACTGCAGAGACATCAGGCTGGAAGAGAGGACGTCCAGCAGGGATGGAGCTCATTTATATCAAACAGAAGATACTTTTTTATTCCCAGAAGTGGAGAAATTCCCAAATGGTCACCTGTTAGAGTCTGTGCTGCAGCACACAAACAGCTGAAGACTCACACTGAGAATCACAGCTGTGCATGAAACACAAATAATAGACAAAAGTATTTGAACACACCTCACACTCTTAGTTTTTGTGGACCTCTGAGGAGGGGAAATGTTACTGCTCCAGTTTACAGAGGCATCTTGGAATACTGTGACCTTCCAGCTGTGTTGGAACAGTTTGGGAATCCAGTGTGACTCTGGCCCAGCACACAGAGTAAGGCTGTCTGCATGAGGTGAGGGTGGAAGAGCTGGACTGACCCACATCGAGCTCTGACCTCCACCCCATCAGACACCTTTGGGATGAGCCAGAACAGAGACTGCAAGAGTCCAGCATTAAAGCTCACAACAGTGTGACGTGCAGCTGGACATAAAAATAGCAACAGGTGATGATGAAACAACAATAACCACATTTATTATTTCAGTCTGCTGATGTTTTTCAAAGCTCTGTCTGAAAATGTCTCTTAAAGATCAGTTTCTGGTGCATAAAGTGCAGATGAACACTATCTGACCCTCTCAGCTGTGAGGGAGACCCGCTCCCTGTTACTGTATTAAACTGATGCTTTTTTGAAATAAAAGATCTGAAAACTGCTGCTAGCTCCTGAGTCCTGCTGTTTGAGTCCTTGTTCCTGTTTGTTATCACTGCTTCTGTTTGTGTTATTGCTAAAACCAAAGAACAGACACAGTTTGACTTCTTCAAGTTTAAAGTGAACACAGATGGATCCAGTGATCCAGACAGACTCAAACTTTTTATGCTTCATCTAAACGAGCCGATGTGTGAGCCAAGCTAACATGTTAACCTGCAGCACACTGCTACAGAGAAGCTACTTGGTTCAGCTGAACCCTTCAAACTCCGACGCTCTTTGTTCCTGTTTCCAGGACCAACCTGGAAATGGACAGAAAGCAGCAGAGAGGGAGACGTGGCTCATCTTTGCTCAGCTGTCCACCAGGAACTGTGGACTCACACCAGCACACTGTCCCTGCTTATTTACCCCGAGTAACACCTGCATATTAATGTTTTACACACAAATCTGTGTGAGTCAGAGCCATAAACATTCATGAGTCTGAGGTGCAGGTTGGTGTCAGCAGAGTCCGGGTCACAGATCCTTGTGATCCTTGTGTCTGATGCATGAATGGAGTCAGGATGCGAGTCAGCAGAGAGAAAGAGAAGGTCATCATTTTAGTGCCTCAGACCAGGTTTTCAGTGTTAAAGTGAGAATCCTCGTCAGCAACATTCATTTTAAATGGATCAAAGTTCAATCAGAAATATTTGGGTCTACATCCAGAGTCAACAGCAAACCTTAAATTCCATGAGTTTCACGTCCAAGTCTCAGATCAAATCACAAGCTGAGACACTTTAATATAACATGTTTATTTTTCAGTCCAAGCTCAGATATTCATATCTGCGTCTAACTGATAGATTTTAATCCCAGAGTTCAGGTCAGTGCAGTTTGTTCTTTGGGCTTCATCCTCAGCATCTTGCATTTGGGTGTGCATTCGCTGATGCCTGAGCTGAGAGCGACTGCTCCTCCTGTAAGAATTAAACTCTCACTACGAGAGCTGGTTGAGTGGGCTGATTATTTGATAACTGAAGAAGTTTTCTGACAGTTTTTATTTTCAGTTGTCATATTTTTACTTTATCATAGTCTTCAGCTTCAGCTTTAACGGAGGAAGGGCTTCCTAATAAAGTGGACAATGAGCATGGACCATGCAGTCCTTGAAGGTCCTGGAGACCAAACTGAACCCTCAGTTCTCTTTATCCTTTATGCCCCTCCCCTCCCTCTTCAGGGTAACCAATCAGGAGACAGCAAAGTACTCACCTTTGCTGTCACTGAGAGAAGTCTCGTGACCCAGGAGGAGGCACAGCAACACCACAGAGGAGGAAGCAGTACCATCTCGACTGTTTCCCCCACAGGCTCTCTCACAGGTGAGACACATGCAGCTTCACTGACCCCCAGTGGACACAGCAGGAACTGCAGAAGCTCAGACAGTAACTCAGGTCTTTATTCAGGGCTGCTGTGGCTCATTAAAAGCTCTTAAAATACAAATAAATGAAGTTCTGAAAATGCCTCATATTTCTCCATAATGATTTGAGTTTTTTCAGACTGGGAGGAAAAATGAAGCCAATAAGAATGAAGTCAGGTTTCACGTCACTCACTCAGCGTCTCTCCTTGTATTACTGCTGATCACCCATTTATTGATTCTCAGATGCTCTTAGCAGGTTGACATGGAATATGTCAGCAATATGACCACATATAAAATGACTCAAAAGTATAAAAATATTTGGCTCTATAAAGTAAATCTGGCTCCTATAGCAGGCTAATAATATTGGAGGAATTTGCTGTAAGATCACATTTAAAGTAAATGTCAAAAAATTTACCCATGACCTAAAGCTGAGGGTCGATTTAGGCTGGGAGGGCCACCAGGCTGTAAATCCAGCAGCAGCACAGACATCTTTAAATTCCTTGATTTGAGGAACCGTCTCAGATTCAGAGAGAGTCACTTCACTGTGATGGAGAAAAGCATCACATCCTGTCAGTTACTGGGATCACTGCACTGAGGAACAGCTTCACAGTCAGCTTGAAGCTGTGGCTGCTAAATATAGAACACATCACTCTGAGCATGGTGGTGTAGTGGTTAGCACTGCTGCCTCACAGCAAGAAGGTCCTAGGTTCAAATCCACCTTAGCCAAGACCTCTCTGTGTGGAATGCTCTGGTGTCCTCCCACAGTCCAAACACATGCACTTAGTGGGGTTAGGTTAACTGGTGATGTGTCTGTCTCTCTGTTAGCCGTGCAACAGGCTGGTCACCTGTCCAGGGTGTACCTGCCTCATGCTCCGGCCCCCCGGTGACCTTGAAAAGGAGCTGTGGTTCCAAACAGTAGAGCTGCCAACAGCTGGAAGCAGAACAATTCAACACCCACTGCATGTTAGCTTTATTGGCACCATTCAGCTGTTTGGAATAACAAAGCTGCCTCAAACCCACACTGTGTAAATCTGGACGTGTTCTTAGCTGAGACCAGTCTGCAGGAAAAATCCATCAGAAGAGCGTTGATTTCTATTTGTACAGCAGATTACACACAGCACGTTTGTTTCATAGAGCTACATATATTTGATTCTGCTGTGAGGATGATGAACCTCTTCCTAAAACCTCAAACTTCTCTCTCATCATCAGAGTGATGATGAAGGCAAAGACAAGCTGTATAAAATCGATCAGTTTCTTGTGTAAAAGTAAAAAAAATCATGATATGACTCCGCCCAAATCTGATCCCAACCAATCAGCTCCCAGAGTTCAGTGTTCCCAGGGTTCCTGCGAGGCCTTAAAAAGTCTTAAAAGTCATTGGAAAATGAGGGTTAAATCAAACCTTGAGGGAAGTAAAATTTCCACTTTCTCACTGTCTGCTAGCTAGCAGTGAGACGCAGACCTGAAAATCTAACGCAAGCTCCTACAAGTTAGCCTGAATATTTTAGCTTGTTGCTAACAAGGACACGACTTTACTAATGTGGAACCAGAACCTCAACAAAGCACAAAAACTAACACTCTGAGTGTGTAACTCTAATGAAGTGATGTGTTTGTGGTTGGTGTTAATCTGCTCCTAAACTTCACTGAGTGATGTTAAAAAGTCTTCAAAGGTCTTAAATGTGAGTTTGCTGAAGCTGCAGGAACCCTGCTTTGATCCTCAAACACATCAGGAGCAGCTGCTCCATCACAAACACCACAGAAGAAGAACAACACTGGATCAGGTTAAAGGTCAGCACCTGTTTTTATCTGCATTGATGTCACAGGGACAGTGCATGTTCATGGACATCAATGTAAACATAGAAGATGGAAAGCTGCCAGATTGGAGCCAAACTGCTCATGTCCATCTGTAGTCCCTGGGCAGGTCACATGACTCTATTCAATATCCCAAAGACACAAAGACACACAAGAACAGCCAGCGACACAAAGACAAATGGCAACAATCCATCATAGTGAGTTAAAGTGATCACAGGTCTGCTTTGTTGGAGATGAGCCTTCAAAGTGGAACATGTGACCACTGAAGGCCACGCCCCTCTGATCATGTGATCATGTTGTGCTCCTCTTCCTCAGAGCATCCACCTGTGCTTCCTCTCCTCTCTCCTCCACCTGTTCCAGTGAGGGAACGTCCTCCATGATGGAGGAGCTGCTGGAAAGTGCTGAGAGTTTCCTCCAGAGTGAGACCTCTGTCACAGTTCAGAGGATCTACGGCAGCAGAGACCTTCATGGACACTAAAAGACTCAAACACACAACAACAACATCACACTGGCTCCACTCTGACATCACTGATCAATAATCAGAGAACAAAGCATTCTGTGTGTGTGTGTGTGTGTGTGTGTGTGTGTGTGTGTGTGTGTGTGTGTGTGTGTGTGTGTGTGTCAGTGTTTATAGAACTAGGTTGTTGATTTTATCTTGAGTCATAGCCTTTTATGGTCTGTCACACACTCCTGTAATTTCAGCCTGTATCTATCTGTGGAGACAGTAAACACACCTTTGATTGTCAACAATAGAAACACCTGCACTGATGAACCGACAGAGTCTGCAACATGATGTTTCACAGAGAGCTGATTCAGCTGATGACATGATCGTTGTTCTAAAGACCAAAACTGACTAAAACTGTGTGTTTGCACAAAGGCTGAAATTTACTTTTGTACAATTTTATATTTGTGCACCGACTTCTGAATCTGTCATCAAACTGTACAGAAACACGGCTGTTTGTTTACTCCAGTCTTTAGTAACACATGCACACACTTTATTATTAGTGTTTGCACCACAAGTTGATGGACTTGAAAATGAAAGTAGTGAAATAGAAGCAGTGTTTTGTGTGCTTATCTCAGCTCTACAGTCAAGAACAAAAGAGAAAAAGAAAAAAAATGACTCAATAATAACAAGCTGAAGCCTTCCAGTCTCTCTGTCATCATCACAGTGAGATCAGCAGATCCACATGAAACTGTCAGGGCTCAAAAACACATTTAAGCTCTGTTAGAAACTGACACCAGATCAGTTTGATAGAGAGTCTCAGTCTAAAGCCTGAATCTGGTTTCTGCTCTGTGAGCAGCTGTGAGCATCAGTATGATGATCTCTCAGAGTCTGAATGAAGAGCAGCAGTTTCATGTCTGTGACGTAGAGGAGCAGAAAGCAGCACTGGTACCCTGGATGTTTGATCTGTTTCTGATCATCACTGCAGGAAACTTCACAAAGTGCATTCTGGGTAACCTCTGAGGGCTCATATCAGCAGGTGGGACAGGTGTCTGCTCAGAGCAGATCAAAGGTCTCCTTTTTACCTCCACCTGACACCAGGATCATCTTCTAGCTCTGACTCAGGATCCTTTTATAATCGAAGGTTAGTTCATGAGATGATAATCAATCAATTTCATAATTAATATCTGATTAATGATGGTATAGTTTCTGTTGATCTCCTGATCATTGTAATAACATGATGAACTCTTGTCTGAATCGCAGTGATCAAACTGAGCTGCAGCAGAGCTCCCTCAGTCTCAGCTTCTCAGTGATGAGGAGCTCTCAGTGCTTTGGTTTGGACTAAGAACCCGTTCAGATGCTTTCATTTGGTTGGATTTTAAATGAGACGTGCTGAATAAACTGTCACATTTTCAGCTCCTTTTTTCTTCTGTTTGTACAAAGCCGTCATTTTGCTGCCGTCATCAAACCAAACATGTCTTTAACTTCCACCGACGGCTTTGGCTCCAACTATTTTCTGGATCCTTTCAAATGGACTTAAAGTGGCCACAGTGTGTAACAGAGATGATTCAAGGAAAACGAGGCAGAAAAGACTCTCAGGACAAACATCTGTAAACTCCTGTGAGAGCGAAGCCTTCACTCATCCTGCTGTTTGCTCCCAGATAGGAGGAGATACATCCAGAGACAGCCAGGAAGGAAACTGAAAGGTCTCCAGGATCAGACCAGTTCAGTTCACAAAGAGCACATCAACCATAAAGAGAAGAGAAATGAAGAGTTTCCTCACCTGGAGGCAGGAACATTACAGATTCCTAAAATTGAAATTAAAGCCATTCATTGAGTTTTAATCTTTGATTTTTGTTTCCATCAAACCACAATAATCTGGAAAGAAGGATTCTTTTTGTGTTTAACTTTGTCTTGTGTTAAAATCAAGCGCACCTTTTCCTCAAGATCAAACTCACCCACTGCTTACAGCTGGAGCCCAGAAAGTGTTTGGTAACAAGGTGTGTTCAGAGCTCAGCTGGGACCATCTGGATCCTGACGTCCTGAATTAATTGTAATGGGACCCCCCACCCCCATTTCTTTTTTTCCGGGGCTAAGATGAGTGTTACTTTGTGCTATCAGTTTCTTCCTCCTCCCGGTTATGAACTGTGAACTCGACTGTGGACAGGTGTAATGTTTCGGGTTTGGATTCATCATCACTTCCACGGCTAACCTGTGCTATGAATAACAGAGTTTGATGTAAATATATTTGATCATTTATTACTGTTTTTAATTTTGGCTGTTTACATTCCTGTGTGAGACAGACACACTAATGCCCTGAGGTGCTTTAAACACACATAACAGTCCTGTGATATAACTTTGACTGGTACAGTATGCACACTATCCTAAATTTAACTGCATCAATGTCCTTTGTTAAACATAGCATTCCTCGAGGGCCACATAGATGCTGCAGCAAGACAGTGACCAATCACCCTTAAGCACTTAGTTTGCATCCATCCATCCATCCATCCATCCATGTTCTTCCGCCTAATATATATCTTTTTTAATATTTTAAATGGCCCAGTACTGGCCTTTCGTAGGGAGGGATGAGACTGTGGACCTTGGAGACACAGTTCCCTCCATCTGAGAGGATAAAATGCCCTACAGGAGGGCAGCAGGACTGCTGTGCAGTGGGCTGTGGTGGGGAAGGATCCTGGGGTCATGCACTGACCCAGAGTGTGAATCAGCTTTTTTTCAGTTCAAACAAATTAGCCCATTTTCAGCTTTGTGACATTTTCCAGCCAAACTGTGCACACAGAGCAGCTAGAAGATCAAATGAATGATGGAAAAGTTTAGTTTTCTTTAATCAGTGAACCAGCAGAGAGACAATCTGAATGCAATCTTTATTAAGGCTTGTAAGTCAGAGCAGTCACAGGTAAACACAACAAGGCTCAGCATGGCACTTCTGCTTAACAAGCTGTATGCTCTATAAAGAGGAAGTTCCTTCCTCCATGCACGAGTATATGATCAAATGAATGTATCAATCAATCCATTTAAAGTGTTACTCTTAATTTGTGTTTTTAATCCAAATAAGGACTTGTTTACAGCTTTCTAAGCCTTAGCTCTGTGTGACTTCTCCTTTCCAGTCAACAACAACATGTCCAGGAAGAGTCAGCTCCTTAAAGCAGTTCCTCCTTCATTATACAGTTACAGGAGAAAGCAGGTTATATTTTGTTTATATACAATATGTGTGTTCACTGAATCACTGGACGTCTCCATAAAGTAAGCAGCTAATGTTAACATGTAATACCTGAACATGATCATGTCTCAGCCTGAGATGTAACACATGCTGTGTGTGAATTAAGGGTCCTTCAGACTTCAGGAGTGAGGGATCAACGTCACAATCAGCTGTTTGTGGTTCTTTCCTCTCTGTGACCACATTCACACATCAGAGGGACACATCATCCCCACACTGCAGCATTGTGTGTTATTACAATATAACGCACCTTGAGGTGACGCTTTGAGAGTCTACCCAAAGGAAGTGATCTCACACTTCTGTTTCCATGGAAACAGCCTTAAAACTGTGACCAAAAGACTTCATTGGAGGGTTTTTGATGACATCACACAACAAGGAGACAGAACTGGAAGCAGATCTCACTATGTGGACATGATTGGTTGATTGCAGGTGTTCATGTTCACCCTGAAGGTTTTGGCCAATGAGATTTACCCACACTGAGGGAGGAAGTGATGTCACATTTCTGATGTGGGGTTTAAATTGGTTATTGATCAGGTCAATCAGACTGTAAAGAGTGTTAGTTTGTTTAGGGTTGGCTGCTCATTGCCTCTGGCTCTCTGGACTCTTGCCCTTTTGACCGTGGGGGCTCCGTCTGGGGCCTCCTGTCTTCTGAGCTCCTAGTGGGACGTGGATAGGCCGGGTCCTTCCCTGTTTGCCTCTGGGTCACGGGGGGCATGTTTGCAGTTTCTTGCCCTCATTGGTGAGTACATTCCATGACAGAGGTGCATACACACATTATTACAAGCAACAGCAGCATTGTGTGTATGCGTGTATATGTATATGCATATGCATGTATGTATGTATGTATATCATTCTTTGATTAGTTTTTCTACCCTTTGTTTTTTCTTTTTTTTTTTTTTTTTTTTGTTTCTCACTTTTTTTTCTTACCTTTCCTTTCTACCTGTCAGGCCCGGCATAAATAAATTAAATTAAATTAAAATACAAACATTAACAAGAGCAGTCTATTGAAAACTTACAGAGCTATTCTTGTAAAAGCAAATATGTTTGGTACACCAGAGTATTTGGATCATCATTCTGATTGCGAAAACTGCCAGACATGGCAGGCTTAAAAAAAAAAAAAAAAATGAAATAACTGTGTTTCTACTGGCTGCAGTGCCAACAAGTTAGCCCGTATACATTAGCTTGTTGCTAACGAGGACACGGCTGTTTGTATGTGCAGCTACTGTCAGCTGAGTTGAAACTGAAACTCTAAATACAACCTGCTCCTGATCAGGCTGTGTGTTCAACATATGTTACCATGGAGATTTAGCCAGTAAAATAATAGACACTTCGATGACAGAAAACTCTGAGTTTAAACTCATCACAGCTCACTAATCCATGAATCTCACTTCATACGGCCCTCAGCTGATGATCCCTGTTTGGTCCTGGACCTGAGATCTCCCTGCAGAGGAGACACAAGACAGTCAGAGAGACACACACACACACACACACACACACACAAACACACACACACACACACTCACACGCACACACAAACAAACAAACCTTTGACTTTGAGCAGCACCGTTCTCACTCTCCAGATCTTTCCATAGACGACACATCTGTATCTCCCACTGTCTCTCTCTGTGGGCTGTTTCAGGGTCAGACTTATGTCTCCAGTTCTTAGCGGGTCTTCGTTCATCTTTGTTCGTCCTCTGTAATCCCGGTGCTGTTCTTCAAGCTGGTCAGAGCCGTTCTGATACTGGTGAACCATTAGTGATGGTTCAGGTTCTGCACGTTTCCACTCCACTCTGGCATCTTCAGGCAGGTTTTCTGAGGTTTTGAAGGGCAGCTGGACAGACTCCACCCCTTCCTCCACCTCCATCTGATGGTCTGAATGGACAACAAACACAATATGAGCTGTACAAAGTGTGATTGGTGCTCACAGAGCAGCATCATGTGACCCTTGTTGTGCACAGAATGAAGTGGAGTGGCGCCTCCTTCAGGCAGAAACAGCTCATGGAGATCAATAATGATTCCAGCAGAAACAGCAGTGGAGCATACCTGTCAATTTTTGTATTTAAAAATAAGTGAAATTTTCCGCCGCTGAAAATAGAAGTCGTTATATGATGTCACCGCCCAATTTGCATAATTGGTCATTTGCATGTAGTTGCAATCGAGGCTGTAGGAGAGAGGAAAAACATCTTTGGAGAGACAAATAGTGCAGGAAAAACACCCTAAATATGTTTAGAAATACAAATAAAATTTATGAAATAACTTAATAACTTTAATGCCTTGCCTAGACCCACATTACATAGATCCACTTTGTCCCGTATTGTTTAATGTTAGAATTTCAAATTTAAACGAAAACACTGTGGGGTGAGACTGCTAGCTATATTGAACCCTCCTCCTTTATCTGGGCCACTGTTGCCAACTTGTGTAAGAAAACTCGCTGTTGCCTTTCTCAAAGGTTTATAAAGGCCGAAGCGAGGACTGAGGATGGGAGCGAAGGGAGCGGGTGGGCAGGCTCGGTGTTTAAGTGAGGTTCGGAGTTGGAGGGTGGAGGCGAAGCGATGCCAAAGTGGAGGATTTCACTGTTGCTTTTTGGGAAAAAAAGGTCACTACTGCTACTTTCCCACCGCCGAGGAACCGGTTCGCGTGCCAGTGCCCGTGCTGTTCCCAATGAACTGGTGAAATGCTTAAGAACGGGCCCGCGTTCCCACCGCGTTTTTGTGAGCTGCTCCTTTACGTATGAGTGTGGGCCGGTCCTCGTCTGGACACGGAAGCCGAAGCACACAAACGTGGGAGAACACGCTCCCCTTTGTTGTGCTGCAAATACGTTTTACGGTCCAAACCAAACTACTGCAGCATCTGTGTGCAGCACAGAGGTAAACACAGACAGCGATTAGAGCAAGACGACAAGTACGCACTTTGTGTCCTTTTATCTGTGATATGAACTGATACAAAGCAGCAAGTTCAGCCTTAGAGCCCAACCTAATTCACAGCCGTGAAAATCGCTTCGCTTTTCTCATGTAATACACATGTAATATGGTAGAAAACTTGATCTTGAGACGGCAGAGTCACACCCTTCTGCCGCTTTCGTCACGTGTTCTTGGTTCGAGACCAGCTAGCTTGCGGGGCCGGAATTGAACCCGTTTTTTGGCTGAGCACCGAGTGTTTCAGCGGTGGAAAACCCGCCTAAAGGTTTAAATCACGGCACGGGCTCCGGAACCCTGTTGGTGCATCTGAAACGCTCACACAGCATACATATTGTAACCCTGTACTGCCGGGCGATCGCCCCTGAAGCACCCATTACCTGCCCCTACTAGCCGAACAGCTGGTTAGCACAGAGCCGGCCGGAGGGCTGATCAAAGGAACTTTGAATTACCGTAATAACGCGACCGTTTGTCCTATCAGAAAAATTCAAACACTTTCTGAAAGCTGAGAAACTGCACTTCACAACCAATATAGGATATTACTGTGGTGTTATTACGGTAATTGTTGCCGTAAGTCCACGAACGGCGGCTCTTTTGAAGTACACTGAGCCGATTGTGTTCGGGGGTATAGGGTTATACTTAATGATAACCTTCATCCATTAACACATTGTACGGGGACTTGTGCATGATGATTATATTAAACTGGCATTAGCTGTTAGCTTGCCTCTATCTCATCTATTGTTGTGTTGTGTTTTGAGCTGCGCACGAGTCACGTCATGAGACTACTGCCCGCGCTGCTATATCAACTCCACCCACACTGTGGTGGTCCTCAGTTGCAATGGAAACAACACGACCGCGCCAAGTTGTGTTGACCAAGTCGACCCGTGCCGAGTCATCCCGTATGGAAATGCGGCTTAAGACCAGACTGACCGAGCTGTGCACCACCTGGATTGATTACATGAAAGCCTATTCCTCGATATCTCACGTATATCCAGGATTCAGGAATGCCTAAAACTGTACAAGATCAACAGGACCCTAAGAGACTTCACCGGGAACTCAATGAGGATGTGGAGAACAACACTAGAGGCCAACTTCCAGCCAATTGCACAAGTCATCATCAAGTGCTAAGCCACTGACATCAAGACAGGAGGGCTCCTTACCATACATGGAGGGTTTCATCTCAAATCCAGCACCCTGAGATTGTACACTAAGCAGAAGGAAGGAGGCCGAGGATCAATAAGCATCAGAACCACTATCCAGGTTGAAACAGTGATCCACAAGTACATCAGAAAGATTGACACAACTGAGCATGTGCTTAGTGAGTACCTCAGGCAGCAGAAACCCAAAACAGAAGAGGAGCAAGAACAGGAATCATTGTGGAAGAAGAAACCCCTGCACAGCATATACCACCGGCAGATAGAAGAAGTGGCTGATACTGAAAAATCCTAACAATGGGTGGACAAAGCTGGGCTAACGGATAGCACAGAGGCACTGGAAGACCGATAGAGGCTGGGGTCTACCACACCAGGCAAGTCCCTGGTGCAGGCTGTGCAGAGATGCCCCTGACACAATCCAGCACATAACAGCAGGGTGCAAGATGCTAGCAGGCAGGGAATGGATGGAATGCCATAACCAAGTGGTCGGAATAGTATACAGTAGGGATGCGCCGATCCGATATTCAGTATTGGTATCAGTCCAATCCTGGCCTAAATTACTGGATCGGATATCGGAAAGAAATAAAAAATGCAATCCGATCCGATCCGACCCACATTAGCTGCATTACAGTTCTCAGTCGTCTTCTTCTTCTTGTGGGTTTGCGGTTGACCAAACCAGCATAGAGCTGCATTACCACTACCTACCGGAATGGAGTGGGGTGGGGATCAGGAAATAACCCCCTCAGTTCTCAGTCGCTGCGACGGATTCCCTTTAACACTGAGTGGATGATCGCTGACATGTTTTTCCACGCCTCCACTGCTCTCTGTCGTGTTTGTGTGTTGTGCTCACTGTGCTGAGAATTTCAGCTGTTATTTTTTTCTCTACTTCAGCTCCCGGACATATGGCTAGCAAGCGCCGCTTCCGGTACCGGAAGGACTCCTTCCCCGTCAAAATATTTTTTTATAATTTAATCCCTGATTAGTGACTAAATGTAGACCTGCGGTAGTAACGTATTTAGGAGAATGCTTGTGAATGTAAAGCATTACAAGATTACACTCATGCAGCCCCCAGTTTTTCAACATAAACACTGATAACACAACAGCAGCAGTCAGCTCATTTACTTGCAGTCAATGTGCACAAGCGCAAAGAGGCGGAGCCAGTGAGCTCAGATGGAGCGGAAGAAAGTTTTCTCCCTGTAACCTCCATTAAACCTTTACTGGGAAACTTAAACCAATATTCAACAAACAACATGTACCCAGGAAGAACCAAAAATACACTCGCCTTACAAAATTTGACAGATGTACAATATCTAAAATCAGGACAAAATATTTAAAATTCCCAATTCCTCCTAAATATAAAGAATTACATTTTAAAATAATAAATAACATTTATCCTTCAAATGAATTCATAAGAGAGAGATTTAAAATTGAAAATTGTGGTCTTTGTAAAACTCAGCTGGAAACAACTGATCACTTGTTTTATGAGTGTAGAGAAGTTCAAAATGTATTGAGATTGCTTCATAACGTCCTGTCCTCTAAAGGCATAGATGTAGACTTCTTCACACACCAAAATATTCAGTTTGGCTTATTTGTCAAAGGGAAAAATGTGAAATTTTTGGCCAATACCGTAATTATTGTAACAAAATATTACATTCATAAATGTTGATTTGCAAGGTGCTTCCCCTCTTTCTCCGCTCTTAAAAATGAACTCTCCTTGTTCAAAAACTGTCTAGAAAAGATGCAGAAAACAAATGCTATAGAATTGTATGAAATAATGGAAGAATTTCAGATAGGAACCCTCTAATTGTTATTTTCATTATCTATTTTATTTATTTTTGTTTATTTATTTTAGTTTTTTTTTTTTTTTTTTTTTTTTTGTGCTGAGTACCCATGACTTGCAATTGGTTTTTGTATACATTAGGAGATGTGTTCCCCTTTATTTTTACTTGTTAGGTATTGACATACTGGTATGAGGAAAGTCGTTGTGTTTGTTATGCCTTACTAATAATAAAAAAAAAAAACAAACAAAAAAAAACAAAACCTTTACTGGGAAACAGCTGGAGGTCCTTCATCAACCACTTGATCAGCAAGTGAAGAGAAGAGAACTTTGTAGCTGCTCCATCCACCCTGTTTGTTTCACACAGGGAAAAACTGCAGTACGGAAGTTAAAATATGCAGATGAACTGTTAATGTTAAAAAAGTATTTCTTATCCAGTTACTCGAGTAATTGATGGAATAATTGATAGAATACTCAATTACTAAAATAATCAATAGTTGCAGCCCTACTGAAATTTGCAACATACCAGAAGCCAATGCATCACCTTCTCACATAGGAGCAACAGGATTCAGGTGATAGAGCCATTATTGTAAGTAAGTAAAGTTTATTTATTTAGTGCTTTTCACAGACAAAACGTCACAAAGTGCTGTACAATAATTAAAACACAATATCAAAAAAACCCAGATAAAACATCATGTTAAAAACATATTAACATTCCCATATTAAAAGAAAAAGAATAAAAATAAAGTCAACAGAAAGCCTGGTTAAACAGAAAGGTTTTCAACTGTTTTTTTAAGACGCCACAGAGTCAGCAAAACGGAGCTGAATTGGCACCACTGCCTGAAAAGCTCTGCCCCTCCCTGGTTCTTAGTCTTGTACGTGGAACAGCTAAAAGATTTTGATTTTGGTGTGTGACAGACTGTTGTCTTATGTAAAATGTATCCAGGCATTTGAAATCAATTGTTCTTTTTCTTTTTTTTTTTTTCTTTTTTTTTTTAATAAAGATTGGATTTGTATCGGTATCGGCAGATACCCAAATGTAAAATATCGGTATCGGACCTAAAAAAGCCTTATCGTGCCATCCCTAGTATAGAGGAACATCTATTATCTGCATGGATGGAGTGAATGCTAATCTGCTAGTGCTCTGCTGTGACAGATATTGACAGTCCAACCAGATTAACCTCTGACACATCTGCACCTGGTTTCACCCTGACCAGATTTTAGCTGAACACTTCCTGTTTCATATTCAATGCATGATACATGACCTCTGTAACTGTTTGTATGTACTGCTAAGTTACAAATGAACTATGACATAAATAAGATGTTGTCATGTTTTATTTTCTGTTTACTCTGCTTTGGTTGATTGTAGACTACTTAGATGACACTGGGATGAGTGGCTTCACTTTCATGATTGCCGCTACCTTGGCCGTAAGCGTGGACAAGACCTCGTGCATCAAGGGAGATCTCTTCTGCTTGAGTAGGATGCAGTCCAGAATATGATGGACGATGCCAATCATTCTCTCCCATGCGCCACCCATATGAGATGCATGGGGTGGATTAATCTTATAACTCGGAATGTGTCGAACACGACACAATATACTTCAAATGTGCTGCCATTCACTTCCTTCTGGCATAATACCCCTATATGGCTGTGAAATGCAGTTTCTGAGCTTTCAGGAACTGTTTGAAATTTTCAGATAGGACAAACGGTTGTGGAGTTAAGGTAAGAAGCCAGCTGATCAATGTTCCTTTAATCAGCCAACTCCACGGGGATGCGCTACGTCTTAACCCGCTGTTCGCTGCTACTGAGGGCAAGTAACCGGTGGTTCAGCAGTTATTGCCTGGTGTTAAAGGATTAAAGAGCCTGGTGCAGTCCTGAGTCTCCAAGAACTTCTCTACACTGTTGAAGTCTGGATTCCATCTGTTCATGCTCAACACAAGAGGTGTCAATGAAGTTAGTTCTGCAGTTGGAGCACATCTGCCTCGCAGACCCCCTGTTCACAAAGAACCTCCTCAAACGGTGATGAAGCTGCTGGAACTCATTGCTTCAATTAGCTCGATATGAACTGCTCTCGAACACATGCACAAGAACATCATGGTCCAGTGTTTGAAGTTGGAGATTCCTCCTCTCATGCAGCATGCAAAAATGTCCCAAGGTCCAAGGATGTCTACACCTATGTAGGTGAAAGGTTCTGCAACTTGTAGGCATTCTGCCAGCAGGGCTCCCATCTGCTCATACTCAGTCTTCCCTCTCAGCTTGTTACAAGTGATGCATTTATAGACCAGACTGCTGATGAGGCATTTGGCACCCACTAGCCAGAAACCTGCCGCTCAGATGGCATCTTCAGTCATATGTTTCACCGCTTGGTGGTAATGCAACACAAGCAGAGTTGCAAGATGATGCTGGCCAGGTATAATGATAGTGTGAGCTCATGCTCAGGCCTGCCTGCCCAACCCAGCCTCCTACCCTGAGAAATCGGTCTTGGTCCAATGTGAGGGGCAGCTTCCATAGGCTGCTGGAAGATTGGATGCTTGCTCCTGAACCAATGCACGTCAGTTTTTCCGCATAGCGCTCTTTCTGGACACTTCTCACTATGCATACTTTGGCTCTCAGCAGCTCTTCCTCTGAAGGACAACAAATGTGCCACCCTCGGCATTCATTCTGGATGGAGTGGGCAAAGGAACGCGCTATGTGGATGAGATGTGCTACGGCTGTGAGAAGAGATCTGAACCTGGAAAAGCATTCTAACCCCTGTGGGTATATCACATCTTTGGTGACGTGCATGAAGCTTGTGTGCACCTGGGGACGCACTTCAGAATCAAGGTGAGGCTTGAGCATGTCGTACGTCTCCTGAGAATTAAATGAATGTGGAGTTGAGTTATGGAGAAAGGTTCGTACCTTGAGCCATGCCGTTTTGCTCAGCGAAGCCGGCGTTACAGTTTTCGACCCGATATCAGCTGGGTTGAGGTGTGCTGGAACGTACCTCCACTGGCCAAAGTAAGATGATTGGTGGATGCACTGGACCCTGTTGTACATAGACTATCCTGGATTGGTTGTAGATGTATCCCAGCACTACCTTCCTATCTGGGGGCTGTTACCAAAAAGGTGAAATCGCATTCTGTAGTTGACGGTGTCGGCGGTGGGATAGTTGTTCTTGAACCACAGGAATCGGAGAAAGTCCTGGTGGTCTTCCCGCACCATGAAGCAGTGAAACGTGCTCAGTGTTGGCAGTAACTGCAACCTGTCCCTTCCTGAACCTCATGAGAACACCCAACAGGCTGTTGTTAAGGTTGGGCCCTGTAAGCAGAACATCACTGAACCTCATGAGAACACCCAACAGGCTGTTGTTAAGGTTGGGCCCTGTAAGCAGAACATCACTGAGCGACGCTCCTTCACATGATGTGCTGCTGTTGAAGACCACGTGGATCTTCTCCGGCTTCCTCGGATGATACACACCAAACAAAGGCACTCTTCTCTCGGCCTCATTGTTGGAGCAACTTCTGCATGTGCTTTCTTGACCATCCTCTCCATAATGTCCAAGAAATCTGCTTTCATTTGCGGCCGTTTCTCCAGCGAGCGCTGCAGTGAGGTGAGGCGGTCAAGAGCCTGTTGCCTGTTGTTGGGAAGCCGTCGTCTGGGCGTCTGAAAGGGTAAGGATGCAACCCAACTTTTAGAGCTGTCCTGGTAGAACTCGGCCTCCATCAGCTCAAGGAACTCTAGGTCCTCACTGGATAGAGTGAGTCTATGATCTTCAGGTGTACGGGCAAAGGCAGTCTACCCCAAGTTGTTTCCAACTGGTACAACTGAGCTCTCTTTCACTCTAACCTGGTTGTCACATGGCTGACGATAACTTGCTCATCCATTCTCCAAGATGGCTGTCCTACAACTCCTCACCTGCAATGATCTGTGAGCACCTCAAGGCACACATCACTGACGACAACCTAGCCAAGGTCAAGCCTTTGGGCAAACGGTGCATCTCCTGGGCCACTTATCTGTTCTTGGACCTTGTGCACCCACAAGATGTCTCTGCCCAGCAGGAGGAGTATCTTGGCCTTTGGGTCCAAAGGTGGTATCTCCTTGGCGATGCGTTTCAGATGAGGGTGATGGTAGGCTGCTTCCGGTGTAGCAATCTCAGTGCAGACGTTAGGAATTTGGTTGCACTCAAGGAGCATAGGTAGCGGAATACTTAACCCTATAACTCCAGGCGATTGCTGCTGAAGCGCCGATTACTTGCCCTTACTAGCGGCGAAAAGCTGGTTAAGATGTAGCGTTTCAGTGCGGAGTTGGCTGATCAAAGGAGCTTTGATCAGCTGGCTTCTTACTATAACTCCTCGACAGTTTGTCCTGTCGGAAAAATTCAAACGGTTTCTGAAAGCTCAGAAACTGCACTTCACAGCCATATAAGGGTATTAGGGTATTTGTTGCATAAAGAAGCTAAATCTCTGTTTTGTGCAAGCCGTGTGGGAATTTAGATTATTTGAAGGAACTGATAACAGATTCAAACTAAAAGCTTTTAGAGAAGAAACCTTTGACCTGTATCTACAGCACTGACCTTTGACTTTCAGCCACACTTCTTGCCTCATCAGGATGTTTCCCTCCCCAATGTAGACGGTGCAGGTGTAGGTGTTTGTGTCTCCCTCTTTGGGGTATTTCAGGGTCAGACTGAGGTCTCCAGTTCTCAGCGGGTCTTCATTCATCTTCGTCCGTCCTCTGTAAAATGGGTCCTGTTCTTCAGGCTGGTCAGAGCCGTTCTGATACAGATGGACCTTTGTGTTGTAGCTGTATCTGCTCTTCCACTCCACTTTAGCATCTTCAGGCAGGTGAACTGTGGTTTTGCAGACCAGCTGGACAGACTCCACCCCTGAATCCACCTCCACCTGGGGGACTGAGAGGACAACAAAACACAACATGAGCTTGGATGGAGACATTTGTGTTGCCTCTAACAGGCTGAATGTTGCTGCTTCACTGGGAGCTCACTGTTAGAAAGTGGTCAGTGTGAAGAGGAGACGCAGCAAAAAGATGAAGACTGACAGGAAGAAAGCAGTGAACAGACTGTTGGAGCTGCTGTTAGTGGGACAGGACTTTATTCAGTCTGTGAGGAGCAGGTTGGACTTGATGAAGCACAGAAACACAGTCTGAGTGTTTCTCGGTGCCGTAGCTCAGCCTGTAGAACATGTGTCCCATGTAGCAGAGTGAAGCTCCATCAGCAGCAGCCTGGCTTTAGTTTGAGCCCTTTGCTCCATGTCCTCAGCCTGTCTCACTGCTTTCCTGTCTCTCTCTCACTGTCCTATCCAATAAAGACAGACATCTTTAAGCTGACAGCAGTCACTGTTTCAGCTGCTTCAAAGAGCTTTGGACACAAATATGAGCCTTTAAGCTTTTCTCAGTGTGAGCTACACATGCTTAGATCTGTTAGAGTCTCCACAGGAACAAACTTAGTAACTCACACAGCTACAACATCACACATGTGCTAACACTGCTAGCAGGCTAACATGCTGACCCTGATTAGCATCTCCATTTAAATTCTCTGAATCTGACTCTTTGTTTTGAGGTAAAGGACATAAATCCTAATTGCAGCTTTATCTGTTCAGTAGTGAACTTTGATTATTGTTAGAATGAAACTTGTTTTGAGTTACACATCATGGCAGATGTGAGAAAGGTGATGATGATGTCCTGCAGTTATTAAGGACATACATGCTCCAGAAGAAATTAGAAGATACTGGACATGGATGGTAAACTGCCATCAAACCTGAATAAATGATCCTGTGTTGTTATGGATATTGTTTCAGGTGTTATTCTTTAGCAAGCTGACATACTGGAGACCATCAGCCTGAAGATATCTAAGATCATTAATTTCAATTTAAATAATTTTAAGCAAATTAGATCATCACTGCCAGAAAACACAGCTAGAATGTTTCTTTGTTCTATGACTTTTTTCTCACATAGCATATTGTTTTACTAAATGGTCACTGATGAGTAGTACAATTTGAAAACCAGAAGAGTCTAAATTCAAAAAGGCTTTTAAAGTTTGCTTGTCATATTTATAAAATTTTACATGGGCTTGCTCCACCTTCATTGGGCGAGTTCATCATGTTAAAATCAAATAATCAATTAGTAGGAGATTAACTAGAGCCTCTACTAGAGCTGATTGTGTAATACCATTCAGACGTACAATGTTTAGCAAACATCTGTTATCGGTTGGGGGGGGAGGGGGATCTGGAATAATATTCAGCTGTAATAAGAGAACGTACTACCTTTAACAGATTTCAGACTCATCTTAAACAATGGCTAAAGAGGAATCAGATTTGTGATCATTAAATTGATTTTAACGTGTTGTAATTAATGATGTATGTTTTATATTTGTTTTATATTTGTTCTTATTGTATTATGGGTTTTGTGTGTAATTTAATGGTTTTGTTGTCTAGATTGTGTTGTTGTCTATTGTCTGTTTTTTTCTCTCTCTCTTCCCCTTCCATTGTTTCTGTCTGACCTCCCAGGGACTACAGGTGCAAAGTAGCTAATTCTAGCATATTTACATTGTGATGTTCATCAATATGCATTGTAGCTTTTAAATAAATAAATCTTTAAAAAAAAATCATTGAAATGAAGTGAAACAGAGAACTAAGGATGGAGCTGACAGAGGACGAGAGAAGCAAACTGAGGATGAGTTTGTGAACATGAGGATGAAGAACAGTGAGACTGTGATCTGAAGGACATCAGGCCGACACACAGAATTATTTTCACACTGAAAATAATTTCAGAAAATACAAAACAGAAAAAAGCTGCTTCAAATTAAACTGAGTTTTCTAGTTGTTACAATTTTACATGTTTGAAATAAAATGTGCAGGTTAGATCAGGACAGGTGACCCTGATTAATACGCTGAAGAAGAGAAATTAAGTGAAATTAAATTAATTAAATTAGGTTGTAAATTGTTCCTTGTTTGATCCTTTGACTCTGGTCACCATCATGATGACCTCTGACCTTTGACCTGTATCTACAGCACTGACCTCTAACTTTCAGCTCCATCTTTTTTGTCTTCAGGATGTTTCCCTTCCTGTTGTAGACGGTGCAGGTGTAGGTGTTTGTGTCTCCATCTGTGGGGTATTTCAGGGTCAGACTGAGGTCTCCAGTTTTCAGCAGGTCTTCATTCATCTTCGTTCGGTCTCTGTAATCCTGGTCCTGTTCTTCAGGCCGGTCAGAGCCGTTCTGATACACGTGGACCTTCCTGTTGTTATTATCCTTCCACTCCACTTTAGCATCTTTCAGCAGGTGAACTATGGTTTTGCAGGGAAGCTGGACAGACTCCACCCCTGAGTCCACCTCCACCTTGTAACCTGAGAGGACAACAAAGCGCAACATGATGACATCATCAGCAGGTCTGATGGTCACATGACCTCCCTGTCCCCTCCTCCTAGTCTCAGATTGTGTGTCAGTTTGTTCCTGATGTGTTCCTGACTCGTTCTTTGGTAACTAGTCACAGCGTCCTGTAAAGAGCTGCAGACATGTTGGATGAAGAGCAGAAGAACAGACACACTGAGCCTCCACAGTCGGCCACGTCTCACACACATCAGCACAGGAACCATGAAGATCTCATGTGTCTGCTCTGAACATCTGAAGCTCTCCACCACATGACTGAGCACAACTCAAGGAGGAACATTTACTGAAGCTGCTGCAACACTTCCTGTCAGCACATGTTTCCATGGCAGCCTGCTGTTTACCACCACAGAAGAAGAACAGCTGTGTGTCAGATCAGTGCAGTGAAGCACACACACTGTTTAGTAAAGTCATGTTGTGGAGCTGTTTCACTGATCAGTGACTGAGTCTGAAGGAGGAAGTTTCTCTTCAGCTCTCTGTATCAGCTGTTTGAACTCTGACCTCTGAACTCTGACTGAGCGACAGTCAAGGAGCCCCCAGAGGACACCTGCTAACCATCGGCATTATGGGTAATGTAGGAGGAGAGACTCACCTGACATGAAAAAGTGCCGAAAATAAAATAAAAGACCTCCAGAAACCACAAGAAGAACAAGGAGAACAAGGAGAACCAGGAGAACTATGGCCCAAGATGGAAATGGTTCTGTAGAGAGGCAAAAGAAACAACATGACCTTTGAACTCTGATCTAAATCTACAGCACTGACCTCTGTTCTTTAGCCACATCTGACCTTTGACCTGCAGCACTACTTTCTGTCTCAGGATGTCTTTGTCCCTGTAGATGGTGCAGATGTATCCTCCTGTGTCTCTCTGTGTGGGCTGTTTCAGGGTCAGACTGAGGTCTCCAGTTCTCAGCAGGTCTTCATTCATCTTGGTGCGGCACCAGTAAAGATCATCCTGGTTCTTAAGGTGGTCACTTCTATTAGAATACACATGGACCATCATGAGTCCCAGGTTAGAGCAAGTCCACTCCACCCTGGTGTCCTCGGGCAGGTCAGGTGGTGTTCTGCAGGGCAGGATGACAGACTCTGAGCCTTCCTCCACCTTCACCTCCACCTGCTGGTCTGAGAGGACAATAAACCACAATATGAGCTGTAGAAGCAGCAGCAGTCACACTGATGGGAGCTGGAGCCCAGCTGAGGATCTACATTCCTGACCTCTGACCCTGTCCTGTAACCAGTAATCAGATGGTAACTAAACTGGAACTGATGAAATGTTGCTATGGTTACAAAGTACTGAGGGATCATAATGAATGTTTTTGGATCAAATCTCTAAAATCTCAGGTTAGAATAAAAACACGGACTCTGACAGACTTCTATAAAAACCATCAACTGTAAGTATATCCACAGATGTGTGTGTGCTGAGCCTCCCTGAGAGCAGCAAACACACCTCTGCACATTGTTAGCTCTAAAACAGCTGCCAGGTCTTCACAATCATCACGGGAAACAAACCTGACATAAAATCATGAGATTCTTTGTCAAAGCAGCACAAAAGGATTATTAATAAAGCTTCCTCCTTCCTTGTTTGTCTAGTTTAATAATGCTTGAGCCAACAGTAACACAGCATTAAAAGAAGATTTATTTATATATTTAATTTTTATGGCACCGGTCGTCTGAATTACTACAGGGTCAGATAGGAATCCTTCAAGATTCAAGAGAAAGAACTCAGATGTGAGTAGAACATGGTGACTGTGGGAAAAAGGAACTCCCTTTTAAGGGAAAGAAACCTCCAATCAAACCAGGATCAGGGAGAGGCAGCTATCTACTCTGACTGGTCGAGGGATGATGGGAAAGAGAAGAGAGTCAGGAAAAACACAAACTATAGAAGAATGGCATCCAGCAGTGGTGTATAAAAACATGAGGAGTGAAGAAGAAGCTCAGTGCATCATGGGAAGTCCAGCAGCCTGATCCATTTATCACTGTGTCATTACCTGAGCAGCACTATGACTCACACCTCACACTGATACTGACATGCACATATAAGACAGTGATTCCCAACCTGAAACTAATGAAGTTCCCAGAGATACGTTTATGCTTCTATTTCTAAAAGCTCTGGATCTGTCCTGAGTTAGGAGAGTTTGCTGAATCTGAGTTTGTGTAACATCTGAACACCTTGTGCTGTTGCTCTGTGGCAGCTTCTTTTAGGCTCAGTCAGTTTCATGTGTTACTGTGTGTACAGAAGTCAAATGTTCTCAATCTGATCCTCCACATTTAGGAAATACTTCAGAAGTGGAAGCAGGAAGATCCCAGTTTCTCCTGCTTTGATGTTTCCATAGTGGTTTTCATCAGGTATGTTAACACAGATTAGGTTTAACCTCTGACCTTTGTCTACAATACTGACTTTGACCTGGAAATAGAGCAGGTGTTGGGGTTTGTTGCTGACCTTTGACCTGCAGCTGGATGTCTCTCAGTCTCCGTTCTTCTCTTCCATCACTGATGGAGCAGGTGTAGCTGCTGCTGTCAGTCAGTTGTGGGTTCCTCAGAGTGAGGCTGAAGTCTCCAGAGTCCAGAGCATCAGACCTCACTGATGTGCGTCCGCTGTAACGCTGGTTTTGTCCTCTAAGATCATCTCCTCCTTCTCGGAGCAGGTGGACAGATTTGGGATCGAGATCACTGCGAGTCCACGTCACTGTGGGCTCCTCAGGTATGAAACCTGAGAACTGACAGGGCAGCAGGACAGACTCCGCCCCCTCATTCACCTCCACCAGCACAGCCAGGGCATGCTGGGAAACTGAGGACACACAAACAGAAACACAACTGAGTGAAAGGCTGCACTGTTGTACAGCTGTTGTACAACTACTCTTTCAAGAATCTTTGAGAGAAAAGGAAGGTTGGAGATTGGCCTATAATTAGCTAAGACAGCTGGGTCAGTGATGGCTTTTTAAGTAGAGGTTTATTTACAGCCACCTTGAAGGCCTGTGGTACATAGCCAACTAATAAAGACAGATTGATCATTTTTAAGATTGAAGCATCAATATTGGAAAGACTTCTTTGAACAGTCTAGTAGGAATGGGATCTAATAAACATGTTGCTTCTTTGGAGGAATTAACTATTGAAGTTAACTCTGAAAGACCAACTGGAGCCAAAGAGTCAAAACAAATACCAGCAGTGCTGAAAGCAGCCGAACATGAAGATAAATCTTTGAGATGGTTATGAATAATTTTTTCTCTAATGTCTAAAATTGTATTTGTAAAGAAATCCATGAAGTCACTGCTAGTTAAAGTGAAAGGAATACTCGGCTCTACAGAG
>CM024194.1:49012833-49232102 GCA_013435755.1 Amphilophus citrinellus | reverse complement strand
GCAGGGAGCAAAAACAGAAATCACAGGGCCAGAACAAAACAAAAGCAAGGGCACCAGGCTGGGACACAGTCAGAGAAACGGAAACGAAACACGAAAACATAAGGAAGCACAGGGAACAGAATGGCACAGGAGGGCAAAGGGTCGGCAACAAAAAGGCAACAGCACCAAACAAAACGCAGGCATAAGGCTGAAAAACAGTCCAAAAACAGGAACAAAACACGGGGATGAGAACCAAAAAAAAAAACAACAGGATGAAACAAAAAGCGACAGCACAAGCCCGGAGAGCTCCAAAGTCCAATACAAGGGTCAAAGTCCACGAACAGAGCAGGAGCTAAAACAAAACAAAAACAGCAAACTGCAGGGGAAAAACAGTCCACAGTGCAGGGAAGTCCACGGGAAATCCAGAACAAAAAAAACACACAGTTCAGGGGGCCGCACAGGCCAAGGGGCCACAAAACAGAGTCTGGATGAGGGAGGCCGACCGCGCCTCCAGCGGCGGCAAGACAGGACTGGAGGCCGACCGCGCTCCCAGCGGCGGCGGCGACGACGTGGAGAAGACACTGGAGGCCGACCGCGCTCCCAGCGGCGGCGGCGACGGCGTGGAGGAGTCACTGGAGGCCGACCGCGCTCCCAGCGGCGGCGGCGACGAGGAGACAGGACTGGAGGCAGGCCACGTGGCATGCGGCAGTGGAGCCGGGCGACCTTGGGCTCTGGCATGAGACCCTCGGGCGGTGCGGAGTGCTTGGACTGAGCGTAACCCTCTGGCTCGGAGCGCTCGGACGGAGCGTGGACCCCCACCGGCTCGGACTGAGCGGGACCCTCTGGCTCGGAGCGCTCGGACTGAGCGGGGACCCCCAATGGCTCGGACTGAGCGGGACTCTCCGGATGCTCGAACACTGGATGCGCAGGCTGGGGCTGCTTTGCACGGCATAGTTCAGGTGAGTCGGATGGTGAGAATGATGGCGACAAGGGAGCTAACTGGGACTCTGACTCAGAGACCAGAGACTCTACAGCAGTCGACGGGAGAGACTGGGGCTGAGACAGAGAAGCTGCTGAGACTGACAGGGAAGCTGACTGCGGGAGAGCTGACACTGGGGAAGCTGACTGCGGGAGAGCTGACACTGGGGAAGCTGACTGCGGGAGAGCTGACACTGGGGAAGCTGACTGCGGGAGAGCTGACACTGGGGAAGCTGACGTTACCGGAGCTACAGAGGGAGCAGGAGCTGAGGGAACTGGGACCAAAACCGAAGGAACTAAGACAGGAGCTGAGGGAACTGACTGAGAGGGCACTGAAACAGCTGACACTGGGGACCGAGGAAGAGCTACTGGGGCTGACTGAGACTGGAGTGACGCTGAAGCGACTCGAGCTACAGCCGGAGCTGACTGGAGTAGACAGGGGGCGACAGGAGCTGGAGCTGACCGAGGGCGAGGGAGAGCAGACGGCGAGCCAGAGAGGGCAGACTGCGTGGAAGCAGACGGCGAGCCAGAGAGGGCAGACTGCGTGGAAGCAGACGGCGAGCCAGAGAGGGCAGACTGCGTGGAAGCAGACGGCGAGCCAGAGAGGGCAGACTGCGTGGAAGCAGACGGCGAGCCAGAGAGGGCAGACTGCGTGGAAGCAGACGGCGAGCCAGAGAGGGCAGACTGCGTGGAAGCAGACGGCGAGCCAGAGAGGGCAGACTGCGTCGAGACCGACCGAGAGCTAGGGAAATCTGGCTGCGTGGAAACTGACCGAGAGCTAGGGGAATCTGGCTGCGTGGAAACTGACCGAGAGCTAGGGGAATCTGGCTGCGTAGACTGGGACTGAGCTATAGCTGACTGAGAAGGCTGGGAGTGAGCTGAGGCCAGGGCTACGGCTGACTGAGGGCGAGGGAGAGCCACCGAGGCTGACTGAGACCCTGCTGCTGCAGCTAACGCTGAAAACTGATGTGAAGGCTTGGACCTGGCTGCCCCCACCCGCGGAACAGGAACGGGTGCAGAGGTCAGCCCGTCCGTGGCCGCCCCCACCCGCGGAACAGGTGCGAGTGCAGAGGTCAGCCCGTCCGTGGCCGCCCCCACCCGCGGAACAGGTGCGAGTGCAGAGGTCAGCCCGTCCGTGGCCGCCCCCACCCGCGGAACAGGTGCGAGTGCAGGGGGAGCTGGAGCTAAGGGAGCTGGAGCAGGGTGAGCAGAGGGAGCTGGAGCTAACTGAGGGGTCCGGGACTGCGACTGAGGGGGAGCTGGAGCTACAGCTGACTGAGGCGAGAGTGACTGGGGAGGAGTACGGCGATGCCGGGTGCGCTGCTTCCTTCGCGTTCTGTTGGAGTGGGAAGCACGATTCTCAGCATCCAGGATGTCCACCAGCAGAGGTGAATCAATAATCTCCACGTCATCTGGCAGCCAAGAGAGGTCCGGGGAGGCGGTGGGCTGTGCGTGAACCGGTGAGAATGATGAGAACGAGGTGGGAGAGGTGAGTTGAAGGGATGACGGCGGATCCGGAAAGCGAGGCAGCGCCTGTGGTGCTGAGCTGCAGCGGAGCGGAGGAGACGACGGAGGTGAGATGACCGGCTGCAGGAGAGGTGAATTAGCGATGGCTTGGAGGAAAAAGGTTGTGTCCTTGCCCTGGACAGGGCGACCAATATTATACAGTTCAGCTTGTAAATTTTCCGGAGCATGATTATGGAATGGGCAAGTGAGGCAGTGTCAGGATGGGTGAGGAGCCAAGTGGAGGAAGAAAAAAGTCTGCAGCAGAAAATGGCCTGAATTATCCGGCTGGGTTTATCAGTGGCATGAATGATTTTCCTGGAGAGATCTGTGAGCTCCAAAATCACTTCCTCTTGCTCGGGGGGGCTCCTGGTGTCCGCGGGGTCCATAGTTTGGTCACGTCGTTCTGTCATGACCGGGGAGGAGACGGGCGAGGAAGGGCAAACACGCGGGACTCCGGGGATTGGCATAACTGAAAGGCATTTATTTATATAGGGAAAAATAAATACAAACACCGTAGAAGGGAGACGAAGGGCAGGCACAGGGAACACAGGAACACACGGGCACACAACGTCAACGACGCGACAAGGAACACATGGAAACTGAGGGCTTAAATACACAATAGGTAATCAGGGTAAGAGGAAACAGCAGGGAACAACAGGTGAGGCAAATGAAACTAATTACACAGGGGAAGCAAAGCTAGACACAAAACACAGGGAAAACACACTGGCAAACTAAAACAGGAAGTGATAAACCAAGGAACACGCAGACAAGTCACAACACTGGAAACAAGACATCAAACATACTGGGAGGACAAGCACAGGAAATAAACTATAATACAAAATGCTGGGCAAACGGCCCAGGACATGACATGGTGAGAGATACCGGGAACGAAAAACTGCCCTATAGCAATAGGCTATTGATTAAATTTATTTATTTATTAAAACCAAGAAGTGTGTGTGGCTGAAACATTTTCTATTGAATAGAGACAACTCCTAATATCCACAGCATGAAGTATGGTGTGTGAGAATTGGCTTTTATACCATGAAATTTGACGAGTAGTGACGTGTGTGCAGTAAAGTCTAGAGAGTATTGTTTATTTTTGTCGCGCCCGGGGGCAGTGGCGTCAGTTGTAACTGCCAACTGCCAATAACAAGCTCATGTTTTGGCTGAGCCTGGTTGGTGGCATTGCAATTGCAAAGACTTAAATAATAACTTGCTTGTAGAATAGACTCATGGCTGTTTTTTAGACAAAATTATCATAACCAATATTTTGGGTGATCTTTTCATGGTATACGTTGGCAGAAAAAAAATTGTAACAAAAGTGTTGTGTGAATAAAATAGAGACTAAGAAATTGGCATGAAATTGTTAGTAAAAGTGTTAATGAGGAGTTTTGTGTGTGTGTGTGTGTGTGTGTGTGTGTGTGTGTGTGTGTGTGTGTGTGTGTGTGTGTGTGTGTGTGTGTGTGTGTGTGTGTGTGTGTGTGTCAGAGAGACATAGAGCTTCTGTGCGTGTGAGTGAGAGACAAATGAGTTATGAGTGCTATAAGTTGTTTTTTTTCCCCCTTTTTGCTTTTGTTTGTTTGTTTGTTTGTTTTTGGTATGGATGGTAGAGTAAGGGAGTTTTGGTCAAGAGCTTTCAGGGAAAGGTTTATCCCTGATACAAAGTGCCTACCACTGAAGGACATAAAAGTGCAAAATAAAAAAAAATTAAAAAAGAGGGACAGTCAGGAGTTCATTGTTTTTAATTGGCTTTAATTGTGTGTCATTACCACAACCAAAAAATAACAATAAGAATGTCATATACTTATTTTATTTAAAAAAAAAAAAACATTTTCATTTTTATTTATTTTTTTTATTCCTTTCTCTCTCTTGATTTTTGGGTTGGCTAGGGCTTTGCTTAGTTCCTTTGTTGCCCTGGGGAACAAATTATTTGTATTATTTATTATTTTTATTATTTATTTGTCACATTCTTATCAGAGTCTGGTTTGATAAATAATCCTGAATATCTTGGGAAAAATTTAGAGTGGGGTTTTATATATATATATATATATATATATATATATATATATATATATATATATATATATATATGTGTGTGTGTGTG
Organism: Amphilophus citrinellus; assembly: GCA_013435755.1. Taxonomy (NCBI): domain Eukaryota; kingdom Metazoa; phylum Chordata; class Actinopteri; order Cichliformes; family Cichlidae; genus Amphilophus; species Amphilophus citrinellus. Next base: position 49,227,535 of record CM024194.1, on the reverse strand, counting down.
TGTGTGTCTACATGCATATATCCATCCATCCATCCATTCGCTTCCACTCATCCTGTTCAGCATCACAGGGGGGCTGGAGCCTATTCCAGCTGTCATAGAGCGAGAGGCAGGGTACACCCTGAACAGGTCGCCAGCCTGTCACAGGGCCAACACAGAGAGACAGACAACATTCACACCTATGGGCAATTTAGAGTGACCAACTAACCTAGCCCCAGTAACTGCATGTCTTTGGACTGTGGGAGGAAACCAGAGTACCCAGAGGAAACCCACACAGACACGGGGAGAACATGCAAACTCCACAGAGAGAGGGAGGGAGGCCCAGGCCAAGGTGGAATCAAACCCAGACCTTCCAGATGTTATTCTAACTGTGAAGCAGTAGTGCTAACCACTGCGCCACAGTGCTGCCCTACATGAGTATATATACATAAATATTTAGAACAATGATCTCATTGATTGCAAGCATTGACATCAACCCCTTAGAGACAACGAGAAGCAGATATTTTTGTTTTATTTATTGTTTTATTTGACTTTATTTCAGTTTTGCTCTTTTAATTTTATTTCTTTTATTTTAAAGGGAAGCACACTCGTGGGTCTCTGACTCTATCAGATTAGAGACAATTAGTGGAGAAAAGCTAAACTTAATTGATTTTTCTAAAATAAAAGCCAATATAACAGACAAATGCCTTGATCATCCCAAATTGAGGCATTTTATGTTAAATGATTAAATTTCAAGAAAAAGTTTCCATGAGGAGCACAGTTTTAGTGAAACCTTAAAAAGAAAAGTTAGAGAAAAAATAAAACAGTCTGTGGGAATATTTTGTGACAACAGCTGAATCAAAAACACAAAACAAAGTGCCAAACCTTGAGCTGTCGCTCTGTTACAAAGCAAAACATAGAGGACTAAAAAACCTATTTATGAAAATGTAGGAGAAAATAAAATCACCTGATTTACTCTTTTGTGCATTTACATTGATTTATTTGGTAGATTTGTTTAAAGCTAAGATTATAAGAGAAAAGCAGAGAACATTTGAATTTTGAATGTCTGAACAATTTGATATTGAATCAAGCATTAAAGGAAAATCCAAAAAGCTGCTAATATAAAATCAGTGTGCCCTTTAGATAAATAAGGTAAATTAAGGTAAATTGTTGAGACTAAACAGAGTTTATGTCTCAAAGGAGGGATATAGACTAGGAGAAGAGTAAAGATTTAACTAATAAAGATTTCTCAGTTTCATTGTAACAGGAGCCTGAACAACATCACCGGGGCTGCAGAGACTGGATCAGCTACCAATAAAGAAACTGGTGCAGATCGAGGTGTTCAAGATCATACCGAGTTCTCCTGAACAGACTGACAGCTCTAAAGACTCAGGAAAAAGGCTCCTGGTTCCACATGACCTCAATAAGAAGCCCAACTTCAGACAAACAGGTGAACTGTAAGTTCTTTGACCCCTGACCTCTGTGTAAAGTCTGAGCCCAGGAGGAGGGTCATCAACAGGAGACCTCTTCGACATGGGGAGTGTTAGGCCTTATGCACGCTCAGTCACAGGCTCTCAGTGAAGAACCAAAACACATTAGTGGTCAAAGGTCAAAGAACTGCAGGAAAAATAACAACTGACCGCAATGTTTCAGTTTCAGTCTGAACGTTCTCAGTAATCTGACTCATAATCTGTTTGATAATTTATCATTGGAAGGCCACAGGAATATAATCTGCTTTGTTTCTTGTAACACTAATTATTGTTTTTTTCTTGACATGAGGTCTAAGGAGGACACGTCCTGATTTCAGTTAGATCATCACAGAAAACTATTGTGCTGTGAGCTCTGTGTAAAAGGACGACAAAGGAGGGAAGTGTGAGTATGACCTCTGACCCCAGAATTACCACCACATTTCAGACTCACCTGACTTTAACTGACTGCACTACATGGTGTTATATTCAGAACAAGACCAATAAAGATACACAAAGTACAAAATACAAAATAAATAAATGGAGTCATGACAGTAAAATAATGAAGGTTTCTCTCACTAACACTAAAACTGTGTCACTCTTAAACAGAAAGCAGACTGTTTGTGTATGATGTAAGACAGAATTAAGTCCAATTAGTTTTCCTTTTCTTTTTAACGATTAGGACAAGAATAATATCTGTAATTTTGGCAAATTTTCCATTATAATTACATTTAATAACAGGCTTAATGAGAACTCAAATTCTAATGCTGTCATTGAAAGATAACCGAATGAGAGAATGAAAACAAATATCATTTGCAATGCCTATTGTTTTTACTGTTTTTTATTTTTGTATTTTATTTTTAATCAATTTTAACAAACAAAGAGAAAATAAATGGCTAAATTCTGAAATGTCAAATATAAGGTTTGGGGGCCAGAATTGGCCAGTAAAGTCTTAAATCTGGCTGACTGGGTGTTTCTGGAGGCCAAAGGAGGGAATTACTCTAAAACTTTTTGTGCAAATTTAAACTGTAGGATTCTAGGACGACTAATCATAGACTGTGTGAGCTTTAGCATATATTTTTATTTTTCCTGGTTTCTGACCTAAATCTGTGTTAAGTGTTGATTTCAGAGCTTTAATTCCTTTTTATTTTTTATCAGAATAGATTGAATCATTTCAAGAATAGAAAATTTAGACTGAGTTAAACTAATCAAGAGATCTTTAATATGAAGACACTGAATAATAGATCTTTCAAACATACACTTCTGCTGTTAAATATGTATCTTGGCAAATTGTAGTCTTGTGGTATATTTTTATCACTTTGACATCAGTATTTACTATCAGTATTTTATATCATGTATTGTTACCTATATTAATCACACACACACTGGATTAGTGGTCACATTATATATTATTTGTTACCTATATTGACACTCACACACTAGAACACTGCATGCTTTAAGTGAGTGGAAAAGACTGAGGCCTGCTCGGCTCAGGGCCTCGGTTTTTTTCCACTAGTAGAACTGCGCTCATTAGTATCTAGAGTCTCACCTTTGTACACACTATACACTTTTGACACTATTTTACCAACTCAAGGTCAAGTTGCTGGGAGCTGTGTGTCCTGAAGTGGGGGTTGAAGTCCCACCTGAGCTACTGTAATAATGTAAGGAAGTAAATTTGTGTACTAAGATAAGACCACCCTAAAAGTGTTTGTAGTAATGTGAACATATGGACAGCTGGATGGGGGAGTGCTCCTGTGGGAGGTATTTTCATGTGGGAAAATTGGTTGTTTTGACAGCCCCAGAGAATTGTGTCATGAAGCTTCTGCAAAATGATCGAACTAGTATGGTTCATGGTAGATTGGGAGCATCCTTCTATGCCCACTGGCCCTGATAACAGCAGGGGGAGGTGTGAGTTTGGGCAATAAAAGGTAGTGGTAAAGCTGGGAGGGGGCGCTCTTTTTGCTCTTCCTCTGTCACTTTTACAGCGGCTCCAAGGCTCTCACTCCCGGGAGGGCTTTTTGCTTTCTTGTACTCTGTTTAACTTTGTGCTTCAATAAATCTTGGCAACGAAACCTGCTCATCTCCAGTGAGTTTTTGTAAAGTGTGGAGTTACTATTGAAGCGCTCTTGTCCCTAGTGATGAGAAAATGAAGCTTTTGTGAAGCACTGAACCACATGCACAATTGTTTCGAAAATAGGTTCATTACGCGAAGCTTCAATTATAGCGCCCTCTCCTGGAAAAGTGCAATGTTTTCAATTACACACCTGCATGCACGAGCTCACACACCTCAATGATCTGAAGCATCTTTGCATTGTTTGAGGCGCACACGTTATGACCAAATATCTGGATATCAGATTCTATTTACAAATGAAGATGGATGAATGTGTGTGTTGTGTTATTGAGCAGAGTGCTGGGATAACATGGCATTAACTGGGTGTGCTTGTGTAACTACCGCTTTAGCGTTAATCTTGATACGACAGCGTCCGTCATCACGTTGAAAGGACGAGCCAGCAAAGGTTGTCTTTAATTCATAACTCAGCAGTAACTGTTGGCCATAACGACACTAAAACTGCGAGTATGAACCTGCTGACTGTCTCGCTCTCGCTCCTTCACTCACAGCCAATCACCTGAACCAGTCACGTGATTCATTCCGAGAACGAAGCAGTTGCTGTTTCAGACATCATTTGTCACGTTACTTTTTTGCAATGAAGCAAGCTTCGAAGCAGTGGTTCTCTGGAGTTGTAAGCACAGGGTTCGAAGCATGTATCGAAGCTGTGTGTGTGTGTGTGTGTGTGTGTGTGTGTGTGTGTGTGTGTGTGTGTGTGTGTGTGTGTGTGTGTGTGTGTGTGTGTGTGTGTGTGTGCAGAGAGGGCAGGGGTAGTCTATTTTGTCTCCATGCAAACAATCCATGAAGGTTTGCATAAAATTGGGGAAAAAGTGTGAACTGGAGAGTTTAGTTATTGAAGTTTAAATTACGTTGTTACAAAGTGCTGAAAGTTTGGGGTTGAGTAATTTGAAGGGGTTAGAAATGTTAAAGAAGAGGCCAAAATAGAGGAGAACAGAGTTAACAGTCATGGTCCTGGGCCGGTGGCCCAGTGTTTTGTGTTCTCTTGATTTTGTTTCAGTTTTTTCTCTGATTATGTTTATTAGTTCTCTTTTGTATTCCTGTTTATTTCTTGTCCCTTGTTCCCCGTGATAAGTCTGCGTGTGCCTTGTTTAGTCACTTCCTGGTTTATTTTGACATTCTTTGTGTTTATGTTTGCTTCCCCTGTTATTAGTCTCATTTGTTCCATCTGTCATGCCCTGCTGTTTCCTCTTTCCCTGATTACCTGATGTGTATTTAAGCCCTCAGTTTTCATCTGTTCTTTGTTGTGTTGTCATTGTTGCTCCCAATACTGTGTGTCTCCCTGTTCCCAGCTGTCCTCCTCTGTTTAGTTCTGGCTCCCGTCCAGTCCAGGTTCATTTTTGTCTTTTGTTTCAATACCCAAATAAACCACTTTAAGTTCACCCTCTGCCTGAGTCCTACATTTTGGGTCTAACCCCTCCGGCCACACAGCCTGACATGACATTAACTTATAGAAGTTGGGGAGAGGTTATTCATAATAGACAGTAGCAGTGAGAGGAGTTTTGTCAATTGGGGTGAGTAAGCTTGTAGACCTTTGTGGGTTTAAAATTGGGCTATCTGGGGTAATCAAATAGAGATAATTCCAGTGATCAGGATATTCACTGCTAAGGCAATGCTGAGTCAGATTGACCAAAAGAAAAGCTGAAAAGAATTTGATTAGAATTAAAAGTGTAAACTATATGATAGTCATAATGGAAAATCAAAAATAATAAAAGAATATTAACATAGCTTGGAAATAATCTGAGCTTAGACTATATAAACAAACACTAACCAGTTAGGGACTGGAAATAGCTGTGGGGAGAGAGAGTGAGACCTTGAGGAGGAGATAAGCTGAGGAAATCATTTTGTGAATAAAGGTAACTCTTTGTGCAGAAATAATAAATTGAAATAAAACATTTAGGGACAGCAGAAAGTTGAGGACTGTGAGCTGATTTGTGAGCGTCTGGCTGTGGTTGAAGTGATAGCTGGAGAAATAACTGTCTTCACAAACCTACCCTGTAGGCAGGTGACTAACTTTTATTACTTTTTCTTCTTGGAAGAGCAGGTGTGGGATATGGGACACAATCAGTCCAAAAAGGGGAGCTCTGCAAACTCACCTATGAATATGGTGATTAAACAACACCCACGACACAGGTGACGGGTGGCAAAATACATGCGAAAATGGTATGATAGGACCACGGGGGAGAATCAGTGGCTAGTGTGTGGTACCTTCAATGTGGCAACCTTACCCACTGAATGCAGGCCAGTTCCCGGTGAGGGGCGTGTCCTCTGAGCAGCCCCTAATAGGAGTGGATGCACAAGAAATGGATTGTGAATTAAAGGGAAAACTAACTGTGACTTTGAGAGACAGGTGGCGAGATAGCAGACTGGAGAAACCGTCCAAGGAGGGAAGCGAGTGCTCCACCAGGACCTGGGATACAGAGGTTGGCCAGGCTTGGTCTTTGACTGAGCTGGAGCAAAAAGAGAGCAGGCCTCACTGGGACCGTGAGGCTGCACTGACCAACCTCGGAGAGCAGCGGCAGGAGCAGGGACCTCAGAGCAACTCGGCTGCTGATAAAAGACTGTCAAACACTGCAGCCATGCTGGAGGAAACACTGATGCGCTTGAATTACTGGATGACTAAACACACCCAAGAGGTAAGAGAGCAGGAAATAGCAAATCAAAGAAGGTGTTCTTCTTCCGTGCCCTCTATGACCAGGGCTGGAGGTGACAGCTCAAGAACTAAGAGAATTGAGTTGATGGGAACTATCACTGAGGATCTACCAGAAAAAGGAGAGCCTGCTGCAACTGGTTGGTTCTCTCGCTCTAACCGTGTGTCTAGCAATCCTTTTCTAGATGACTCTACAGATTTTCACAGCACTCTTCCCAGGCAGCGGCAGCCAAAGAGGGAAGAAGATAATCTCCCTGTGAGGGAGCCGGAGGAGAAGCGGCAGAACGGTGCAGCGGGCATACAGCCTGCCCGGAGGCCTTCAAGGACACAAGGACTGTAGTCCAGAGCCGGAGTGGCCAGGCCTTTCTGCCGAGGATGAGGAGGAACCCAGCATCCCCATGTGCCCCATCGTGAGGAAAGGGGGCGTGTCCACCTACATCCCCTGGTCGTTCATGGACATGATAGGACTGGCTGATAGACTACTGGACCTAACACATGACATGAAAATCATTACTGATGGATGAGATTCTTTGTCAGAGCAACAAAACAGGATTAAAGCTCCTTAAAAACCCTCTTTAGTCTATTTTAATAATAGTTTACAGTAAAGTTTGACACAATATTTGAGATTAAATTAAAATAAAAGTGAGGCTCCAGCCCCTCCCAACCCTGAACAGGATAAGCAGAAGGAAATGGATGGATGGGTTCATTTGAGCTATTGATATTGCACCACTCATCTCAATTATCAATAAGGAGGAGACCCACCAACATCAGAGAGAACCTAAACAATCAGATGATCCCATTGAGCAAACTTGGTTGGGGTTTGTTCCTGACCTTTGACCTGCAGCTGGATGTCTCTCAGTCTCCATTCTTCTCTTCCATCAGTGATGGAGCAGGTGTAGCTGCCGCTGTCAGTCAGTTGTGGGTTCCTCAGAGTGAGGCTGAAGTCTCCAGAGTCCAGAGCATCAGACCTCACTGATGTGCGTCCGCTGTAACGCTGGTTTTGTCCTCTAAGATCATCTCCTCCTTCTCGGAGCAGGTGGACAGATTTGGGATCGAGATCACTGCGAGTCCACATCACTGTGGGGTCATTCTCAGGTGGAAACCCTGAGTACTGACAGGGCAGCAGGACAGACTCCGCCCCCTCATTCACCTGCACCACCACAGCCAGGGCATGCTGGGAAACTGTGAGGACACACAAACAGAAACACAAATGAAACCTGTGATTGAAGTGCAGACTTTCAGCAGGAGTTTAATAAAATTATTCCTCTGTACTGTTTAGGAATTAATGAACTAAAAATCAATCAAAATGACATCCAGACCCTAAATCAACATCATCTTGACCGTGTTGGTTATTTTACTTCTTTAACCCTGTTAATAGCTCCCCAGCTTGTAGCCTGTGGTGTCTGTGACATGAAGACATCATGCAGGAAAACCCAAACACCGAGCCGACTCCACAGCTGGAGCAGCTGTACCAAAGAAAAATGACACGTCTCCTGTTTGGACACATTTTTGGTTCAGTAAAGATATTAAAACAGAAAACTGGAGAAAAACAGTTTCAGTGACTAAAGGTAAGATCGCTGATCTGTGTCAACACTGGAGCTCAAACACATCAGAGAGACAAATATCCCAGAGTCTCAGCATGCAGACCACGGCTCACTGATGTCAATCAAAAAGATCTTCAGCTGCTGATCATCTCCATCAGAACTGCCTGCAGAGGGCAGAACTGCAGCTTCTTATTGTACCTGCTGACGTGCAGCGGTGGTCTGGAGCTGCTGTCTGCTGACGAGCAGCAGCTCTGATGAAGTGTTCCACTCACAGCTCGTTAAGCTGCAGTAATGGGCTGACACAGACGAGCAGCTGAGAGCAGATCAGTCCAACCTGGCTGCAGTCACACCTACACCTGCAGTCAGAGCTTCATCTCTGCACGCAGCGCCTGCAGTCATTCTCCTGATGGTGCAGCCAAAGTCAGTCTGCATTTTGATCACCAGGGTCAAAAGGCCACTAACAGGGTCATAAATCTGAGCAGAGTGGAAGCATGGCCCCAGAGCTACAGTCAAATACAGTCAGTTTTGTGTATAAAGATTAATCACTGACCACAGTGAGCCTGAATTCTCTGCAGCCATAATGAGGAAAGGAGCGCCAGTGTTTCCTTTATTACCTGCTTTAGCAAAGGAGACACTGGAGCATCCTTTAATAAAGTAGAGGAGGTAATATTCATCAATAGTGTGTTTTCTATTTCATGGCAAAAAGAGGGGATAAGCATCACAGCACAGATAAAGAAGAGAGTGCAGGCAGGGTGGAGCAGGTGGAGACGAGCGTCAGGGGTGATTTGTGACAGAAAGACAGCAGCAAGAATGTAAGGGAAGGTTTACAGGATGGTGGTGGTGGTGAGAGCTGCTATGATGGACGGTTTGGAGATGGTGGCACTTACACAAAGTAAGGAGGCCAAGTTGCAGGTGGCAGAGCTGAAGATGCTCAGACCTCAGTGATCAGGATGGACAGGATTAGAAATGAGTCCATCAGAGGGACAGCTCAGAGTCAGAGAGGCTGAGAAGGTTTTGACATGTGCAGAGGAGGGAGGGTGGAGATACTGGACTAAAGATGATGAAGCTGGAGCTGCCAGGCAGGAGGAAAAGAGGAAGACGTTACAGGAGGTTCATGGATGTAGTGAATGAGGACGTGTAGAGGGTTGGTGTGACAGAGGAGGATGCTGGGAGAGAGTGAGATGGAGGCAGAGGAGCCACTGTGGCACAGATATCCCAGTTTTCCTCTTGCACTTGAACACAGCTGCCATTTTTGGATCTGAAGCTGACAGCATGATGTCATGAACTGCTGCTCTGTACAGGCAGGTGAGGACCCCAACACAGGACACTTGACACAATGTGAACTCAAAGGACCTCAGCTTTATTTGCTGGAAAACACGGGGGAACTGAACTGGGAGAGCCCAGCAGCAAAAACTCACGAACAACCAGAATACACACAGCGACTGACAATGACACAACAACAAGCAGGGAAAACACAGGACTTAAATACATGAGGGCTGATGAAGGAAAAGGACACATGTGGGAAACACAGGTGAACATCATAACACTAACGGCACAGGACCAACCCAAATGCAACTTAAAACGCTGTTTACAGGTGTTTTCAATTTTCTAGATTTCAGGATCCTTTTTCTTTCAAGCCTGATAGTTCAGGACAGAGTGTGATTAATATAATTATAATTTAGTAGTAACTGGGGATGTCAAAGATCTTTCTGTCTAATTGATTTTCCTAAAATAAAGCCTTAATCATCCAAAATTGAGGTGTTAAATGTAAATGATGATTCATATATTTATTAGAGGCCGTTCTTTTCACTTATGGTTGTCAAATTGCAGGAAAAAGTTTTACTGAAACCTTAAAAAGAAAAGTTAGAATAAGTAAAGCAGTGCTTGTGAATATTTTGTGACCACAGCTGAGTTGGACACACAGGACGAGCTGCCAGAGCTCGAGCTGCTGCTCTGATACAAAGCAAAACATTGTAAAACCTGTTATGAAAATATGTGATAAAATAAAAGTACCTGATTTACACTTTTGTGCATTCATATTTATTTATTTGGCAGCTTTGTTTATAACTTTTTGATTTGAATGAATGTAAGAAATGAGCGTATTGATCATTTTGAATGTGGGAACAAATTAATGATTATCATAATAAATCAGTCTTTGAAGAAAAATCCAGAAAGGTAATAATATAAAGAGTCAGTCTGCCTTTGATAGATAAGCTGAATTATTGAGACATAAACAATGTTATGTCTCAAAGGAGGGATTGATAATATGAGAGAAATAAAATTTATTTTCATAAAGCAATTCAAAAACTTAAGAGATGAAAATGTGAACTAACAAAGATCTGCTAATTCCAACACAGGAGTCTGATCGAACAACATCAGTGGTGCTACAGGAGACTGCACTCTGATCAGTTATCAATAAAGAAAACCTGGTGCAGTTCAAGGTGAGAAGAGTCAGACCAAACTCTCCTGAACAGACTGACAGCTTTAAAGAGTCAACAGAAGCCTCCTGGTTCCACCTGATGCTCTGTAGGAAGGTCCAACATCTGGCAATAACAGGTGAACTGTGAGTTCTTGACCCCATGACCTCTGTGTAAAGTCTGGGCCCAGGGGGAGGGTCAACAACAGGTGTGCTCAGTAACAGGGTACCAGTGAAGAACACACATTAGTGATTGAAGAAGGAAGGAACTCTCAGAGAAACAAATGATTACAATAATAAGATTCCAGTCTCAGCATGTTCAGTATTCTGACTCATGATCTGTTTGATAATCGATCATGGAAAGGCCACAACCATGGCACCTGTTCAGGAGGCAGGATTTTGTGGTCTCAGGTGTACAATCTGCTTATTGTTTCTTGTAACACTAATTATTGTTTTTCCTATAATTTGGCATGAGGTCTGAGAAGGGAAACACCATGAATTCAACATGACGACCACAGACAGTGAGCTGAGTAAGAGTATGTAAAAGGTCAACAAGGGATGAAGATGGTGTGAGTATGACCTCTGACTCCAGAATTTAATACAACATTTCAGACTCACTTCACTTTTGATTTTGTTGTTTAACTGCACTACATGGTGTTTCTATTGTTATTGTGTGGTCTTTGCCTTGCAGTGTGGGGCCCTTGGGGTGACTGATTGCTGTGATTCAGTGCCAAATAAATACATAAATAATATAAAATTGAATTGCATTTCATAAAAACACTAATGGCAAATTTTCCATTACATCGACTGTTAAGGAAAGTTTATGAAACTTGTCCTAGTGTTCCAGTTTAGTCCAGACAGAAAAATGATTTTTAGCTCTGAGAAGTGGAGGTTGTAAAGACTTCAATAACATTATTAGTCAGCACCGTTATAATTGTGGAGTGGGAAAAAAAAGTAGAATAATGCTGAACACTCCATAAAAGTAAAGTAAAGTAAAATGCTTAATGTGTGTGTGATTTGTGTTTAAATCATTAGGTTTTGGGAATCATCAGTGAGCAAGGATAAACAACAGAGCAGCTCCTCAGGGGTTAACTATACCACAAACATTAATGCTGTTGTTGAAAGAACACAGGAATTAGAAAAAGGGAACAATTATCATTTGGAATGCTTATTTTATTTTTTGTATTTTTATTTTATTTTTAATCAATATTAACAAAAAGAGATACTAAATGGCTAGTCCAGGAATGTCAAATATAAGGCTTGGGGGCTGGAATTGGCCCGCAATTCTCTCTCTCCCCCAAACTCCCACTTACTCACTTACACACACAAACACACGCTGACGTCATACACACACAGACATTCCACTCATTCCTGCAGCAGCTCCTCTCTTATTCACTCCACACACAGCATAAGTATATATACTTTTAAGCAACTTTACAGCAATCAATAGCAAGTGGATTATACTTTTAAACCAGAATTTACAGCAGACAGTGATTACATTCGTGCATGCCTTATGTACAACTAATTACGGCTTGATCAAGCATGTCATCATCTATCCAATGGCCGACGTCAATCCTTCAGACCCGTATCGATGCCTTGTCAATTGCAAAAATCTCAGAGTTTCAACTCTGAAAAATCCAAGGGCTTATCTCGACCGCCGATCTGGTATAGCCCCTGTTAGAGCCATTTTTTGTTTGAAATAAAATGTTTATTTATGTACATAGATTTTATATTTGAGATTAATATTTTGCAGAATTTTAGGCTTATTTAGACACTTAGGAATTATCGTATGCATATTTAGTATTATACGAATTAAATTTGTAATTTTGAAGTTTTACCTAGATGCTAAATACTGTGGTGCATTTTGATTGGCTTTGATTTAATGTAAAACCGTCAGGACGCATGAAGAACGTCAGTGGAGAAGCCGCGAACCCTAGGAGCACCACAGTCTTTTGACCGTCACATTTCAGATAGATATTTAGATAGGAGTTTTGAATTCATCTTTTGTTTTGTAAGATTTTCAGTTACTATAAAGAAAGACATCAAACTCAAGTTTTGGATTCAAGACTTTTATTTCTGTTTCGTGTCGCGTCCGAAAGTACTCAAGAGGTTCACGGCTAGTGAGTCTCCTGCACTCACATTCAAGTCAAAAGACTGCCCATCCACGAGGCTGCGTTACCGAGGCGAGTGGAGGACATGAGAAGTTGGATGCTGTCAGCTCAGTAAGAAGACAAAGCCAACTGAAATCGCCTTCAAGGTTTGAGAGGGACTGGAACAGTAAAAGAAATACCTCGACTGCAGTGCTGGCTAAAATAAGCTTTCCCTGGGTCAGGTCTTATATTCTCTTCTCATTTTCGTTAGCCTGCTACGCTAGTTAGCGCGCTAGCTATCCTGCTAAGATGACTGTGCAAAATCTCCAGTAAATGCCCAAAGGATTTCCAGCTCAGAAAGTCATTCATGTTCATGCCAAACGATCTTCCACAAGTAGTACCTCTTTTCACAAGTGTCTGTGAATGTGCTGGAAGAGTTTAGAAGCTGTGAGGAATTTCGAGAATCGTCACAGTTAATGTGTGAAGCTTTATCAGTGAAATAATATGGCTGAATTCAATGCTGAGTCAAACGCGGATGCGCTTGCGCTTAGTGACCAGAAGAGGGCACCAAAGCCCACGGAAAGGGCAGTGGAGGAGAAAATCAGGAGATTGAGAGATGAGAGAAGGGGAAAGTTGGCACAGTTGACAAAGCAACGAAATGAGATTGAAACGTTGAAACAAGATGAAGGCAATGTTGAAAGCTTACAATGGGAAATTCTACCTAAGCTAGAAAAATGTTTTGGAGAGTATAAACGTCTTAACGAAGAATTATGTGAGCTTATGAGTGAAGAGGAACGAAATACTGATCAAGAGACATTCCTAAGCACATGTGAGGAATTAAATGCATACATAAACGAACTAAATGAGTGGATTGAAAATGTGCACACTTATTCTCATGAAGAGGAGGATAATGTTACAGCACAGGATAGTGTTTCTGAGACTTTCACAGTTAGGAGTCGTGCATCTCAGCGATCTAACACCAGTTCAGTGCGCTTGAGACTCAAAGCAGAGCACGAAGCACTGCTGAAGCAAGCAGAAGCAATGGAAAAGAAAAAAGAGCTTGAGGAAGAAGAAATGCGTTTGAGAGCAGAACAAGCACGTTTGAAGGCAAAAAAGGATCAGTTAAAGCTTGAAACTGACATTGCTGCTTCACAAGCTAAATTAAAAATTTATGAAGAATATGAAGAAGTGCAGGAATCTGTTTATGATTTACTGGGCCCAGTAACAAAGCCTAAAGCTGAATCTAGGTATTTGACAGAAAGTAAAGAGGAGTTTACTAGTCATGATTATGGACACATTGGAGGTGCAAAACCACGATATGATGTCAAGCCTAAATCAGCTGCGCCAGTTATCTCTTCACGGAGAGGGCAATCATCAGGAAGGCAAATGACTGGCAACACTCAGAATGCCAATTCTGCTGATGACCTGTATCGGGTGCTACAGCGTCAAAATCAAGTGACTGAAATGCTCATCAAGCAACAGAGTCTGACTCAACTGCCTCACAGAGACATACCAGTATTTACAGGAGATCCTCTGACATACAGGTCTTTCATTAGAGCTTTTGAGCACGCTATCGTTAGCAAGACGGACAGTCAGCAAGATCGCTTGTATTACCTGGAACAGTTTACGAGTGGGGAGCCACTTGAACTCATTCGCAGTTGCGAGCACATGAGACCAGACAAGGCTTACAAAGAAGCCAGAGCGTTACTCAACCGTCATTATGGTGACGAACTGACAATTGCAAATGCTTATATCAAGAAAGCAATGGATTGGCCACAGATAAAGCCAGACGACAGGAAGGGATTGAAAAATTATGCCTTGTTCCTGATTGGATGTAGTAACACAGTAAGTGACGTGGACTACATGGACGAGATGAACAATCCTACCACTATGAAGAGCATCTTGTCCAAGCTTCCATTTAAGCTGAAAGAGAAATGGAGGGGCCATGCCTACGACATTTATGAAAAACAGAAAAGAAGAGCCAGATTCCCCGACCTGGTGGACTTTGTGTATCATCAAGCCAAAGTCGTCAATGACCCACTGTTTGGTGATATCTTGGACACCACCGCAGGTAAACCGGTAGACACACGGAAGAAGTCCAGCTCAGGAAAAGGTGAGTCAAAGCGAAGCAGCTTCGCTGTAAATGTGACTGCTACTGAGAAGAGCGCCCCCAAAGGCCAAGCTGAGAAGAAAGCAAGTAAGTCAGGCAACGCTTTCCAAAGTCCCTGTTTGTTCTGCAAGAAGAACCATGCACTCAGCGCGTGCAATAAGATCAAAGAAAAACAGCAGAATGAAAGAATTGACTTTTTGAAGTCACAAGGGCTTTGTTTTAGCTGTCTGACAGCAGGACACCTATCCAAGGACTGTAAGAAAAAGAGCTCATGCCCTGAGTGTTCCTTTAAGCATCCTGCTATCCTGCACGTTGTGAAGGAAGAGACCACACAAGAAAGGAATAGTGCAGATGACAGCGCATCGAGTGCAGCTGAAGAAACGAACGCTCTCGTGTCAGCAGGATGTGGAAGATGTGACCACACTGGGGCCGGGAACAACGCATGTATTCTTCCCATCGTACCTGTGCAGATAAGACACAAGAAGGGCTCAAGTGTAATCAAGACGTATGCGTTCCTGGATCAAGGAAGCACTGCAACATTCTGTACTGAGGACTTGGTGAAGAAATTGAACGTCCGAGGAAGGAAGACAGAGTACATTCTTCACACCATGTCACAGGAACAGAAAGTTAGCAGCTATGTCCTAACAGATCTGGAGGTGAGTGGCTTAGATGGACAAGACTACATCAAGCTGCCCAACGTATACACACACCCTGACATACCTGCAAAGAGAACCAATATACCACAGAAGAAAGATTTGGAAAAGTGGTCTTACCTGAACCGAGTCCATCTTCCAAAACTGGAATCAGAGATCGGCCTACTCATCGGTTCCAATGCTCACAAGGCTATGGAGCCATGGGAGATCGTTAACAGCCGAAATGACGGTCCTTGGGCCGTGAAGACTGCGCTAGGGTGGGTGTTGAACGGACCTGTCAGCAGATGTCCAGAGAAAGAATCCGGTAGTGCTGAGGTACAGAGTTTCTCAGTGAATCGCATCTCTGTTCTGAGCATAGAAGACATGTTGATGAGGCACTATGAGGCTGACTTCCCCGAACGCCGGTTTGAGGACAAACAAGAGCCATCACAACATGACAAACAGTTTATGCACACTGTGACGACATCAGCACATCTGACCGGTGGACATTACACCATCAAGCTGCCTCTGAAGGAAGACTCTGTGAGGATGCCATGCAACCGTGGTATAGCTGAGCAACGGCTCAACTCCTTGAAGCGAAAGTTCATCAGAAATGCAGACTTCTTTCAAGAGTATAACAGCTTCATGAACAACATCCTGGAGAAAGGCTACGCCACCAGAGTCCCAGATGAGCAGCTGAGTCGCAGTGATGGGAGAGTGTGGTTCATCCCACACCACGGGGTGTACCACCCAAAAAAGAAAAAATTGAGGGTTGTGTTCGATTGCGCGGCAACATACCAAGGAGTGTCGTTGAACGACAGACTGCTACAAGGCCCGGACCTTACAAACACGCTAATCGGAGTGCTGCTGAGGTTCAGGCAGGAGCCTGTCGCACTGATGGCGGACATCGAATCCATGTTCTACCAGGTGCGGGTTCCAGATGAAGACGCAGACCTGTTGCGCTTCCTTTGGTGGCCAGGCGGCAATCTGAACGAACCAGTGGAAGAGTACAGGATGTGCGTGCACCTATTTGGGGCCACGTCGTCCCCCAGTTGCGCTTCATATGCGCTCAGGAGAACAGCACAAGACGCAGCAACAACTACTTCACCAGAAGCCGCAGAGACAATCCTCAAGAACTTCTATGTGGACGACTGTTTGAAGTCAGTTGCCACTGAAGAGGAAGCTGTGCATCTTGTGAAGGAGCTGACGAAGTTGTGTGCCAGTGGCGGGTTCCACTTAACCAAGTGGGTAAGCAACAGTAGGGCCTTGCTGTGTTCCATTCCTGGCAACGAAAGAGCAGCTGAAGTTAAAGATCTGGACTTGCAGCAGGACGAACTACCAGTAGAACGAGCGTTAGGAGTGCAATGGTGCACAAATTCCGATAGCTTCAAGTTCAAGATTCAGCTACCTGACAAGCCATGCACAAGACGAGGCATCCTTTCGGTTGTTAGTTCGGTGTATGACCCGATGGGTTTCTTGGCGCCGCTACTCCTGCCCGTCAAGCTCATTCTGAGAAACCTTTGCAAAGACAAAACAGGTTGGGATGAGGAAATCCCACAGAAGCCACAACAAACATGGAAGAAGTGGCTAGCAGACCTTGACAAGCTGTCGGAGCTCAGCGTGAGCAGATGTTTCAAGTCCAGCTCATTCGGACTAACCAAGGTTGCGCAAATCCACCATTTTTCAGACGCAAGTCAAGATGGATATGGGGTTGTGTCATACCTCCTGCTGACAAATGAGCAGGAGCAGAAACACATTTGCTTCTTGATGGGAAAGTCCCGAGTCGCTCCGCTCAAACAAGTTACGATCCCAAGAATGGAGTTGACAGCTGCCATGGTCTCAGTCAAGGTTGACCGGGTGCTGAAAGAAGAACTCCAAGTTCCCTTGACACATTCCATCTTCTGGACAGATAGTACGACCGTACTAAGGTACATTGAAAATGAAGCTCTTCGTTTCAAAACGTTTGTGGCTAACCGTGTCTCTTTCATTAGAGAAGCCACCACAAGAGCTCAATGGAAGTATGTCAACACCTCCCAGAACCCAGCTGATCAATCTTCAAGAGGCTTAAAGATCGAAAGTTTTATGTCAAGCGACAACTGGTTTCAAGGGCCTAGCTTCCTGAGCGAGCCAGATGACTGGCCAGAGCAACCTGAGCAGTCTACTTACCTGTCAGAAAGTGATGAAGAGGTGAAGACATCCGCTGCTGTATCATGCACGAATCCAGTGGTCGACAACACAGATCCAGTGAACCAACTTGTGGAGTATTACTCTAGCTGGTACAGACTAAAAAAGGCAACTGCTTGGATTCTGCGCCTAAAAGAGATACTGCAACACCTGCGTGAGAAAAGAAAGGAATTAGAGAGCGCTGTGAAAGAATCTGAACATGACACAAGGAAACACAAACCAATGGTTGAAGAACAAATGAACATCTGTAAAAAGAACCTGGAAAAGCGAATGCTCACAGTTAAAGAGTTATCCAGAGCAGAAATGGAGCTGATCAAGTACAGCCAGAGACAGACTTATGCTGAAGAAATAAAAGCTCTACAGCAAGGAAACAAAAGTGTGAAAAGAACCAGCCCAATTTTTAAATTGGATCCATACCTGCAAGATAGTGTTCTGAGAGTAGGGGGCCGTCTGAACAGATCGGCGATGCCTGAGGAGGCCAAGCATCCTGTCCTTCTGTCGAAACAGCACAGAGTAGCCTACCTCATTCTCCACCATACACACCTAGAAACCGGATGCGGCGGCAGAAATCTTGTCCTGGCAAGATTACGACAACGATACTGGATACCTAGAGCTAATGCAGCAGCCAGAACAGTGATCACAGAGTGCAACCTCTGCAAAAGACTGCATGCAAAGGCTGGGGAGCAGAAAATGGCAGACTTGCCACAAGATCGACTGCTACCTGACAAACCGCCTTTTACCAACACAGGCATGGACTACTTTGGTCCTTTCGAGATAAAAAGAGGACGAGCCAAGGTCAAACGATATGGAGTGCTCTTCACATGTCTGACAGTCAGAGCAGTGCATATAGAAGTTGCATACTCCCTCGACACGGACTCGTGTATCAATGCTCTGCGTCGGTTCCAAGCCAGACGAGGCCAAGTATCAATCATTCGTTCCGACAACGGCACTAACCTGGTCGGCGCAGAGAGGGAGTTGAGACAAGCCTTGAAAGAACTGGACCAGACCCGCATCAATGAAGCTATGATGCAGAAGGGAGTGCAATGGCTGTTCAACCCGCCTGCCGCATCTCATCATGGCGGCATTTGGGAACGTCAAATTCGTACCGTGAGGAAGGTCTTACGCTCTGTTGTGAGGCAACAATCATTAGACGATGAAGGACTACAGACCTTTCTGTGCGAAGTTGAGAGCATCATCAATGGGAGACCAATTACCACCAACACAAATGACCCCAACGACCTTGAGCCGTTAACCCCAAATCATCTACTCCTGCTGAAGGCGCAACCCAGCATGCCACCTGGTGTGTTCAGTAAAGATGACGTCTATGCGCGGCGGCGCTGGAGACAAATCCAGTACATGACGGATTTATTCTGCAGGAGGTGGACCCAGGAGTATCTGCCACTTCTGCAAGAGCGGCAAAAATGGCTTGGATTGAAGAGGAGCTTCAAGGTTGGAGACGTCGTCCTTGTCGCGGATCCATCCCTGGCTAGGAATTGCTGGATGCTGGGCAGAATCACCAAAGTTATGCCTGACTCCAGAGGGGTGGTCCGAAGTGCTGAAGTCCGGACGAAGACCAGCACCATCCAAAGACCAATAACCAAAATTTGTTTATTGCAGGGAGAAGAATAAAGAAAGAAGGGAAAGACTTACCTGAATAGACATATACTTACCTGTAGATAAAGAAGATTAGACTTACATGAAACCTGAAAAGAGAGAAGAAAGTTAATGATAAGTTAATGGTGTAAGATATGTTGTAGAAGAATGGTAATGGCTCTGAGTTTAAGTTTAAGTTGATAATTGCCATGCTAAGGCCTAGTCAATTAGGGGCCGGGATATGTTAGAGCCATTTTTTGTTTGAAATAAAATGTTTATTTATGTACATAGATTTTATATTTGAGATTAATATTTTGCAGAATTTTAGGCTTATTTAGACACTTAGGAATTATCGTATGCATATTTAGTATTATACGAATTAAATTTGTAATTTTGAAGTTTTACCTAGATGCTAAATACTGTGGTGCATTTTGATTGGCTTTGATTTAATGTAAAACCGTCAGGACGCATGAAGAACGTCAGTGGAGAAGCCGCGAACCCTAGGAGCACCACAGTCTTTTGACCGTCACATTTCAGATAGATATTTAGATAGGAGTTTTGAATTCATCTTTTGTTTTGTAAGATTTTCAGTTACTATAAAGAAAGACATCAAACTCAAGTTTTGGATTCAAGACTTTTATTTCTGTTTCGTGTCGCGTCCGAAAGTACTCAAGAGGTTCACGGCTAGTGAGTCTCCTGCACTCACAGCCCCCAACGCCCTGCGTTTGACCTCCTTCCGGACCCGCCCTTCAAAATATTCACTATGATTTCCTGTGGTTTTTTAAGAGCGGTCCTCTTCCGGATGGGGGGAAGGACTGCAAGATCATTGGACACTGACATCTTTATTACCTCAAACCCTGCTCGCAGCGCCAATTAATGTAGATACATTTTAGGGGTCTCCCTGTTCCTTTTTGACTGCAAGTTAAAACCCAATTAAAACCATAGTTACCAACAAATCACAGGGTTGAGCTGGTTCTTAGTAGCACACAAATAGTTAAAAAGACACAGACAGCAGCATAGTGAAGACTGAGTTACACACACAGAGTAACAGGAAAGAAGAAAGAACCTGTTGATCATGCTCCGGCTTCCTCATCACTCCCTCCCACCGAGGAGAGCCCGTGCTGAGATTAAATATGAGTCCAAATAAAATCAAACTGTCCAAATGATCCACGGCGATGAGCGAGCTCTGTTGTAAAAAGTTACTAGTACTTAGAAATATACAAACACAAAACCAAAAGTCAAAAAACAAAAAGCAAGAAGCCCTCCTGGGAGGTTGTGCCTTAGCAGTTGCTGGAAAAACAGACAACACGGACAAAGACGGTCGCTACATCTTCTCTCCTCTCCTAACCGTGGTATTTATACTCTTTCTCTTTCTTTGTCTAAGATTTGTGCTGAGTCTGCACTTTGTAAGCATACATTAGAAACTGTCATTAATTCTACTGACATTATCTGAAAAGGCACAAACATAGTACTCCTGGAGAAGGATTTACAGCTGCCCACACTGACACAGATCAGATATGAGGGAGAAAGTGGGGCCCAGTTTGCCCCTAGACTTGTTGCTTAGACAGATTTACACTTTCTTGATTTGAATTTCCAAAATCTTTGGCTGTGCTACATCAGCAAGGTAGCCTATGGCTAGGTCTACTGGACAGATTTATCTCTAGAAATGGTATAAATCGAATAATGGGCAAACAGGATGACTGGTGTCCTATACATGAACCCAAAAAGGGCAGTTTTATGAGCTGAGACCCCTGAGCATGAATTTGAATGAGCAACAGGTTCAACACGGGGCTAGAGCAGAAGATGAGTATGCTTTGAGGATGATCTAAGAGGGCCTGCTTGGCCACAGCAGACTGTTAGGGAGGCGTAGCAGAGCTTCTGGTGCCTGAACACAAATAAGACCAATTCAAACAGGCCTCAAATCTTCCTACTACTTTTAGACACACAATATGCATTTATTACAGTGTAGAAAGCAGTTTAGTTGCAAATAAACAGAAGTAGGAATAATAACTTTAAATATCAGCATTGGGGTGATAAAAATATTCCATCATAAGCCAGCTTCATTTTGGAATAAGGTGCTGTGGACTGATGAAACTAAAAGTGAGTTATTTGGACATAACAAGGGGCGGTATGCATGGTGGAAAAAGAACACAGCGTTCCAAGACAAACACTTGGTACCCACAGTAACATTTGGTGGTGGTTCCATCATGCTGTAGGGCTGTGTGGCCAGTGCAGGTACTGGGAATCTTGTTAAAGTTGAGGGTCGCATGGATTCCAGTCAATATCAGCAGATTCTTGAGAACAATGTTCAAGAATCAGTGACAAAGTTGAAGTTGTGCCGGGGCTGGATACTTCAACAAGACACTGACCCTGAACACTGCTCAGAATCTACTGAGGCGTTCATGCAGAGGAACAAGTCCAACGTTCTGGAACGGCCATCTCAGTCCCAGACCTGAATATTACTGAAGATCTGTGGTGGGATTTAAAGCGGGCTGTCCATGTTCAGAAACCATCAAACCTGACTGAACTGGAGATGTTTTGGAAAGAAGAATGGTCCAAAATACCTTCAACCAGAATCCAGACTCTCATTGGAAGCTACAGGAAGCATTTAGAGGCTGTTATTTCTGCAAAAGGAGGATCGACTAAATACTGATGTCATTTTTTCTGTTGGGGTGCCCAAAATTATGCACCTGCCTAATCCTGTTTAAATAATTATTGCACACTTTCTGTAAATCCTATAAACTTCATTTCACTTCTCAAATATCACTGTGTTCATCTGCTATATGATAGATTTAACTGAAACTGCTGATCTGAACAACCAATGATTTATAAAAATAATCATGAAAATTATCAGGGGTGCCCAAACTTTTCCTTACCACTGTACAATTAAAGGGTCTTTATACTAACAAGAGCTCGATTATATCCACTCCTTCTTCAGATTTTCTTATAAGTATAAGTATAATAATGAATTTTTAATTTCCAAAGAGGATTTCCCTCCCCCTTATAGAGAAGACAAAAGTTTTTAAGAATTTTCCTCTCGGAATTGTGAATGAAATATGATTATTTAAACTTCCCCATCCCACCAAAGGATGAAGAGATCCACTTAAAAAGCCATCTGTGCTATTTATGCATACACATTCTGTTAAGCTTTTTGTTTCCTCCATGTTTTCCAGCAGATCCTGGGAGGATTTTCACAATAAAAGTTTCAGATCTTAACATTTAACCCCAACTTATATTAATTTTGGTTCTTTGTTGAAAGACAAGGTGGAATTTTTTTTTTTTGAAAAACTTAATAATTCTCTACATAAAACATAAAAATATCCCCAAATTTTCAGGTTTGTGAAAAATTTATTTTTTATTGATTCTTTGAATATAATGGTATCGAAAAACATCTTGTAGCTATTTAAATGTCACATCATCTTTGTACTGACCTTCCATTAATTATTAGTTTATGTTATTGTTTAAATGTGTAATTATTATTGACACACACACACACACACACACACACACACACACACACACACACACACACACACACACACACAGTGGTTAGCACTGCTGCCTCACAGAATACCATCTGGGAGGCCTGGGTTCGATTCCACCTTGGCCCAGGTCTCTCTTACATGTTCTCCCTGTGCTTGCGTGGGTTTCCTCTGGGTACTCCGGTTTCCTCCCACATTCCAAAGAGGTTAATTGGCTACACTAAATTGCCCATAGGTGTGAGTGTGAAAGGTTGTTTGTCTCTCTGTGTTGACCCTGTGACAGGCTGGCGACCTGCTCAGGGTGTACCCTGCCTCTCGCCCTATGACCCTGAACAGGATGAGTGGAAACGGATGGATGGACATATATATATTAGGGCTGGGACTTTAACGCGTTAATTTCGATTAATTAATTACGGGGAAATTAACGAATTAAAAATTTTAACGCACTTTGCACCGTGGAACGTTTCTCAGTGCACGAGTTCCCGGCATACAGATTATATCGACGCACAATGTCCAAATTCAGGGGCCGCATCCTGCGAAGGACCCGGCCCACGTCCTTCAGAGCCCACGAAGACCGCAAAGGGAGGAAGTGAGCAGCTAGCCTTCATATCAGCGTCACCTGCTGTCACCTCTGCGTAGCTCATGTCGCCTAGCAACCGTGAGCGTGAAGCACAGCTGTGTAAAGCAGCTGGTTAAACGGAGAACGAACTTTTTCTCCTTTTTGTGGTTTAATTTTAAGTCTTTTATTGAAAATAAGCTGTTAAAACAAGCATGACACATTTCAACATCAAGGAATACAGCTGAGAGAATGATTCATTTCCAACTATATTAAGTGAGACATTAATGTTGAATAAAACTATCCAGTTATGATGCTTAACTTTAATTTCAGGAGTTTGCTTATCACAGGAGCACTTCCACCCTTTGTTGGTCTGTGTAGTAGACTGGTGGGAAAATAAACAACATTTTGAAGTTTAAGCTTATGTATATTGATTTATTCATCAACTAAACTTAAATTAATATTTCTCATGTCAAATATTGAAATGCGATTAAAATGCGATTAATTTTGATTAATTAATTACAAAGCTTGTAATTAATTCGATTAATTTTTTTAATCGAGTCCCACCCCTAATATATATATATATATATATATATATATATATATATATATATATATATATATATATATATATCCCCTTTCCTTATGAACATTTACTTGCTTGAGGAAATCTGTCTTAGACTAGAAAATAAACATAACTGAATAATGACACAGAAGCTCATAATGTTTTAGGACAGAATGTTTCTATGTCGCCATTGTATCAATAACAGAAGCAAAGACTCCTGAGTGGAGTGGGTCAGTGAGACTAAACAGATGATAAACGAACACTTCGAGGGAGAAGCAGCTGTGGAATCCTTTCTGTCTGTCTTGCACATTTCTTGTTTTGTTTAATGATGTAACCAAGATTGCTAAGCTGTGACTATATGAAACTGTAAGCTGAACTAGAAGGGTTAGTTCTTCATGTCATATCCAGTACCCTACTGGGCATAGCTGCAGTCCTGACCCATATTAATCTGTAGAACTGTTAATTAAATTTAACAATTTGACAAATTGTGTTTACAATAAATGGCATCTACAGATGAAGTTTATTTCCTGGTCTGCGGCAGCGGCTGCTGAAACACCGCCAGCAGTTGTTGTGGGTCACCTGTGCGCTTTATCGTGGATAAACGCAGAGCCGGTCCTGAGTTTCTAAACGCACTTGGTGGAGCGCCGTTCGGAGCTCAGAGGCTGAATCAGCTCGGTTCCGACTCGGAGCGCAGCGTCGAGAATTCCTACCGGAACTCCTTTCGCCCGGTTACTGAGCTCTGCCAGGGAGGAAGGATCCGATCTCTGCCTGCAGCTTGTTAGTCCGGGTCCTGGTCTGTTTCAAAGAAGTGAACGGGCTCACACGGAGCTTCTTACCTTTCAGGAGGAGCAGCAACACCACCAACATCTTCATCCTCCTTGAAAAGGCCGAAAATGACACAAAATCCCGGTAAATCCTCCGCTGACCGAACGACGCTGCGCCTGGATACACTTCCAGCTCCAAACCGCACCTTACGCTCTTTGACGCACAAAGGAAAGTTTACTTTCGGTTTGACAGACGGTGATCAGTGATTCTAACAAATGTGTGTAAAGGGGCAGATTTAAAAAAATATTTTATGTCTTTATATAATTTCTTAATTTAATCTATAACCAGGAACAAAAGCAGCTCAGCCCCCAAAACAAGGAGAAGCAGAAACCAAACCAGGCAGAGTGGTGAGACCAAACATCACAACACAGGAAGGTGACAGATGGAGGGAGAGATAGAGAAGTCTCTGATGTAACTTATGACCCCTCCACCCCGTCTGTGTTTCCTGTAACATCAGGAACCAGGACATCGGTCATGTTTGCTGTTAATGTTTAGTTTCACTCAAAGCTAAAAACGTCTAAATTAGAATCAGTCAATGCATTGAACTTCATCTCATTTTGATAGGATACTTTGAATATTAAAATGAGCCCAGTTATACCTTTGGTTTGACCTTTGATCCCAGATCAGGGCTGGTATGATTTTTTTTTTTCTTTTGTGTAGTTGTTGATTTATTTTCCATGGCAGTAAAACTCTGGAGCAGTGTGAACAGATCCAGTGAAAATGAGCCAACAAAGCTTGGACAGAAAAGAAAGAACAGGTGTGGAGAACCTGGATATATATAAAAAAGGTTTAATGTCCAATTCAACCAATATTTGCTTTCTCATATAGAATCCCAGCAGGGCTGCAGGGTTTGTGTGTGGATACAAAGCTAATTACAAGTTTATTATTCTGTTAGTAATGCATGTTCTCTGAGACAGAACTTTTAAAATAACTGATTTAGGAGTTTGTAACTCACTTCAGGCTGCTTCTTACTACATCCCTGTAGTGTGCTGCATGAATGCACTCTCTACAAGCCTGGTTTCATCCTCAAACACTGTGATAATCAATGGAGAATAATCCATCTGTGGAGTCTGATCATTGTTTCACCCTGCAGAGGAGACACAAGACTGTCAGACACTCACAACTCACATCTGTATTCTCCTGTGGGTTGGAGAACAACTTGGGATGCAGCCCGGAGCGGCCAGGAATTGAACCGCCACCCTGCAGCTCAGTAGGTGACCTGCTCCACCTCCTGAGCTACAGCCACCACAGTTCTGAGCAGGTCTTCATTCATCATTGTTCAGTCTCTGTAAACCTGGTGCTGTTTGTCAGAGCCGTTCTCATACACGTGGACCATCCTATCACTGTTGTCCCACCACACCACTTTAGCATCTTCAGGCAAGTTTCTGAGGATTTGCAGGGCAGCTGGACAGACTCCACCCCTGAATCCACCTCCACCTGAGAGAGGACAACAAACATGAGCTGTTTACACAGCAGCAGTTGATTTATATTCACAGAGCTCACACACACACACAGATTGCAGTACTGACCTTTGACTCTCAGGTCCATGTGGTTCTTCATCAGGATGTTTCCTGTCCTGCTGTAGACGGTGCAGTGAAGGTCTTGGTGTCCCAGTCTGTGGGCTGATCCAGGGTCAGACTGAGGTCTCCAGTTCTCAGCGGGTTTTCACTGATCTTTGTATCAGAGCCGTTCTGATACAGGTGGAACTTCAAGTTCTGATTGTAACTGCAGGTCCACTCCACTTTAGCATCTTCAGGCAGATGAACTGTGGTTTTGAGGGAAAGCTGGACAGACTCCACTCCTGAATTCACCTCCATCACCTGGGGAACTGAGAGGACATCAAAGCACAACATGAGCTGTACAGACAGCTGCAGCTGATTTGATTCTTCCTCTTATCCTTTTCACAGTCATGGGTGTCATAGGGTGAGAGGCAGGGCACACCTGTACAGGTCACCAGCCTGTCGTAGGGCCAAGAAACTACCATTCACACCTACGAGCAATTTAGAGTTTCCAATTAACCTAACCCCAGTAACTGCATGTCTTTGGACTGTGGGACTGTGGAGCTTACTTTATTTTGAAGTCCACAGTATGCCTTTATGACCTGTGGCATAACACAGAAGTATAATCCTCTGGAACTGCAAAGTAACCAAGTACATTGCCTTAAACTGTTGAGTACTTAAACACAGTGTGGTGGGACTTTTTCTAATGCTTCTTACTCGTAATTTTGGTTTCTTTAAATCACATTTATAAAGATTTAAACATTAATTATGCATCTTAAAAACCTGACCCAATCAGCACTGAGAACAGTCTTCATTAAAAACTGCTGCCTTCTTTTTGTTAGTGCTTATGATGTCAGCATGATGTCACTGTGTGACGGGCTGGTGCAGGTTGTGTCCAGCAGAGGGCGGTGGAGTGATGTCAGCAGGACAGCAATCCAATACCTGATCTGTAATGTCTGAACTTCCTGAAGGGCCTGCAGCCTCTGAACAGGAAGGAAAGGAGCCTCAGTGCTGCCTTTATTACCTCCTCCAACACTGGAACCTCCTTTAGCAAAGGAAAGGAAGCAGGAAGAGCGTCTGTGTTGTGACTGTGGTGAGAGCTCCAGAGAGAAGGGGCCACTCGACTGAAGGCTAAAGCCCACGGGGGTCAGGCGAGCAGGAGGAATAATAAGATTAAGAGATGAGGAGGATCTCAGAGTCCATGAAGGAGAGATGATGTGGAGAAGATCAGAGACGTGTGAAGATTATGATTATGGAGAGATTAGAAAGTAAGAAGCAGAATCTTCAAAATAATGAGATATTTTACAGAAGGCAGTGAAGCTGAAGGACAGGAGTCATATGTTCTGTAGGAGGTTCTGCTGAGAACACGAGCTGCTGCATTTAGAACCAGCTGACATTAATAAAACAGCAGTAAATGAACACTTCACCTGTAAAGGTCAATTAAATATTCCTCATATAGAGATCAGGCTCTCAGATTTCCTCCTGCTGCTGCAGAGATGATCCAGAGGAACTCCTCCTTCATTCTGGCTTTCTGTGACTGACCTCAGATCAGATTTTCAGTTATTTTTAGTCACGCTTCTTCACATTGTCCACTTTTTTCCCCCAGAACTCTGAACATGAAACTCAGCTTTAAATTCAGGAAACTTCTGATTCTGCCAAAACAAACACAAA
This sequence comes from Amphilophus citrinellus, assembly GCA_013435755.1. Lineage (NCBI taxonomy): Eukaryota > Metazoa > Chordata > Actinopteri > Cichliformes > Cichlidae > Amphilophus > Amphilophus citrinellus. The sequence continues at coordinate 49,200,151 of CM024194.1, read as the reverse complement.
CCCTGATCAGATCTACACAAATCAGACAAACATTTCTACTGATCATGTTTCTTTACCTGCTCTTCTTCACCTGTCAGTCAGAAATCTGCTCCCTGAGTTCACTCTTCACGTCACACATAGAACATAAGGTCTTCTCTGTAGTTCCACTTTTTCCTTCACACTTTGGATCCAGAGGGAATCCCACCTACAGACCCCTCAGATTCCTGTTTCTCCTAAATCTACAGTGGATTTAGTCTAAAATATAAAGGGTGTAAAATGTAAATGCTTTTTCTTCAGTTTCCTTGAATTAGTCATTATACACACTTATACAAAATTAAACATTTATTCAAAGTTATGCAATATTATTAATAATATTAACATTAGCGTTTCACCTGCTTCCCACACACCTGATCATTAACACCACCTTACTGAGATAATCCGAGCGTTTTACAGCAGGACGCTCTGAAAGGTACAGGGCAGTGTTCAGGACTAAGATTATAAAGGCTAATCCACCGCGTGTGGAGATTTTCTCTAAACACAAACTGGGAAAAACACTTTACCCTGCATGACATTAAAATGCTGACCTTTGCATGGAGATCTGGGTGACTGGTTTGCAGATGTTGTTTAAGATTTGTCTGTTTTTACCCGAGATAGTCGCCCCACATGGTTTACACATCGTTTTGTTTGTCACAACGTCAAAGGACAAATGTGTCCATACATCGGCTCTTCTCTTTCTCCCTGCTGACATTGGTTACATAACTTAGTTCTATCGGAAGGAACGACCAATCACAGGCTAGTTTGGTCTTCCCGGGTTTAGAGCAAATTTGTGCAACTGTGCGTTTAATTGGATGTTTTCCTAACTCTTCCTGCCCTGTCACAAAATTAAATCAGTTCTGATTGGATGTCATCCTGACAAGCATTTTCATCTTGTTTTTATTCGTTGACGAAAGTGTCAATTAACTTCGTCATCATTTTTATCCTTTTAGGTAGTTTTTATTTAGTTATATTGTTTTCGCCATGAAAAAAAGGGTCGTTGACAAAATTATAACGAAAATATTTCGTCAACGACATTAACACTGGTGTGCAGCAGCCAACAGAGTGAACGCTTTATTAGCTTTAGCAACTGTAAGTTCAGCTTTTTAACTTTGAAAAGATTATGTGAAGGGAAGCTGCTCGGCTTATTGTTTGCAGCAATAAAGGAGAGTTTTCAGAGTTGCCGCACACAAGCAGAAGTGTGTATGGTGTATGTACCATCTCCACAGCACAGCAGCTGCACACTGAGGAAGGCTGATTGTCTGAGGGAATTATTCAGAGCCGTTCACCACAGGAACAATTAAAGAATTAGCAACAAGTATACAACAACTGAAACCTTTTTCTGACCCATCTTTCTCTCTGAGGGACCTTCCAGGAATTGTTGCTCTATTTTCCAGAGATCTGGTTGGTCAGTAGGAGGCGATGTTGAACCCTTTGATCTCTCATCTTGAACATCACCTGCTCAGTGAGCTGTTTAGTTTACAGTTTTTACTTTTTTAGTTTACTTCATCTGCCTGCAGCTTTAAAACTAACTGAATGACCTGATTGGTGGGGTATTTTGATGACATCAGGTTAGCCTCCACTTCATGTTGAGTGTGTAACTCTAATGAAGTGATGTGTTTGTGGTTGGTGTTAATCTGCTCCTAAACTTCACTGAGTGACCTTAAAAAGTCTTCAAAGGTGTTAAATGTGAGTTTGCTGAAGCTGCAGGAACCCTGCTTTGATCCTCAAACACATCAGGAGCAGCTGCTCCATCACAAACACCACAGAAGAACAACAACACTGGATCAGGTTAAAGGTCAGCAGCTGTTTTTATCTGCATTAATGTCACAGGGACAGTTCATGTTCATGGACATCAATGTAAACATAGAAGATGGAAAGCTGCCAGATTGGAGCCAAACTGCTCATTTCCATCCTTAGTCCCTCGGCAGGTCACATGACTCTATCCAATATCCCAAAGACACACAGACACACAAGAACAGCCAGAGACACAAAGACAAATGGCAACAATCCATCATAGTGAGCTAAAGTGATCACAGGTCTGCTTTGTTGGAGATGAGCCTTCAAAGTGGAACATGTGACCACTGAAGGCCACGCCCCTCTGATCATGTTGTTGTTGGAACATGAATGTGAGAACACTCGTCTTCCTCAGAGCATCCACCTGTGCTTCCTCTCCTCTCTCCTCCACCTGTTCCAGTGAGGGAACGTCCTCCATGATGGAGGAGCTGCTGGAAAGTGCTGAGAGTTTCCTCCAGAGTGAGACCTCTGTCACAGTTCAGAGGATCTACGGCAGCAGAGACCTTCATGGACACTAAAAGACTCAAACACACAACAACATCACACTGACTCCACTCTGACATCACTGATCAATAATCAAAGAACAAACAGATCAAACTGATTGATCAGCCACCAGAGGAGTCATTTCAGTGCAGTAGCTTCCACTGTCCATTTTATGATTTGTCCCTGCAAAGGAGACACAAGACAGTCAGACACAAACAAAACAGGCAAAGAAATGAGTAAGCAAACCCACCTACCTTTGACTTTGAGCAGCACTTTTTTGTGTCTGAAGATTTGGCTGCTATTGACTCCACAGCTGTATTCTCCACTGTCTCTCTCTGTGGGCTGATCCAGGGTCAGACTGAGGTCTCCAGTTTTCAGCAGGTCTTCATTCATCTTTGTTCGTCCTCTGTAAAACTCGTCCTGATTTTTAGGCTGGTGAGAGCTGTTCTGAAAAATGTGGACCATCCTATCACCATTGACCATCCACTGCAATTTAAGATCTCCAGGCAGGTTTTCTGTAGTTTTGAAGGGCAGCCAGACAGATTCTGCCCCCTCCTCCACTTCCACCTGACAGACTGAGGACAACAAACACAACATGAGCTGTACAGACAGCAGCAGGTTTGTAGGGTTCTAGAGAAAGATGAAGGACAGAAGCAGATCAGAGCAGAAGGTAACAGGGGCCAGAGATCTAGAACGTCATAGCAGTATTTCAAGCTGTTTGAGAAGATCAGAGTCTGATGGACCTGTGATATTTTATTATTAATAACAATAATAATACATTATTTGTAAGTAGGGATGGCACGATACCACTTTTTTAGGTCCGATACCGATTCCAATATTTTAAATTTGGATATCTGCCGATACCGATACAAATCCGATCTTTTAAAAAAAACAAAAAAATAATTGATTTCAAATGCCTGGATACATTTTACATAAGTGAAGAGTCTCTTACACAACAAGATCAAAATCTTTTAGTTGTCCCACGTACAAGACTAAGAACCATAAGGGGGCAGAGCTTTTCAGGCAGTGGTGCCAAAGCTCTGGAACTGTTTACCACTCCAGCTCCTTTTAGCTGACTCTGTGGCGTCTTAAAAAAACAGCTGAAAACCTTTCTGTTTAACCAGACTTTCTGTTGACTTTATTTTTATTCTTTTTCTTTTAATATGGTAATTTTAATATGTTTTTAACATGGTGTTTTATCTGGGTTTTTGATATTGTGTTTTAATTATTGTAAAGCGCCTTTCTGTCTGTGGAAAGTACTAAATAAATAAACTTTACTTACTTACAACAATCGCCCTATCATCTGCATCTTGTTGCTCCTATGTGAGAAGGTGATGCTTTGGCTTATGGTATGTTGCAAATTTCAGTAGGGCTGCAACTATCGCCTAATTTAGTAATTGAGTATTCAATCAATTACCCGAGTAACTGGGTAAGAAATACTTTTTTCACATTAACAGTTCATCTGCATATTTTAACTTCCGTACTGAAGTTTTTCCCTGTGTGAAACAAACAGGGTGGATGGAGCAGCTACAAAGTTCTCTTTTCTTCACTTACTGATCAGCTGGTTGATGAAGGACCTCCAGCTGTTTCCCAGTAAAGGTTTAATGGAGGTTCCAAGGAGAAAACTTTCTTCCGCTCCATCTGAGCTCACCGGCTCCGCCTCTTTGTGCTTGTACAGACTGACTGCAGGTAAATCAGCTGATTGCTGTTGTTGTGTTATCAGTGTTTATGTTGAAAAACTGGGGGCTGCATGAGCGTAATCTTGTAATGCTTTATATTCACAATCATTCTCCTAAATACGTTTCTACTGCAGGTCTATATTTAGCCACTAATCAGAGATTAAAGTATAAAAAATATGTTGACGGGGAAGGGGTACCGGATGCGGCGCTCGCTAGCAGTATGTCCGGGAGCTGAAGTAGAGAAAAAAATAACTGCTGAAATTCTCAGCACAGCGAGCACAACACACAAACACAGCAGAGAGCGGTGGAGGCGGAAAAGCATGTCAGCGATGATCGCTCAGTGTCAAAGGAAATCCGTCGCAGCGAAGGAGAACTGAGGGGGTTATTTCCTTATCCCACTCCATTCCAGTAGGTGGCGGTAATGCAGCTCTAAGCTGGTTTGGTCAACTGCAAACCCACAGGAAGAAGAAGACGACGGAGAACTGTAATGCAGCTAATGTGGGTCGGATCGGATCGGATTGCATTTTTTATTTCTTTCCAATATCCGATCCAGTAATTTAGGCCAGGATCGGACCGATACCGATACTGAATATCGGATCAGCGCATCCCTAGTTGTAAGTGCCTCTCAAAACAGCCAATGACATTTTACAGAGGCAAAATCCAACAATCACATAAAAGCACACAATTGAATTAAAATAACCAAGAAGTCTATTTTAAAGAGGTGATGAGCTAGGTTTGGTGGATAAATAAAACTGGGTGTCATCTGTGAAGCAGTGAAAATTAATACTAAATTTGCTGAAGATATTGCCAAGGGGAAGAAGATAAGTAATAAAGAGGAAGGGCCCCAGGAAGGAACCCTGAGGCACACCTGCAGTAACAGGGACGGAGTGGGATTTGAAAGACTTAAGTTGGATCAATAAGTTTTGTCCATGTGCTGCTTCACAATAATCTCTCCAGTCAGTGTGGAGCTGCTTTGTGGAACTAACACACTGAAGAGAAGAAGAATTCAAATCCAACATGGCTTCTGTCAGGATCTTTGTTTCCTTCCAGAATAATCCTTTTTGACTGCCAGTGACTCTCAGCTCCACACTGCATTTCAAACACATGTTCAACATGAAGCCACAGAAACCTTCATTACATCAAAATCTGACTGTTTCTGCAGCAACATCCCTAAATCCTCAGGATCCACTCAGCTCATCTTTCTGCTCTGTTGTATTAATAAAGTTGATTTTGTTGCTGTTTTAGAATAAATCTGAAGCTCATCACTTCGCTTCATGTCAGCTTGTTCTACCTTTAAATTCATCCTTAAATATTCCTTCCTGTTCTCTCACTGTTCATTGTACTCAAAGTTCTGAATGTTCCTCTGATCCATGCAGCAAACATTCAGCTTTCTTCTTCTACCCTTTGTTTCTTTGTGGTAAACTTCCTGTTTGAAAAATACATGTTTCTGTAGTTTCACTGAATTTTGGAGCTTCACAAACAGTCTGAAGAACAAAGTCTGATTTGTGCTCACAAAGCAGCTCAAAGCAGATCTTCCTGTTGATGGTGTCAGAGGAGGAGCATCATGTTTCTCCTGAAGGTCAATGTTCAGCAGATGTTTGTTCACTGAAGCAGAACTTCTCATTCTACTCTCTGATCCTCGAGGAAACAAAATTAATTTTCCCACCAAACAGGAAAGGGAACGGCCGACTGAGGAGCTCCTCCAACAGCTACAGAGTATCAAAGACTTTGTTCTGTTTGATTCTCAACACCAACAGGAATGCTAATGTTGCAGGATCCAGCTGCAGGTTGTCATAGCAACAAGAAGATATCGTGATCAGAACTGTGTGTTTGTTGTATGTCGTGAGGTTCATGATGATGGTAAATGGAATGGTTCTTAATGCAGCACTTTACTAATCTACTTTGCACACTCAAAGCTCTATATAACATGCCTCATTCACCCATTCACACGGTTGCATTGGAGAGAACACGTCGAAGAGCAAATTGGGGGTCCCAAGGATACTTTGGCATGCAGACTGGACCAGATCAATATTTTTTACCTGAATGGTGATATACGAAATATATCTTGATATTTTTTTCTTCCCAAAGGTATAAACAGAAAGGCACCTCTGAGTCAAAGCTACATGTCCCAAATGTCACACAGACACTTTTATTAACATTCAGCTGTAGATGTACATGAGAAATTGCTCAAAAATAAACCACTGGCATATTTAAATAATAATGCTCCCCAAATAAATTAATGCTTTTTTCTCCATAACAAAAGACTCTTAGCTGTGCTATTAAAATGTAAACAGAAATGATACAGAGCAAAAATTGCAAAAGGCTGACTGATTCTTTATAAAGCCAGTCAGGAGTGAAGTAGACTTCACCAAAGTGCTTCCTTCTGTGTAAGATAACAAAACATGTAAACAGACTGAATGAACCAACTTCCATCCTTCATAGTTTGTAAATCCATAGACATATATGCTGACATATCACAGCAGCAAGCCCACCCGCTCAATGCGGCGTCATATTCGCCAGTAGTGGTGGGCGGATCGATCCAAAATATCGATATTATCGATACATCGCTGGTATTGGTATCGAACAATATTAGCGTGATAGGATCGATACTTTAGTTTATTTGTCCCCTGTAAGTTCAGAGTGTTGCTCCTGTTCATCAGAGAGCAAGATATGTCTGTGCAAACACAGCTCCTCTCATGCAGGCACTCTTTGCTCCGCCCCCTCCTCTCCCTCCTCTCTGCACCGCTGTGATTAGTTGTCTGCGGTCACGTGACTCAGCGGCACTGAGCAGTTATGTCGGCTGCAGTGAGTGAGAAAGCGGAGCGTTCTGCAGATGTACTTTACAGCTGGAAATGAAAACAGTGTAAACAGTGATGCGTTTTGGGAGGAAATTTTCTACTGTGGCAACACCATGGACTTATTTAAAGACGTGAAAGTGCACGAAAAAGAAAAGGCTTGGTTCCCGAGGAGCAGGAGGAAGGGTATCCCTCAGACAGACCCAGACCCTGACCAGGAGACAGAGCCCACTGTCACAGTCCTTTCAGAGAGGCTAAGAATAACCAGGTAGCTCATATAGTGGTGAAAGTGATGTTTCAGTCATCACTCATGTCGGTTCTTCAGCATTAGTTAATGTTAAAAAGTAACTTATCATCTTAGCTGTTACTTCAGCAGACTGATTTCCTATAGACAATATTCAGGCAGTCAAACATATATTCAGCCCATTAAACTATGTTAAATTACTTTATTGAAACTAACCCTTTGTGTGGACTCATCAACTCTGTAACAGACTAAGTCTGTGATTTAATTGTTTTAATATTTTATCTTTATTCTCGATCGAGTCTGCATTAAGAGAATAAAAACTCAAATTGTCGGTAGCAGGTTATCTTCAGAGTTTCACTTTCTAATCAGCTGGAAGCACCATGATGTGTGTGAAACGCCCCTTTTAGATTGGTTAGATGCTCCCAACAACACCCTTTCATGTTAACCTGTAGGACAGCCCTGCTATTAACTAACTTAACCTAGCCAGTTAACTTAAGTTGATAACCATTGTTTATCCTGATCGCCAGTGTTAGGCTAAGTTAATCCTGATAACTGAAAGCTACCCTGAGTATGTTGAACTCCCTTCATAGTGCAGGTCCCTGGTTTCCAAAGAAAATCCAGTTTCAAAATACATGAAAAGCTGAAAGGTGTGTTTTATTGTGTTAACTAATTATTGTGGAAAGTAAAAATCAGAGCGGTCATTAAAATGTGTTTAGATTTGGCAAAGTGATGATGATTTATGTCAAATCATGACACACTGCTCTCCCCTACATAAGCAGCCTCTATAAGTCAAAAGTATCGGTATCGTATTGGTATCGTCAATACTGGCCCTGTATTTACTTGTATTGGATCGATACCAAAATCTGCAGTATCGCACACCACTATTCGCCAGATGCATCACAAGGACACGATCAGACTCACTTCCGCTATTAAGGTCACGTGACTTACGGTACATACCAACATTTCGGTACTCTTGGGGGTCCAGGCGATCCCAAAACGTCTGAACAGACGCAGTACGAAGGCTGTATGTACACAAAACACGGCGATAGCGGAGGATTTCAGGTTAACAAAAACCTCTCCAAAAGTCGCCGACAGTACCGAGAAACCTCGCTAAATTTGTCGCTAGTTGCTTTAAGGGAAAAAAATCGCTAGGAGGGTCTGAAAACCGCTAACTCTAGCAACAAAGTCGTCAGCAACACTGATAAAATGCCGTTCTTCTTCTTCTTTTTCTTCTTGAGTTTAATGGTGGTTGGTAATCTATGGTGCGTTACCGCCACCACCTGTAAGGAGTGTGAACTACATGCCGTGCTTACAGTTTAGTCACAGCTTCTTTTACATTTTTTATTTAATAATAGAAGTAAATGGGCAGTGGGCTGGTCCAAAATGACTGATGGGCCGGTTCTGGCCCTTGGGCCGCCAGTTGAATACCCCAGTTTTAGACTTTTATTTCTTGTATCATCTAAAGCAAACACACACACACACACACACACACACACACACACACACACACACACACACACACACACACACACACACTGCAGCACTGACCTTTGACTTTCAGCATCACTCTTTTCTTCATCAGGATGTCTCCCTCCCTGCTGTAGAGCGTGCAGGTGTAGGTGTCTGTGTCTCTGTCTGTGGGATATTTCACGGTCAGACTGAGGTCTCCAGTTCTCAGCAGGTCTTCATTCATCTCTGTTCGGTCTCTGTAAACCTGGCGCTGCTCTTCAGACTGGTCAGAACCGTTCTCATACACATGGACCTTCATGTTAAAACTGCTGTCCGTCCACTCCACTTTAGCATCTTCAGGTAGGGGAACTGTGGCCTTACAGGGCAGCTGGACAGACTCCACCCCTGAATCCACCTCCACCTGGGGGACTGAGAGGACAACAAAGAATAACATAAGCTGTACAGACATCAGCAGGAGCTGAGTGCATTTTCTTTGACTGTGCGTGCATAGCAATTGTAATGTTGCTGAAGAGGTTTACAGGTAAGGACTAGGAAGCATGTTGCGCCCTCTCTGTTGAGGACAGTTTTGCTTATGAAAAGCTAAAGGTGCCATCCTGACAGCTTATTAACTCAGTGTTTTAGTAGTCTTAGAAAAACATCACTGATGAGAGATGGGAACATAATGAAAATGATCAGCATTCAAGTGCTGACTAAAAGTAAATAAATAAAAAAATAAGAAGTAATCCATCCACCTTCTTCTGTGTATCCTTTGTGGCCTTCATATTCATAATAAAATATTTTGAGAGCATTGAAAGTTTAGTGAATATTATTTTAAAAAATGCTGTTAGTGTTAATGAAACTTCAGTTTCAGTGGGTGCTGTAGTTCTATGATTTCTCTCATGTAGTAGCTTGCAGGATTAACCTGGATGAACACACTAATAAGAAAGGGAGCTCGAGGGAGAGTGTCTGGTGGCCGGGCATTGAATCCCACTGACACGCCTTCTGTAGTGGAAGCAGAGTCTGGGGACGGGGAGATGACTTGACCATCACTGGGGGTGAGGTCACTGAGGCAGTTAAACAACTCCTTGGTGGCAGGGCCCCTGGGGTGGACAAGATTCGCCCTGAGTTCCTGAAGGCTCTGGATTTTGTAGGGCTGTCTTGGTTGACACGCCTCTGCAACATCGCGTGGAGATCTGGGGCAGTGCCATTGGATTGGCAGACCGGGGTGGTAGTCCCCATCTTTAATTATTAAAAGTGTGTATAGTGTATAGTATATAGAGTATAGTGTATAGTGTGAATTACTTATTTTTATTTTTATTCTTCTTATTTATATGTGTGTATATATGGTTGTAGGTACAAAATACATTTCACTGTACATTGTACTGTGTATAACTGTGCATGTGACGAATAAACACTATCTTAACTTAATCTTAACTTAACTTAAGAAGGGAGACTGGAGGGTGTGCTCCAACTTTTGGGGGATCACACTCCTCAGCCTCCCTGGTAAAGTCTATGCCAGGGTGCTGGAAAGGAGGGTCCGTCCGTTAGTCAAACCTCGGATCCAGGAGGAACAATGTCATTTTCGTCCTGGTTGCGGAAGGCTGGACCAGCTCTTTATCCTCTCAAGGATATTCGAGTGTGCATGGGAGTTTGCCCAACCAATGAACATGTGCTTTGTGGACTTGGAGAAAGCATTCGACCGTGTCCCTCGGGGTATTGTTTGGGAGATCCTGCGGGAGTATGGGGTGTCTGGCCCGTTGTTGCGGGCAATTCAGTCTCTGTACAACCGCAGTGAGAGCTTGGTCCGTATAACCGGTAATAAGTCAGATTCGTTTTCTGTGGGTGTTGGACTCTTTCAGGGCTGCCCTTTGTCACCGATTCTGTTCATAATTTTTATGGACAGAATTTCTAGGTGTAGCCAGGTGGCGGAAGGCTTCTTCCTTGGTGGCCTCAGAGTCTCATCTCTGCTTTTTGCGGATGATGCGGTTCTGTTGGCTTCATCAGAGGGTGGCCTCCAGCTCGCAGTGGAACGGTTCGCAGCCGAGTGTGAAGCGGCCGGCATGAGAATCAGCACCTCTAAGTCTGAGGCCATGGTCCTCAGCCGGAAAAGAGTGGAGTGCCCTCTCCGGCTCAGGAACGAGTTCTTGCCCCAAGTGGAGGAGTTCAAGTATCTCGGGGTCTTGTTCACGAGTGATGGGAGAAGGGAGCGGGAGATCGACAGACGGATCGGGGCTGCCTCCGCAGTGATGCGGACTCTGCACCAGTCTGTCGTGGTGAAGAGAGAGCTTAGTGTAAAAGCGAAGCTCTCGATTTACCGGTCGATCTATGTTCCTACCCTCACCCATGGTCATGAGCTTTGGGTAGTGACCAAAAGACTAAGATCGCGAATACAAGTGTCAGAAATGAGTTTCCTTTGACGGGTGGCTGGCCTCTCCCTTAGAGATAAGGTGAGGAGTGCGGCCATCCGGGAGGGGCTCAGAGTAGAGCCGCTGCTCCTCCACATCGAAAGGAGCCATTTGAGGTGGTTCAGGCATCTGATTAGGATGCCTCCTGGCTGCCTCTTGGGTGAGGTGTTCCGGGCATGTCCCACTGGGAGGAGGCCCCGTGGTAGACCTAGGACACGCTGGGGAGATTATATCTCTCGGCTGGCCTGGGAACGCCTTGGGGTCCCTCCGGATGAGCTGGAGGAGGTGGCTGGGCAGAGGGAAGCCTGGGCTTCTCTGCTTAGGCTCCTGCCCCCGCAATCCGGCCCCGGATAAGCGGAAGAGAATGGATGGATGGATGGATGGATGGATGGATGGATGGATGGATGGATGGATGGATGGATGGATGGATGGATGGATGGATGGATGGATGGATGGATGGATGGATGGATGGATGGATGGATGGATATAACTTTAACTTCATTTGCTTTTAATAGTTTTTCAGATCTTTGAAAAAAATGAAATGAAATATAAATACAATCAACACACAATACTTTTAGTCCAAAATAAAAATCAATCTTATTCCTTTGCCTGCTCCCTTTAGGGGGGCGCCACAGTGGATCATCTGCATCCATCTACCCCTATCCCAGCATCCTCCTCTCTCACACCAACCCTCTGCATGCCCTCCTTCCTAGCAGTGCTGTCTTTATCATCCTTTGTCCAGTATGTCCAAAGTATCTCAGCCTCACCTTTCTAACTTTGTCTCCAAACTGCTCAGTCTGAGCTGTCTCTCTGATGGACTCATTTCTAATCCTGCCCCTCCTGCTCACTACCAGTGAAGATGTGAACATCTTCAGCTCAGCCTCCTGTCTTTGTGTCACTGCCACTGTCTCCAAACCATCCATCATAGCAGGTCTCACTAGCATCTTGTAAACCTTCCCTTTCACTCTTGCCGCTCTTCTTCTGTCACAAATCCCCCCTGACACTTGTCTCCACCCAGTCCACCCTGTCTGCTGCTGGATGGTTGAGCCCAGGTATTTAAACTAATCAATCTTGACTATCTTGCAGCTTCACCGTTACTCAAGTCTCTCTTATTCACACATCCTCTGTCTTGCTACTCTCACTAAAGCTCACAAAGCTGTCTGCAAACATCCGTCCAGAGAAACCTGACTTCATCTATCCAACTATCAGTCACCACTGCAAACGCAAACACACACACGCACACACGCACGCACGCACGCACACGCACACACACGCACGCGCACACACACACAGCACCACTGACCTCTGACTTTGAGCATCACTCTTTTCTTCAGCAGGATGTTTCCCTCCCTGCTGTAGATGGTGCAGGTGTAGGTGTCTGTCTCTCTCTCTGTGGGCTGATCCAGGGTCAGACTGAGGTCTCCAGTTTTCAGCAGGTCTTCATTCATCTTTGTTCGTCTACTGTAACAGTGGTTCTTTCCATCAGGCCAGTCCAAGCCATTCTGATACACACAGACATTACCGTAAGTGTCCGTCCACTCTACTTTAGCATCTTCAGGCAGGTGAAGTGCGGTTGTGAAGGGCAGCTGGACAGACTCCACCCCTGCATCCACCTCCACCTCAACCTGGGGGACTGAGAGGACAACAAAGAATAACATGGGCTGTACAGACAGCAGCAGCTCTGAGCACATTTTCTCTAACTGGATGAAAAGAAATATTTGCAGTTGCCATTGCCCCACAATGGACTGCCATATCAATTCTCCTGCACGTCTAACCATCCTCGTACATGTTCTGCACCAATGCTTCTCTGTCATTCCTGACCTCCTGTTGCAGTACCACAGATAAAAAAAAACCATGATTCAAAAATCTTTAAATTTCAACATGCTTTACAGTGTGCCTTTAGACCTCACAAACAACTTTAGGAATTCAACTTAGAAATCAAAATAATAACACACACATACACACACACATATCACACATATATACAGAGCACCACTGACCTGTGACTTTCAGCATCACCTTCTTCCTCATCAGGATGTTTCCTGCCCTGCTGTAGATGGTGCAGGTGTAGGTGTCTGTGTCCTGGTTTGTGGGCTGTTTCAGGGTCAGACTGAGGTCTCCAGTTCTCAGCAGGTCTTCCTTCATCTTTGTTCTTCTTCTGTAACGGTGGTCCTGTTCTTCAAACTGGTCAGAGCTCTTCTGATATACGTGGATCTGCCTGTTGGAACTGTTCCTCCACTCCACTTTAGCATCTTTAAGCAGGTGAACTGCAGCTTTGCAGGGTAGCTGGACAGACTCCACCCCTGACTCCACCTCCATCTTCACCTGAGGGACTGATGACAACAAAGCACTACATGAGCTGTACAGACACAGCAGCAGCTCTAAACACATTTTCTTTTAACTGGATTGTTTCAAATATTTACAGTGGTAACATGTTTGACAGGTTACAATCTGTATTATGTCCCATTGCTCCACTATACATAGACTGTGTGAAAAAAAAAAATCATCTCATATTCTGCCCCATAATAGGGGCACAGTATGAGGTTAAGGTGGGGAGGGACAGGGATGGAAGGAAGCCAGTGGGGTCGGGCTACTGTGGGGCTGACTCAAACTTCCCTCCTCAGCAGTTCTGATAAGATGTGGAATGTTAATCAGCAGCTCAGGCTGGAGATATCAGTTCACACAGGTCAGAAGACGGGACAGTGGTGGCGTAGAGCATCTGTTTACACAACATGCAGGAGAGGAATGAGATAAGCAGCAGTGAAAGGCCACCAGGGAGCCAAATTTCTGATTCTACCACTTGTTTTAGTACAGGCTGTACTAGGGCTGGGTGATATTTTGATTTTTTAAAAATATCAATATATTTTCATACACGATATAAAATGAGACTATATCATTTTTATCGATATAGTGTAGGTCGCGTTACAATCATACTCCACCAATTCACCTTTCTCTTCTCCCAGCTTGCGTCTGCACAGCTTCACACTGCCCCGCCTCTCTCTGCTTCACCTGTTAATCATGTGATACGTCAGCACATATGTCTATGGATTTACGGAGATGGCTAAAATCCTGCAGATGGAATTTTGTTCAGTCAGTTTGTCATGTACAGGAGCTGTACCTGGATATAGAGCTTTGTAAAGAATCAGTCAGCCTTTTGCTATTTTTGTTCTCTATCTTTTCTATTTACATTTTAATCACACAGCTGTGAGTCTTTTTATAGAGGAAAAAAGCATTAATTTATTTGAGGAGCATTATTATTTAAATATGCCAATAGTTTATTTTTGAGTAATTTCTCATGTAGTTCTACAGCTGAATGTTAATAAAAATGTCTGTGTGACATTTGGGACATATGGCTTCGACTCTGAAGGGCATGTTTGTTTATACCTTTTGGGAAGAAAATATATCGAGATATCTATCGTATATTGCTATTCAGCTAAAAAATATCGAGATATTACTTTTGGTCCATGTTGCCCAGCCCTAGGCTGTACTGAATAATTTGTTGACAGCCTTCAGTCTTTCTGGCACGTCTCAGTGGCGAAAAATCCAATTATCTGAATCTTCTTGGTTCGTTCCTTCGCCGTGCAGAAACAGATACGTCTCCAAGATCTAATCCCTCTGAATCAGCTCCAGATATACAGTTGAGTCTGTACCTTCCTGCATTCCTGTCATAAGCAGCCTTATCAAGGCCCAACAGCTGCCTAGACTTCCTAAATTGTAAAGACAAGCCAGGTATCTCCAGGTCCAATTCAGAGAAATCCTAGTATCAATAAGCCAAATTTGCATGTCCTCCATCGACAATACCCCATATCACCCCAACAGAGCACTGCTGGCTTACTTGTGGTTCCTAGGATACTTAAGAGTAGAATGGGAGGCAGAGCCTTCAGCTTTCAGGCGCCTCTTCTGTGGAACCAGCTCCCAGCTTGGATTCAGGAGACAGACACCCTCTCTATTTTTAAGATTAGGCTTAAAACTTTCCTTTATGATCAAGCTTATAGTTAGGGCTGGATCAGGTGACCCTGAACCATCCCTTAGTTATACTGCTATAGGCCTAGTCTGCTGGGGGGTTCACATAATGCACTGTTTCTTCTCATTCACCTTAGTTACTTTGTTTATACTCCACTCTGCATTTAATCATTAATTGTTATTAATCTCTGGCTCTCTTCCACAGCATGTCTTTTCTCTCTCCTCAGCCCAACCGGCCACAGCAGATGACTGTCCCTCCCTGAGCCTGGTTCTGCTGGAGGTTTCTTCCTGTTAAAAGGGAGTTTTTCCTTTCCACCGTCGCCAAGTGCTTGCTCATAGGGGGTCGTTTTGACTGTTGGGTTTTCTCTGTATTATTGTAGGGTCTTTACCCAGGCACCTTGGGGTGACTCTTTGTTGTGATTTGGCGCGAATTGAATTGAATTGAATTGAATTGAATTGAATTGAATCGAATCGAATCGAATCGAATCAGGCACGTCATCTTCCACCCACACAGGAATCCATAACGTCTCCAGCTGAATAGGATCTCCTCATGGTGAAAATTTAATCAAATAATGGTGTTGAGAGACCAGCTGACCATCCATAGGTGTTTTTAATACATAAGAACACATTCAGTGGACTATATGACCCAGCCAAATTAATCAGCTTTAGTTATCCATCCATCCATTTTCTTCTTTGTTATTCTGTTCAGACTTGCAGGGGGGCTGGAGTCTATCCTAGCTGTTAGAGCCCTAGACAAGTCACCAGTCTGCTGCAGGGCTAACACAGAGATACAGACAACCACTCAATTCAGAATCACCAATTAACCAAATAAGCCTAATCTTTGGACTGTGGAAGGAAACCGACCCACACAGACACGGGAAGAACATGCAAACTCCACACAGAAAGCTCAAGCGGTGCATTCAAACCCAGAACCTTCTTCCTGTGAGCCAGTTAAAGGGGGAATAAACTGGGAGGAAAAAACATGTTAAACCCTGACTAAAAATATTCAGTTCAAGTTTAAACTATCTTAAGTACCTCAGAACTTCTACATAAGATCTAAAATACACACACACACACACACACACACACACACACAAAAACAAACCTTTGACTTTGAGCAACACTTTTTGGTATCTCCTGATCTTCCCGTAGACTTTACATCTGTATTCTCCACTGTCTCTCTCTGTGGGCTGATCCAGGGTCAGACTGAGGTCTCCAGTTCTCAACAGGTCTTCACTCATCTTCGTTCGGCCTCTGTAATCCTGGTCCTGTTTGTCAAGCTGGTCAGAGCCGCTCTGATACACATGGATCTTCCTATCATCACTGTCCCACCACTCCACTTTAACATCTTCAGGCAGGTTTTCTGTGGTTTTGAAGGGCAGCTGGACAGACTCCGCCCCCTCCTCCACCTCCACCTGACAGACTGAGAGAACAACAAACACAACATGAGCTGTACAGACAGCAGCAGGTTTTCAGAGTTGTAGAGGAAGCTGGAGATCAAAGTCAAAGCAGCATTTCAAGCTGTTGGAGGTGATCAGTCTGATGGACCTGTGAGATTTTGTCCATGTGCTGCTTCACAGTAATGTCTGTCAGTGTGGAGCTGCTGCTGCCGCTGCTGATTCTATTTTCTAAAATGGAGCAGTGAAGAGAACAATCCTCTCTGCCAGTGACTCTCAGCTTCACGCTGCATTTCAAACACATGTTCTACATGAAGCCGTTACATCAAAGTCTCATTGCTCAATCACAATGACTGTCTGCTTCATGTTCACAAGCATATTCACCGCTCCTTAACTGTTAAAACACTGCAATTGTTTCCCTGTCAGCATGAGTTATTCAAATGTTGACAAAATGATTTATTTAGAAACATTTCACAATTAATATTAGATTCCATTGTATTTGTGTTAAACCCATAATACACTAAACAAAATTATACATTTTATTTATATGAATGAACACATGAACAATACATGAAATGTATTTATTAAGATTAACTGATTTCTTTTACTTGCCAGTCTATACAGTGATCTCTCACTGAATTAGCAGTGTTATATTCATTTTATTATTTATATATATTTTAAGGCTTTATAAACCTTTCCCACTCTCTTACTGCAACTTGTATGATGAAGATGATTAATTATGTAGCTGTGCAGTACAGACTGTGATGAAGGTGGTGCAGTATCTTCACCCTCAGCCGTTACTTCTATTTCCGCTAAAGGTGTAGGTGTAACTTAGCTCTTCGTCCAAGTAATTGGTGCGTCATCTGGCTTCATGGATCGATAAAGCTGGGCTTTTTTCCCCCACACAAACAATCCTATAAACCTCGGTAATCCTTGGCTAGGTAAACATAACCCACATCTAAACTGGGCAAATCACAGTGAGGAAAGTGGGAGTGTGCTTTGCTTATTGAACTGCTATTAGCTATTTATTTATTTTTATATATATTTCACAGACCATATGATTGTACCACTGATTTGACACCTCTTCCCACAAACCAGTTAATATAATCTCTCTCGCCGGGTAAAAATGAATGCTTTCCAGTTTGCCTATTTACTACTAAATAATTAACAATGGAATATCAAACGTTCCCTATGTTCAAATGACTAATATGATGTCTTTTGGATAGAAGATGTAAAAAATAAAATTGCCCTTTGTAAGCGTATACACACTGGAAGTGATTCACAGTAACTTGGAGACCAGAGACCATAGAAAGCAAATGCTTTTTGGTGACTTCAAACAACTGTGGCTGAAAAAAACTGTTGCCAAAGTGAAGTTGGCGGGTACTGCAATAAACTGAGAGGCAAGCAACTGAAGCAACTAGCAATGAGAGAGACAAATACTGTTGACTGACACATGACCTGGTAGGAGATACATCAGAGGGTTACCTACACAACCAGAGATGATGATTTTTGTTTGTTTGTTTTAAGAATCAGCATTTATCATTTTGTCACCTTATTAAAATATGGCTCAAGTCATTTTTCTAGGGTTTTTAGAAAAGACAATAAACTCAATGAAACATAGAAATCTAGATGATTTAGGCAAAGATTAAACTTTTGCTAAAAGATAACTTAGGACGTTATTTTAACAAGGTGATGCCAGTCTGATAATGCATTATTCATAATGAAACTCATATTTTATTTCATTACTAATTGGGAGTAGGGGCATAGTATTTGGGTAATATCTTAAATCCAAAACTTTAAATTATGGCAAACCTTCCCTCAGGAAGCCCAGATTAAGTCTGCTTCTATTACCATTGAAATTACTGTAAGTCGATAAACTGCATGCCACTCCTCTGTCTGGTGATAAAAACAAAACAAAAAGGTCACCTCCTGGGAATTCCTGCTTTAGATGATCACAGTCAAAAAGGTCCCATGAAACTCAAAGATTTCAAACACACTGAAGCACTGACCTCTGATTTTCAGTTCCACTGTTTTCTTCATCAGGACGTTCCCCTCACTGCTGTAGACGGTGCAGGTGTAGGTGTCCCTGTCCCAGTCTGTGGGGTATTTCAGGGTCAGACTGAGGTCTCCAGTTTTCAGCAGGTCTTCATTCATCTTTGTCCGCTCTCTGTAAAACCAGTTCTGTTCTTCAGACTGGTCAGAGCCATTCTGATACACATGGATCTGCCTGTTGTAACTGTTCTTCCACTCCACTTTAGCATCTTCAGGCAGGCAAACTGTGGCTTTGCAGTTCAGCTGAACAGACTCCACCCCTGAACCCACCTCCTCCACCTGAGGGACTGAGAGGACAACAAAGCACAACATGAGCTGCACAGAGAGCAGCAGCACTGAGCACATCTTAGCTGACTGGATTCTGTGAAATATTTGTAGTGAGAAAATATTTGAATGGTTCCTTTCTCCTTTCTTCCAATGCACCATTGAACAGAGACAGTGTTGTCTTTGGTGTCTGTCCAATCAGCAGCAGAGTTGACTCCAACAGTGCTCCTCACACTAATATGGGAAATGGTTCACAGTAATACTAATAGTTTGAGTCCAGATGCTCTGGAGGACTGGGTGGTGCTGACTGCCACTGAACTTTGGAAGGAATCTTCAGCAAACAGAACAGCAGCACTTGCCAGAGTACTGAACAGATGCATTTTACTGTAGAGAATTATCGCCTGTGGCACAAAAGACTGAATGAGCCTGTTAGATAAGGTGATCTGTTTCTTACACTTAGGCCATGAAAGAGACCACTTCCTGTTATTTTAACAGTCTTTCTTTCATGGCCTCAATGGAAGACTGGAGAAGATCTTTAAAGTATTCTTTACAAAGAACAAAACGTGGTCTTCCACAGAAATACATTCATTCATTCAGCTTTTCAACAGGAGCACTGAAGGCCACGAGTGCAATTATTTAACGAGAGTGAGCGAGAAATGACAGAGCAACGACAAATTTGTAAAAGACCAAGCATAACTCAAGGTAGAGTTTATGTAAATCTGTTTACAGGGAGCTCGACATTATTATCAGAAGAAACTGAAAAATTAAAGAGAAGAAAACTTAACAACAGTAATCAACTTCATCAATTAATAGAGTGATCAATTAAGAAATAGTTTTGTTTTTTCAATGGGTAATATTAAATATTCAAAAGAGAAAGAGCACAGGTCTCTTAAAATGAGCTGCTCATTGGTTTCAATTTTAGAAACTGCAGTTTTTAATAGTTTAACTGTATACATCTATTAGAAAAAACTCAGGCCTTATATTTATGTGACAAAGAAATCATATTTTTTAAAGAATATATTTTCTTAATAATAAAAATAAATAATCACAAGTACAGTAATATTAAAAATTGTATAAATGCAAACTGCTCTGTGCTCTGATAAAATGTTTCCTGCTGTGGAAATCAGATATACTGGTGTAATAATTTAGCTATATTTATATTAATCTAACTCTGCAAAATAATATTTCTAAAGCCTTGAAATAAATATGGTCTCATGCCTCCATTTACTCACATCCCTGTTTGCTGCAGGTATCACTGCCACACAAAGCAGGATGGCTGCTAACATCCTTCAGCCTGATTCAAACATCAGGTCAGACTAAGTTAGTCTGCATATTGTAACTTCTGCATAATTATTGCAGTTTTTCCCTGTGTGAAACAAACAGGGTGGATGCTATAAAGCTACAAAGTTCTCTGTTCTTCATGTTGCTGATCGGGTGGTCGATGAAGGACCTCCAGCTGTTTCCCAGTAAAAGTTAATGGTGGTTAAAGAGGAAAAAGCTTCTTATGGACGCTAGAAAAATGTCTCCTTTCGCTCCACCTGAGCTCACTCTGTCAGTAATGGCTCCGCCTCTTTGCTCTTCAAACTATGACAGCATCATCTTCACTCATTCATATGTCTTTATTCACAAGATAAAAAAAATACATATGAAGTGTTACAATGTGAATAGCAAAAAACCCAATGTAAAAGGAAAAAAAAACCCTACATCAAGTTGTACTTTAAAATAAATTATTTAAAAAGAAATTGTCCCAAAAACACTTTGTGCTTATCCTAGGGCATGATGCTGGATTTATTCTTTAAGCACGCAGTTTAGTTGACAAAACTGGGGTCTGCATGGTCTTAATGTTGCAATACTTTACACAGGTGGCCGCCTAGATACGCATCTATTGCGGGTCTATTTTTAGCCACAAATATGGGTGAAATGCTTGCATCCACATAAGGGCTACATTGTTGAAATTAAGCATCAAAGCACAAAAACTGAATCAAGGATTTTTTATAGTCAAGTTAATCAAGATACTCGAATTGTTGCAGCCCTGGTGATCAGTAAAGCACCTGCGCCTAATACAAACTCGTTTTTTAACTCACTGAGGACCTCTATTGAAGACGCCATGAATGTGTTTCATATGAAATAGAAATAAAAACTAAGCACACTCTGACTGCATATACAGCACTGACCTTTGACAGTGAGCAGCACTTGTTTCTTCACCAGGACGTTTCCCTCCATGTTGATGGTGCAGGTGTAGGTGTTTGTGTCTCTCTCTGTGGGCTGTTTCAGGGTCAGACTGAGGTCTCCAGGTTTCAGCAGGTTTCTCTTCATCTCTGTTCGGTCTCTGTAAAGCTGGTCCTGTTCTTCAGGATGGTCAGAGCCGTTCTGATACACGTGGACCTTCCTGTCATCACTGTCCCTCCACTCCACTTTAGCATCTTTTGGCAGGTGAACTGCAGCTTTGCAGAGAAGCTGGACAGACTCCACCCCTAAATTAACCTCCTTCTGGTAAACTGAGGAGAACAAAGCACAACATGATGACATCAGCAGCAGGTCTGATGGTCACATGACCTTCCTGTCCCCTCCTCCTAGTCTCAGATTGTGTATCAGTTTGTTCCTGATGTGTTCCTGACTCGTTCTTTGGTAACTAGTCACAGCGTCCTGTAAAGAGCTGCAGACATGTTGAATGAAGAGCAGAAGAACAGACACAGTGAGCCTCCACAGTCAAGGGGCCACCAGAGGACACCTGTTAACCATTGGCATTATGGGTATTGTAGTAGCACAGACTCACCTGACATGAAATAGTGCCGAAAATAAAATAAAAGACCTCCAGAAACCAGAAGAAGAACCAGGAGAACCAGGAGAGCTTTGGCCCAGAATGGAAATGGTTCTGTGGAGAAACACATAGAACGACATGACCTTTGACCTCTGATGCACATCTACAGCACTGACCTTTGACCTGTATCTCCATCTCTGACCTTTGACCTGTAGCACTACTTTCTGTCTCAGGATGTCTTTGTCCCTGTAGATGGTGCAGATGTATCGTCCCGTGTCTTTGCCTGTGGGCTGTTTCAGGGTCAGACTGAGGTCTCCAATTCTCAGCAGGTCTTCATTCACCTTCGTTCGCTCTCTGTAAAAGTCATCTTGTGTCATAAATTGGCCACTTTTGCTTGAATACTCGTGGACCACCAAGAGTCCTAGATCAGAGCGAGTCCAGTCCACCCTGGTGTCCTCGGGCAGGTCAGGTGTTCTGCAGGGCAGGATGACAGACTCTGAGCCTTCCTCCACCTTCACCTCCACCTGCTGGTCTGAGAGGACAATAAACCACAACATGAGCTGTAGAAGCAGCAGCAGTCACACTGATGGTAGCTGGAAAACATCTTATCCCTGTTCTCTGACTTTGTCCTGCAGCCATTAATAATATATAATAATATTCTTTGACTCTTTTGTTTTGAATAGTATCCAAACTGGAATTCTGTTACAGTTACGAAATATTGAGAGGTCATGATGAATCATTTGGTGTTGAATCATTCAAATTTCTGGTTAGCAATAAAAGAAAAGACATTCTGAATGTTTAATTTTAGGCAATGTGTAAAATATCAACTGCAGTTGTAAATATATTCACAGAAGTGTGTCTCCCTGAACGACTTCTGACTTTCAAAACAATTTGACTTCTGTCCTTTGTCTACAGTATTGACTCATCATCTGCGGGTACAGCAGGTGGTTGGCTTTGTTGCTGACCTTTGACCTGTAGCTGGATGTCTCTCAGTCTCCTTTCTTGTTGTCCATTACTGATGGAGCAGGTGTAGCTGCCGCTGTCAGTCAGTTTTGGTTTCCTCAGAGTGAGGCTGAAGTCTTTGGTGATCAGAGCGTAAGGACTCATTGATGTGCGCCTGTTGTAACGCTGGTTTTGCCCTTCAAGATCATCTCCTCCTTCTCCTCGTAGGTGCACAGATTTGGGATCAAGATCACTGCGAGTCCACATCACTGTGGGATTGTTTTCAGGTATAAAACCTGAGTAGAGGCAGAGCAGTAGAACAGCTCTTTCCCCCTCGTTTACTTCCACCACCACAGCCAGGGCATGCTGGGAAACTGTGAGGACAAACAAACAAACACAATTCAGATGCAAGTTGTGGTTCTGACCCAGTGGTAAAATGATGAACTACAAGTAACATTATCTTCAGGAACTAGTTTTATAAACAAATGGCAACCTCCCTCCCACACACACACACACACACACACACACACACTCGAATACCCGTGAGAGGATAAAGACTGGTCCAACGTTCCATAACCAGGAGAAAAACCGTATTGTTCTTGAAACTGGGGTTTGACTAATGGATGGACTCTGTGTTCCAGCACATTTGCATAGACCTTCCTAACATACACTTGAAGATAGGGACCACCACCCCAGTCTGCCAATCCAGTGGCACCTTCCTAGATCTCCACACCGCGGTGGATTAGCCTTTCCTAATCTTAGTCCTGAACACTGCCCTGTACCTTTCAGAGCGTCCTGCTGTAAAACGCTGTATTATCTCAGTAAGGTGGTGTTAATGATCAGGTGTGTGGGAAGCAGGTGAAACGCTGATGTTAATATTATTAATAATATTCCATAACTTTTAATAAATGTTGAATTTTGTGTAAGTGTGTATAATGACTAATTCAAGGGAACTGAAGAAAAAGCATTTACATTTTACACCTTTATATTTTAGTCGACTAAATCGACTGTAGATTTAGTCGACTATATTCTTACCATAATTTGTTGACTAAAACTAAAACTATTCAGATACTAAATTAGGACTAAAACTAAATTACATTTTCGTCAAAAGACTATGACTAAAACTAAATCAAAATTTGCTGTCAAAATTAACACTGCAGAACAGCCAGCACACCATTAGGAGAGGTGAAGGGCGAGACACCAGCTAAGGGGTTGAGGATCTTTTTTTCCCCCCTTTTGCTGCTCCGTTGTACGATCAGATAAAAGGCCTCTCCAAACCAAGCTCCCGGGTTGAATTTCAACCCCAGCCCACCCCTGCCCCTGTTCCACCAACAGGATTCTGGTCGGTGCCAGTATTTGAACTGTTCAGCAGTTTTTCCACCGCGAACGCACTCGGTGCTTGGCTGAAACACTCTCCGACAACACTCCCCTCATGCGCGCGCGCACACCTCCACCTCAACCTGGGGGACTGAGAGGACAACAAAGAATAACATGGGCTGTACAGACAGCAGCAGCTCTGAGCACATTTTCTCTAACTGGATGAAAAGAAATATTTGCAGTTGCCATTGCCCCACAATGGACTGCCATATCAATTCTCCTGCACGTCTAACCATCCTCGTACATGTTCTGCACCAATGCTTCTCTGTCATTCCTGACCTCCTGTTGCAGTACCACAGATAAAAAAAAACCATGATTCAAAAATCTTTAAATTTCAACATGCTTTACAGTGTGCCTTTAGACCTCACAAACAACTTTAGGAATTCAACTTAGAAATCAAAATAATAACACACACATACACACACACATATCACACATATATACAGAGCACCACTGACCTGTGACTTTCAGCATCACCTTCTTCCTCATCAGGATGTTTCCTGCCCTGCTGTAGATGGTGCAGGTGTAGGTGTCTGTGTCCTGGTTTGTGGGCTGTTTCAGGGTCAGACTGAGGTCTCCAGTTCTCAGCAGGTCTTCCTTCATCTTTGTTCTTCTTCTGTAACGGTGGTCCTGTTCTTCAAACTGGTCAGAGCTCTTCTGATATACGTGGATCTGCCTGTTGGAACTGTTCCTCCACTCCACTTTAGCATCTTTAAGCAGGTGAACTGCAGCTTTGCAGGGTAGCTGGACAGACTCCACCCCTGACTCCACCTCCATCTTCACCTGAGGGACTGATGACAACAAAGCACTACATGAGCTGTACAGACACAGCAGCAGCTCTAAACACATTTTCTTTTAACTGGATTGTTTCAAATATTTACAGTGGTAACATGTTTGACAGGTTACAATCTGTATTATGTCCCATTGCTCCACTATACATAGACTGTGTGAAAAAAAAAAATCATCTCATATTCTGCCCCATAATAGGGGCACAGTATGAGGTTAAGGTGGGGAGGGACAGGGATGGAAGGAAGCCAGTGGGGTCGGGCTACTGTGGGGCTGACTCAAACTTCCCTCCTCAGCAGTTCTGATAAGATGTGGAATGTTAATCAGCAGCTCGGGCTGGAGATATCAGTTCACACAGGTCAGAAGACGGGACAGTGGTGGCGTAGAGCATCTGTTTACACAACATGCAGGAGAGGAATGAGATAAGCAGCAGTGAAAGGCCACCAGGGAGCCAAATTTCTGATTCTACCACTTGTTTTAGTACAGGCTGTACTAGGGCTGGGTGATATTTTGATTTTTTAAAAATATCAATATATTTTCATACACGATATAAAATGAGACTATATCATTTTTATCGATATAGTGTAGGTCGCGTTACAATCATACTCCACCAATTCACCTTTCTCTTCTCCCAGCTTGCGTCTGCACAGCTTCACACTGCCCCGCCTCTCTCTGCTTCACCTGTTAATCATGTGATACGTCAGCACATATGTCTATGGATTTACGGAGATGGCTAAAATCCTGCAGATGGAATTTTGTTCAGTCAGTTTGTCATGTACAGGAGCTGTACCTGGATATAGAGCTTTGTAAAGAATCAGTCAGCCTTTTGCTATTTTTGTTCTCTATCTTTTCTATTTACATTTTAATCACACAGCTGTGAGTCTTTTTATAGAGGAAAAAAGCATTAATTTATTTGAGGAGCATTATTATTTAAATATGCCAATAGTTTATTTTTGAGTAATTTCTCATGTAGTTCTACAGCTGAATGTTAATAAAAATGTCTGTGTGACATTTGGGACATATGGCTTCGACTCTGAAGGGCATGTTTGTTTATACCTTTTGGGAAGAAAATATATCGAGATATCTATCGTATATTGCTATTCAGCTAAAAAATATCGAGATATTACTTTTGGTCCATGTTGCCCAGCCCTAGGCTGTACTGAATAATTTGTTGACAGCCTTCAGTCTTTCTGGCACGTCTCAGTGGCGAAAAATCCAATTATCTGAATCTTCTTGGTTCGTTCCTTCGCCGTGCAGAAACAGATACGTCTCCAAGATCTAATCCCTCTGAATCAGCTCCAGATATACAGTTGAGTCTGTACCTTCCTGCATTCCTGTCATAAGCAGCCTTATCAAGGCCCAACAGCTGCCTAGACTTCCTAAATTGTAAAGACAAGCCAGGTATCTCCAGGTCCAATTCAGAGAAATCCTAGTATCAATAAGCCAAATTTGCATGTCCTCCATCGACAATACCCCATATCACCCCAACAGAGCACTGCTGGCTTACTTGTGGTTCCTAGGATACTTAAGAGTAGAATGGGAGGCAGAGCCTTCAGCTTTCAGGCGCCTCTTCTGTGGAACCAGCTCCCAGCTTGGATTCAGGAGACAGACACCCTCTCTATTTTTAAGATTAGGCTTAAAACTTTCCTTTATGATCAAGCTTATAGTTAGGGCTGGATCAGGTGACCCTGAACCATCCCTTAGTTATACTGCTATAGGCCTAGTCTGCTGGGGGGTTCACATAATGCACTGTTTCTTCTCATTCACCTTAGTTACTTTGTTTATACTCCACTCTGCATTTAATCATTAATTGTTATTAATCTCTGGCTCTCTTCCACAGCATGTCTTTTCTCTCTCCTCAGCCCAACCGGCCACAGCAGATGACTGTCCCTCCCTGAGCCTGGTTCTGCTGGAGGTTTCTTCCTGTTAAAAGGGAGTTTTTCCTTTCCACCGTCGCCAAGTGCTGCTCATAGGGGGTCGTTTTGACTGTTGGGTTTTCTCTGTATTATTGTAGGGTCTTTACCCAGGCACCTTGGGGTGACTCTTTGTTGTGATTTGGCGCGAATTGAATTGAATTGAATTGAATTGAATTGAATTGAATTGAATCGAATCGAATCGAATCAGGCACGTCATCTTCCACCCACACAGGAATCCATAACGTCTCCAGCTGAATAGGATCTCCTCATGGTGAAAATTTAATCAAATAATGGTGTTGAGAGACCAGCTGACCATCCATAGGTGTTTTTAATACATAAGAACACATTCAGTGGACTATATGACCCAGCCAAATTAATCAGCTTTAGTTATCCATCCATCCATTTTCTTCTTTGTTATTCTGTTCAGACTTGCAGGGGGGCTGGAGTCTATCCTAGCTGTTAGAGCCCTAGACAAGTCACCAGTCTGCTGCAGGGCTAACACAGAGATACAGACAACCACTCAATTCAGAATCACCAATTAACCAAATAAGCCTAATCTTTGGACTGTGGAAGGAAACCGACCCACACAGACACGGGAAGAACATGCAAACTCCACACAGAAAGCTCAAGCGGTGCATTCAAACCCAGAACCTTCTTCCTGTGAGCCAGTTAAAGGGGGAATAAACTGGGAGGAAAAAACATGTTAAACCCTGACTAAAAATATTCAGTTCAAGTTTAAACTATCTTAAGTACCTCAGAACTTCTACATAAGATCTAAAATACACACACACACACACACACACACACACACACACACACACACACACACACACACACACACACACACACACACACAGCAGCTGAGTGGAACATGAGCTCCTCTGAAGAAGAATGCAGTGATTTCAGAGTGAGCTGCTTTGGGTTGTTAGTTTGATGTGAATCAGAATCCAGTGTTTGATGAAATCTCCTCCTGCTGCTTCAACACATCAAACAGAGAGATGGAAGAAAAGCTGCTGATGAGAGCAGAGAGAGGAAGGAGATCTTACCGTGCAAGAGGATCACAAACACCACCAACATCTTCATGTTCCTCTGTCAGCAGCTCTCACTGTGATCATCTGCTGACACTCTCACACTGCTCAGACTGTCACTGTGAACCACAGCAGCTTTTTCTTCCTGCAGGATCCAGTTTACTCAACAAACACTAGTGTGCAAGTGAAGTGAAGGAGGGAGGAGGCGTGTCGTTCTAAGTCCAGATGGCTGCAGATCAATTCTGAGAAAAGACACCTGGCTTTTACTCCATGCAGAGTCAGGTGCACACATAACAATTAAATTATGTGACATGTGGCATTGTCCGGTAAAAGAGACTTATCTCTTTCTCAATAAAAGAAACAGGGCTTTGTCCTTAAAGACATTTGACTGTTGTACTAATAAACCTAAGGTCTGTATGAGTAACAACATAAGCGGATGGTGTGGATGCACACAAAACCTATCACAACTGTGACTTTCTGTCCAAAACTTCATGGAAGTCTGTACTACACTGTGAGAGCAGGTCTGTGTGGCATTCATAAAGGATTCATCACTTTGCTGCAAACTTGGATGAACTGATTAACTTGGTTTCAGATAACATGTGAAAAAAGTAAATAATCTGAGTCTTGACTCACAGTAACAGATTGTGTAAACAAGAGTGTTTCAAAGAACATGAGTCACTTGATCAAAGGCTTGTCAGAAACTATAATTATGTATATGAAACTTGTACTCTTTATGTGTATTTATCCTCCACGTTTGAAGTCAATATGTTGCACAAGCGTGACTGAGAGATGGAAACATGATCTCTCAGTGTCTCCCTGCCTCTCAGGGACAGGTGACACAAAGAAGAAAAATGTGAAAAATTACATCACAAATTTTCACAATTTAAAATTTTAATTTCAAATATGTTTTGTGTGAACAAAGCTGCAAAACTTACAAAATGATGCATGCACACTTTATGCAATATAACATTTAGGCAGCCCTGTCATGATTCCTGGGTCTTGGACCCAGAATTTTGGCATATGTGCTTCATGATTTATTTTTCGGATTCTTTGGATGTGTTTGTCTCTCTGTTTTGTCCGTTGCGTCTCCTGTGTTAAGTCAGTCCCTTCCCCATTTTGTTTATCTTCTGGCTGTGTGTCAAGTTTGTATGTCTTAGTTCTGGGCCTATTCCAGGAAGCAGGTTCAACAAACTGTCTCATCTTCGCTCAAACATTCCCATCATCTCCAGGATCCAGACAGGATCCAGTGAGCTTTTCCAACACGACCAATGATCGATCATTGATCATTGATCAGTGTGTTCTGTGTCAGCAGCTTCATCCAGATCAGTGTGATGTAACAGTGATGCTACAGTAACTACAGTAAATGTTTCAGAGGAACTGACTGACAGTCTGACAGCTGCAGCTGCCTCATTATAAATGCGTGACATCATCGCTGTCTCTGTCCTTACAGCCTGTTGACGAGTGAACGACTGTAAAAGCTTCATGTTACAAAAATAACAAACTAACGTCTAACTGGGATTTCAGTGCTTGTAGAAACATGTTTATGAGGAAATGAATGGGAGTGTCAGTGAGGTGGTTCAGGTGCAGCGGGGGGGAAGAGTCAGAGAGACTCTCAGAGTTTGTTAGGGTCACAGTTCTCAGTCACTACTCTCATGCCTGTAGCTGGTTCAAAATGCTGCTGGACAGGTTTTGATGGGAACTCGAAAGAGAGAGCACATGACCTCTGTCCTAGTCTCACTTCACTGTTGCCTGTATATTTTAGGATTCATTTTAAAATTCTTATGTTTTTTTTTTTTAAATCGTTGCACAATCTTGCCCCGCCTTACCTCTCTGAGCTTCTTCACCCCTACATACCTTGTCCATCTCTCTGGTCAGCAGACCAGCTGCTCTTGGGGGTACCAAGATCCAGAAGGAAGCTCAGAGGGGACAGGGCTTTCTCCATTGTTGGTCCTAAGTTATGGGAAGACTTGCCTTTGCAGGTCATAGGGCCCTTCACTGTCCAACTTTAAAGTTAGCCTTAAAACCTCTTTCTTTTCCTTGGCTTTTGAATGCAACCTGACTCTTTAAACCTGAAAGAGATATTTAATTTTTTTTATTTATCTGTATGTTTTCATTTACAGCACTTTGTGTCAGCTGTGGTTGTTTTATATTACTTTAAAAATAAAGATGGTATGGTATATTACCCTGGTAACTGACTCAGAGTTTAAGTTAACTTTCTGGAACATTTTCCTCATTTTAGGGTTGCAAACTCTAACAAAGTTTTTAGCTGAAACTGCTTCCTGGAACAGATCCCGGGTCTCCTTCATGCGTTTACAGTCAAAGCCACGCAGCATTAAATCAGTGTTTTCCGCCGCTGCGTGAATGATCTCAGAGCAGCGAGCTGCGCGTCACCTGCTGCAGAAACAAACAGACTCACATGGAGCTTCTTACCGTTCAGGAGGAGCAGGAACACCAACAACACCTTCATCCTCCTTTAAAGAGCGAAAACTAGTGATGAGAGTGTGAAACTGAAGCTTCGAACCCTGGGCTTAAAACTCCAGAGAACCACCGTTTCGACGCTTCAGGGCAAATAAAAAAATAAAAAAATCACGTGACGTATAACAGAAACAGCAACTGCTTCGTTCTTGAAATGAATCACCTGACCGGTTCACGTGATTCGCTGACGTCGCCTCTACTCGTTACGAGCAAAAACAAAATTCAATCCAAAAACTACGGAGACCCCCCAAACTTTTCCGAGATCACACACCAGCACAACCACAGTGATGGAGAACAGTCACCCGTGGGAGAGATTCATTGATTTTTATTTTGAGGTTGGTCTAAACTATAAACTCAAAATAAAAGCTCAAGCTCTGTGTGTATGGGAGAGTGTATGGGCTCTGTGTGTATGGGAGAGATTGCAGCAAAGGTTTTTGCTGCAATCTCTCGGCCGTCCTTTCAACGTGATGACGGACGCTGTGATATCAAGTTAACATGGAAGTTCAGGGCCTTGAATTAAAAACCTTTGCACAGAAAGTGCCTTTTTTTTCTTCTGTTTTTTTTTTTTAATCTCCCGTGTACCTTGCGGGTCTCTGTGAAAAAAAACTGAACAAAAGATGTACATAACGTGTGCGCCTCAAACGGTGCAAAGATGCTTCAGATCATTGAGTTTTGTGCGCACGTGCATGCGTGTGTGTAATTAAAAATATTGCACTTCTCCAGAGGAGGGCGCTATCATTGACGCTTCGAGTAATAAACCCATTTCTTAACAACTGGTTCAGTGCTTCACAAAAGCTTCATTTGCCCGTCACTAACTGAAACCGAAACAAAGCTTAGCAAATGAGCCCACAACTGGACTCACCTGTAGCTCCTGCACGCACCCTATTTTCCTGGTGTGACTTCCTGTTAAAGGTAAACGCAAGTTTACCTTTAACAGGAAGTGTCCGTGTGTGACAGATGATGATCACCTGACGCTGGGTTTAGATAACAAACGTGTGTGAAGATAACCTGTCCTATACTGATAAGAAAGGAGCAGAGCGTCACATTTTAACACTTCATTTTCATTTTATGTGTTTAATCCATAAAAATGAGAATAATAAA
Organism: Amphilophus citrinellus; assembly: GCA_013435755.1. Lineage (NCBI taxonomy): Eukaryota > Metazoa > Chordata > Actinopteri > Cichliformes > Cichlidae > Amphilophus > Amphilophus citrinellus. Next base: position 49,169,225 of record CM024194.1, on the reverse strand, counting down.
AATGAAAGTAGCATACAGATGTTGAATCAGTGGGAGTCTGTTTTAATCTGAGATGTTTAATTTCAGACTGAGCAAAATATAAATGATATTTAATGTAACTTATTTACTTAATCAATAAAAATCCTAATAAAACCAATAAAGTGAAGTCAGATGATCTTTGTGATGTCAGATTAATGGGAGGTGCTGTGTTGGTATGTGAGCATCTATGCTGTGTTCCATTTGAAGAGGGAATTCCCATCTGCAACGCCTCAGGTCAGATTTCCAGCTCAGAAAATCAGAGAAGCACCCCCAGCCCTGACTCCAAGACGGCAGCAGCATGCACATGCAGAAAATCTGTCACGATGACTTGAAAAGAAGGTGAGTGGACTTCATTTGCTCTACAATTCAAAGCTGCCACATGTCACAGCAACTTCTGCCCTGTTGCATTCACCCCCACCATCATGAGCTCCAAGAGGCTGGTCCTGACTCATCTCAAAACCAACCTACCTCCCACCCTAGACCCCTTTCCAGTTTGCCTAATGCCAGAACAGGAGTACTGATGATGCCATCTCCACAGCACTTCACTCCACCCTCTCCCACCTGGACAACAACAACAACAACACCTATGTGAGAATGCTGTTCATCGACTTCAGCTCAGCATTCAACACCATCATCCCCTCCAGCCTCCAGCTCATCCAAAAGGCTTCTTCATCTCTAAAACACCTGATGGAGAGTCGAGCTGTCCGCTTGGGGGTGGTCCTGAGGGTCATTGACTCATAACTGCTGGATCTTCTGGATACAGGCTCTTTTTATCCAGTGCAGCCTCCTCAGTGAGCACAGCACAGGAACAACAACCCTGAAGCTGAGTCTATGTTTGAGCCTGTCTGTGTTTCCTGCTAATCACATCCATTAGCACTAGTGATCGTCTGGTATCGGAAGGACCCCTTCCTCGTCAAAATATTTTTTATACTTTAATCCCTGATTAGTGAATAAATATAGACCTGCAGTAGAAATGTATCTAGGGGAATGCCTTTGATTACAAGATTATGCTCGTGCATAATTATGTTTTTCAACATAAACACTGATAACGCAACAACAGCAATCAGCTGATTTACCTGAAGTCTGTCTGCACAAGCGCAAAGAGGTGGAGCCGGTGAGCTCAGATGGAGCGGAAGAAAGTTTTTCTCCCTGTAACCTCCATTAAACCTTTACTGGGAAACAGCTGGAGGTCCTTCATCAACCACCTGATCAGTAAGTGAAGAAAAGAGAACTTTGTAGCTGCTCCATCCACCCTGTTTGTTTCACACAGGGAAAAACTGCAGTAGGAAGTTAAAATATGCAGATGAACTGTTAATGTGAAAAAAAGTATTTCTTATCCAGTTACTCGGGTAATTGATGGAATAATTGATAGAATACATGATTACTAAAATAATCGATAGAATACTAAGATTTATTTTTCTGTGAAATTGGTTAAGAGTCTTCAGTCAAGATGTGGAACAGAAAAGGAGAAATTTAAGCTTTTCCCTTTAATTTATTTTTCTGGAGTTAAGCACTTTGAACATTTGATTTATTTTTCTCTTTTTTTTTGAAATGCAGTCTTACTTTTTAAAAAAAATAAATGACAGGACATTTTACATATCATCAGTCAAATATACATGTTCAGCTCTATGTTATGTGCAAATAAATGTTCTCCAAAGGTTTTTGAATTGTGTTGAATTCAGGTATTAATTACATGCTGATGCTGATAAGCTGCTTAAATATATTTTACACTAAATAGTCAGACATTATGATCTTCTGAATCTTTGCTTCATGAAATTTTCTCTAACTGGATCACTTTAAATTTGAGTTGAATACCTCTTATTTCTTTTCTGCATCACCACCTGCATTGACTGCAATTGCACAGACATCATAAATGACCCAGCGAGGTCATTTATGATGTCAGTGAGGTCCGGCTGAACAGGCTGCATATGGTCACTCCATCACAATCAGCACATTTTTACATTTTCTGCTCTGAACATTTTTATGGTCCAAAATTTGGACACATTTTAGCTTCATATATCAAATTATTTTCAAGGTACACTAGGTTACTGTTCCTGGACTGTGCTGTGCTTACTGAGGAGGTTGCACTGGATAAAAAGAGACTGTATCCAGAATGATCCTGCAGTTATGGGTCAGTGACCCTCAGGACCACCGCTGACAGCCCCTCCAGGACTGAGATACCTGGGACTCCCCATCAGGTGTTTCAGAGCTGTTGGATGAGCGGTGAAAAATTTGCTGCTGGTTCTTTGACTGCTTCTTTGGCTCACACAAACACACAAACACAGCACCTCCCATTAATCTGACATCACAAAGAGCATCTGACTTCACTTTAATGGTTTTATTAGGATTTTTATTGATTAAACCATTAAGTTACATTAAATATTATTTATATTTTACTCAGTCTGAATGTAAACATCTCAGATTAAAACAGACTGGCGATGATTCAACATCTGCTACTTTCATTTGAATTATTCTAAGTTTTTATGGATTAAACACATTAGATTAAAATAAAGTGTTAAAATGTGACGTATTGCTCCTTTCTCATCAGTACAGGACCAGGTATATCATAAATGATATTCCTACCATCTCTCAAATTTATGGAAGTTATACATAACTGAAGTTAATAAAAGTTATATACTTTCAAAAATGTGTATATAAACTAAATGGTTTTAAAAATCTTTCCTTTCACACAATTGTTATAATCACTGATCACCTTCTGCCACACACAGACACTTGGACACGTGCACTGTCAAACCGAAAGTAAATGTTCCTTTGCGCGTCACAAAGTAAGGTGTGGTCAGGAGCTTCAGATGAGTCCAGGTGTGGGCTCGTTCGGTCAGCGGAGGATTTACCTGGACTTTGTGACGGTTTCAGTCCTTTAAAGGAGGATGAAGATGTTGGTGGTGTTCCTGCTGCTCCTGAACGGTAAGAAGCTCCGTGTGAGTCTTTGTTTCTGTAGCAGGTGATGCGCAGCTCGCTGCTCTAAGATCATTCACGCAGCGGCGGAAAACCCCCACTTAATGCTGCGTGGCTTAAACTGTAACAGTGTGAGAGAGGCTAGTGATGAGAGTTTGAAACCGAAGCTTTGATACGTGCTTCGAACCCTGGGCTTACGACTCCATAGAACCACTGCTTCGAAGCTTGTTTCAGGACATAAAAAAATCACGTGACAGCAACAGCTTCGTTCTAGGAATGAGTCAGCTGACTGGTTCAGGTGATTCGCTGGTTACGAGTGAAGGAGCGAGAGCGAGACAGTCAGCCAGGTTCATACTCACACAGTTTTAGCGTTGTTACAACAACAGTTACTGCTGAGTTATGAATTAAAGACAACCTTTGCTGGCTCATCCTTTGAACGTGATGATGCTATCCTATCAAGATTAACGCTAAAGCGGTAGTTACACAAGCACACCCAGTTAATGCCATGTTTTCCCAGCACTCAGCTCAATAACACAACACACATTCATCCATCTTTATTTGTAAATAGAACCTGATATCATATTTGGTCATAACGTGTGTGCCTCAAACAATGCAAAGAAGCTTCAGATCATTGAAGTGTGTGAGCGTGTGCGTGCAGGTGTGTAGATGAAAACATTGCAGTTTTCCAGGAGAGGGCGCTATAATTGAAGCATCGAGTAGCAGGTTTTATCCACTCTCTGACTCCGCCCCTCCTGCTGCACCTGAACCACCTGTCTGACACTCCCATTCATTTCCTCCTTCATAAAGTGGCTGTCAGAGCGTCAGAGGAGCGAATTCATCTGCAGACGTTTATGTTACTACAAGCACTGAAATCCCAGTTATTTTTGTAACATGAAGCTTTTACAGTCGTTCACTCGTCAACAGGCTGTAAGGACAGAGACAGCGATGATGTCACGCATTTATAATGAGGCAGCTGCAGCTGTCAGACTGTCAGTCAGTTCCTCTGAAACATTTACTTTAGTTACTGTAGCATCACTGTTACATCACACTGATCTGGATGAAGCTGCTGACACAGAACACACTGATCAATGATCAATGATCAATGATCGATCATTGGTCGTGTTGGAAAAGCTCACTGATGGAAAAATGTCCTGATCCTGGAGATGATGGGAATGTTTGAGTGAACATGAGGCTGAAATGATTTGAAGACTTTCAAACTGAACTAAATGGATTTAAAGTGACTGAAATAAACTTTTTGAAAGTTCTGCTGTCTGAAATTCAGAGTATGAATTTTTTCCACATATTTTCACTGAAAATCACCTAAATCGGTGATCATCGGCTCTATAACTGATCAACAAACTGTGTCCGAGTCCACCTGCACAGCAGGAGGATCCAAACGGATCTCATCCTCCCAAACTGCACTGAAATATTTCAAACCTATAAAGCTGAGAAATTCATTATAACATGTTTGCCTTCATTGGTAAAACTTTACATTTATTACAGACTTGGAAAGCTGCTCTGAATATTTCCAGCTAAATATGAAACTATGACTTAAGGATAGTTGGATATGGGTCACACATATTACAGTGTCTGAGCTTTGTTTCCACATTTTTATCTTCACTTTATGTTTCCTGCATTTTGTCCATCAGGCTGCAGCTGAATAGTAAAAATTTTACAAATCAAATGTAAAATTAGGATTCTGCTTCATCTGATGGAGATTCAAGTTGGATAAAAGACAACAGCAGACATTAGACAATAAACAGACAGAACTCAAATTTATTCAGATCTGACTCTGTGATTTGTTCATAGATGTTCACTGAACCACGGCTTCTATACTGCGGTTAGTCGTTACATCTCCACTGACAAATACTGAAAAATACACAAATACAAATAAAAGTACACACATGAGAAGATCGGCAGCATAATACAGTACAGAGAAAAGCTAAACAACAAGGCAAAGGAGAGTTATTAGGAGAAAACAATAGTAATACAATGGGTTGGTCTATATGAACACAAAGAACGGGCAATTTATTTTTCAGCATTTTATTGATGCTCAAGTTCTCGGACAGCACCAACACATCGAACCAATTCAAAATTGTAAACGGCTTCAAGTTTGTGGGACTCAGCCATAGTTCTGGGATATATGCAGACACTTTTGCATTGCCTTCCCTGCAGAGATGCTTTGTGTTGTTTGTTTAATTCAAATTTAATACCAAACTCTCTTATATTACATTTTTTCCAGTTTTTTAATTCCGATTATATTCTTTTACATTGTGTGCCACTGCATACAGAGATGGAAAGCATGAAGTTTTACTTTGCATTTAATATTGGACTGTAATAATACCCTTACATCTTCTAACTTGCAGTTGAACCAAACTGTGAATCTTAAAAAATAAGTCTTTCAGATGTGAAATATTTCTATATCATTTTCATGGCACAGTGTTTGCCTACAGTGCTTTCAGTTGTGATGCAGTTAGGAGGTGTAGGAGCTTGTAGTTTCCCATTGAGACTAGTCAAAGGTCAGATGAGCTGCATCAATTTTTGTGTGTCTGAGGTGTAATGAAGGTACCCAGTCAGGTATAAAAATTACTTTGATTACTGCTACACCATGTGGCCATTTAGTTACAGCCAAGAGAAGCTGTGTAATGTAGCAACAACCCTACACCATGTAACTACAACAATTAAATATACTGTAATTATACATTCACAGTGTGGAAATGATCACATAAACTGAAGTTGTTTGAAATCAAGTTGTCCAGTTGTCCTGCATGCACTGGCTTACGGACCACCGAAATACAAGAACTTTATCCAAGACTTTATCCGCCGCTTAAAAACACCACTGTCTAATGGCTTTTTAAATCCTATTGATTCTTTTAATATCATTCAGTAAGTTAAAGGCTCAATAATCAAACATGGGCATACTTTATGCTATCTAGTGGCCTGCCTCATTGTGACACTGAAATTTGTGAAGTTAATTTTTCTGATCACATGCCTGTAATATTTGAGATTTCTCTTTCATGTCAGTCTGTCAAATCTGATGTGCCTGCAAAACAGTAATTATGTCTTACTTTTTTGACACGTGTATCCATTTGACCAATTTCTCTATTCAATTTCATGTGTTCAGAAATCCTTGGCACAATTGCTCCTCTCACAGTTAGGAGTCCCAGATCTAAAACTGAGTCTTGGCTGAATAGTGCCACCAGAGAACTCAGACGTGTAGAAAAGCTCAACAAAAAAGGAAAAAAGATAAACTTCAGGTGTCCTTTGATGTACTCAGAGAATCTCTGTTGAACTATCAGAGGGCTGTAAGAGCAACAAAAACAAAGTATCTCTCTGAGATTGTGTCAAATAACTGTCACAGAGTCCAAATTTCATTTAGTGTTATTAACTCTGTTCTTGATGCTCCCAGTGCTCCTCCTCTTGTAGCGTCTAAAGCAATGAGAACTTACTGAGATGTTTTGTTGATAGGATTGCTGATATCAGGTCTCATATTATCAAAATTATATCCATCCATTCATCCTGTTCAGGGTCACAGTGGGCGCTGGAGCCTATCCCAGCTGACATAGGACGAGAGGCAGGGTACACCCTGTGCAGGTCGCCAGCCTGTCGCAGGGTCAACACAGAGAGACAGACAACCATTCACACCTATTTCAAACAACTGCACTTATGGGCAATTTAGAGAAGCCAGGTAACCTGGCCCCAGTAACTGCATGTCTTTGGACTGTGGGAGGAAACCCACACAGAGAACATGCAGGCTCCACAGAGAGAGGCCTGAGCCAAGGTGGAATCGAACCCAGACCTTCTAGATGTTATTCTAGCTGTGAGGCAGCAGTGCTAACCACCACACCACTGTGGTGCACCAAAATGATATTACTGAAGTATTTCAGTCTGGAATCAAAGCATATTGCAGTACTGAAACTGCTCTTTTAAAAGTTTTAAATAATATTTCAACTAATACTGACTTGGGGAATTCTGTCATTTTCATACTGCCTTTGATACCGCCATTGATCATGGTATCTATATCTCTCATTGGAGCACTTTGTTGGAATCAAAGGGACTGCACAGGATTGGTTTCAATTTTATTTAACAAACAGAAGTTTTAGAGTTACGCCGGGGGATTCATCTTCCTCATAATGCCTTTTCTCATGTGGGGTACATTCTTGGCCCAGTTCTTTTTTCTATTCATATGCTCCACATAGGTTAAAAAACATCTTATTGGACTGTTTGGAGAATGTTAAGAAATGGAAGGCATTAGACTTTCTTAAGTCAAATGAACAAACAGAACCTAAACAACAAACAGAAAACCAATGTCATTATGTTTGGTGCATTTGGCCCTTTTTAAGCCTTAGAAAAACCCCTTTGAGAGGAACTTCACAGTGATTTTTGACAGTTATCTAACTTTTGACAAACACATTAATGTTGTTAAAACTAGCTTCTTTCATCTCTGGTTACTCGCAAAAGTGAATCCATTCCTCTGTTCAGAGACTTTGAAAGGGCTAGCTGGTCCTTTATTTTGTCTTGAATTTACTTCTTGAGTTTCGCTGAGGAAATGTTCCTTCCTGTCTCGAGGTCCCAATTAAAGCACAGAGATCCGGCCATTGCAGTTGTTGCTCTGAATCTGTGGATCAAACTGCACTTTCATCAGGACCTCTCGAACAGAAGACCCTTTTGAAAACCCATTTTTATTCTCTGGCCTTTAAATCTGAGTTCTGAGCACATTATTTTGGGGGTTATTGTTTTGTTTTTTGTTTGTTTTTAACTTAGGTTTTCTTGTTTTATTTTTCCTTTCTTAACTGTCATTTTTATCTTATATTTTATGTTTGGCACTTTGGTCAACAGCTGTTGATCCACTCGTGATCCACAACTCAAAACATCTGCTGGCTCCATATAGTCAATGTAAACAATTTGGATTTGTGTGATCAACAATCCCAGTATGCACTGCATTGCTGACATCATGATCCTGAGCTCTACTGGAATATGTGACTATAAAGAGACAGAGGTATATTTTTTAGCAGTTAGTAGTCAATAACTGCTTTGCTCTAAAATTGTTTTTATTCCACATTTTAGTGTATGTAGTTAACTTTTTGGGCATTTTTAAAAAGTAAAATATTTCAGGTTTAATGTAAACAGCAAGCTTTACCTGTCTTTTTGACATACTTAAACTTCATGTTTCCACTTATCCTGATCACTAATGTTAGGGTAGGTGAATCCACATAATGGAAAGATACCCTGGCTATGTTGCAGCATAGTACAGGGCCCTCTAAGAGACAATTCACTGACTATCTGCTCCCTGCAGATAAAAGTGGACTCAAACCAACAGCATGCAGTTCATTTGTGTTTCTGTTTGTGTGTCCTCACAGTTTCCCAGTATGCCCTGGCTGTGGTGGTGGAGGTAAATGAGGGGGAAAATTCTGCTCTGCTGCCTTGCAAGTACTTGCGTATTATACCTGAGAATGAGCCCACAGTGATGTGGACTCGAAATGATCTTGATCCAAAAACTATACATCTACGGGAAGAAGGAGGAGATGATCTTAGAGGACAAAACCGGCGTTACAGCGGACGCACATCAGTGAGGTCTGATGCTCTGGACTCTGGAGACTTCAGCCTCACTCTGAGGAACCCACAACTGACTGACAGCAGCAGCTACACCTGCTCCATCAGTGCTGGAAGAGAAGCTGAAAGAGTGACAGTGGTAAAACTGCAGGTTAAAGGTCAGTACTGTAGACAAAGGTCAGAGCTCAAACTGAAGGGAATAGTTCCTAAATTGCTCTGAAAAACTTGATGAAATCAACAGCAACATTTACCACAGACCTAGCCTCACTGGAAACAGCAGAACACAAGTAGAAGAAAATCCTCACCATTACAAATTCTGAAGAATTTGCTAAATGTGGAGGATTGACTTCAGAACATTTTACATGTTGCATATAAAGCAAAACATGAAGGTCACTTGGCCTAATAGGGACCAGTGCAAATCAGCAACAGAAAGTGTTTTGATGGTGTAGAGAAGTGGTTTCCTAAGTGTGGGCCGTGGCCCACCTAAGGCCACAATAAAAACAGAAATTCAGTTTTAAATTACTTATAATTATGCATAGTTACATATTTACTAGGGGTGGGACTTTAACGCGTTAATTTCGATTAATTAATTACGGGGAAATTAACGCGTTAAAAATTTTAACGCATTTTAATCGCACTTTGCACCGTGGAACGTTTCTCAGTTCCCGGCATACAGATTATATCGACGCACGATGTCCAAATTAGGGGCCGCATCCTGCGAAGGACCCGGCCCACGTCTTTCGCAGCCCACGAACACCACAAAGGCCGGAAGTGAGCGGCTAGCCTTCATATCAGCTGCCGTCACCTCTGCGTAGCTCATGTCGCCTAGCAACCGTGAGTGCGAAGCACAGCTGTGTAAAAACAGCTGGTTAAACGAAGAACAAACTTTTTCTACTTTTTGTGGTTTAATTTTAAGTCTTTAATTCAAAATAAGCTGTTAAAACAAGCATGACACATTTCAACATCAAGGAATACAGCTGAGCGAAAGATTAATTTCCAACTATAACAAGTGAGACATTAATGTTGAATAAAACTATCCAGTTATGATGCTTAACTTTAATTTCAGGAGTTTGCTTATCACAGGAGCACTTCCACCCTTCGTTGGTCTGTGTAGTAGACTGGTGGGAAAATAAACAAAATTTTGAAGTTTAAGCTTATGTATATTGATTCATTCATCAACTAAACTTAAATTAATATTTATCATGTCAAATATTGAAATGCGATTAAAATGCGATTAATTTCGATTAATTAATTACAAAGCTTGTAATTAATTCAATTAATTTTTTTAATCGAGTCCCACCCCTAATATTTACATAAATGTATTTATTTATATAAAAAGTGAATTAAAACAGGCAATAGGGGGTGGTCAGTTTGTGATATTACTCATTACTCTGATTTACTGCTCTCGTGTTGAAGTTTGTGTCCTAGTGGCAACTGGATCACATATTGGCATTAGCACTTTGCATGTGACTTGGTAGTATTAGCAATTTATAGCCAATAGTCTGTGTTGTTTGTGTTTATTATAATCAAATTTTCAAAGGAATACATCACTTTCTCTTGTATTTTGATGAAGGTGAAGACAGGATTCTAGTGAGGAAAATTTTAAAAGCGGGTGCTATCGGACGTAGCTGAGGAGGGCCCCATGGGATTTCCTGGTTTTTAAGTGGGCTGCAGCACTCTAGACTTTGGGGCCACTTGTAAGACTTCAGGAGCTGAAACTAATCTTTATCAACAGATACAGAGCTTTTAGAAGGAGTAGCAAAGAGAATTTTTATCCAGTTAATTCTGATGTGAAGAAGACTGAGGTTGGGCACCACTGTCTAGATATGTCCATGTTAAAATTAAATTAAGTAATAGTGCAGCTCAGGTTCCTCAGGGAGGTGAAGCGTTAAAGACCTAAAGAGTTGTGATTCATGGGTTTCCAGAAGTTGTGAAATTTCACACATTTCCTCAGGACAGTCTCTTTCATTTTCACCAAGTTATGTGCCACTACCTTGAGCACTCTAGCACCACCACAGAGCAAAATTAGACTTGCATTTACAGATCAAACCTCAGGCCCTAGCTAATGAACAACAGCTAACATTATGCCAGCTGATTTTAGGCTTAATGTCCTAAAAATCACTTTACCACTGACAAACAATCCAATTACATTCTCACATCATCTCAGAGTTTATTTGCCATAGCTCTTTGTGCTCTCGGTGGAGACGGACGTCTATTTCTCTCTCTCCCAACCCTCTCCAAGCTGCTGCTTGCTGCTTGAGCCTCTCTTTACACATCATCTCCAAACTGAAAATTAACTATGGATCTGGTCAGCTGGTCTCTCAATGCTATCGACCAAATATTCTTGAAGACGAGACTGGAAAAAGGGGAACCAGCTTGTCCGTCTGGGACTTATCCAGTTGGGTACATTAAGGACTTGTCAATTGAAGATGTGGAAGATGCTTACATATTTGGCTCATTAATAACAGGATATTTTCAGATTGGACTTGGAGGGTATCTGATTTAATGGGAAATTCTGAAAGTCTGGACAGCAGTTTGGGCCTTGATTAGATTGCCTAGTCAATATGAAAGTGTGTGCAGGGCAATTCACACTCAGACTCAGAATCTGCTGGACCTGAACCGGAAGCTGGAAGCGGGTCTTGTGGCCCGTCTTGTGGCCAGTTTTGGTCTTTGCTGCGGATGACATGGATTAAATCTTGGAGAAGTGGTTGTTCTGTGGTGAGTAAGAACCAAGAGAATTCGGCTGATTGGAATTCACTATTGAGAAGATCAGAAAGACCCAAGGCTGTTTGTGAATATTAGTGAAAGCCTGTATTTAAACAACTGCATTATCTGGAATTTGGCCCCCTGCCCTGCCTTGATAGCTGGGAATTTCATTCTCTCCTGGAAGAAGTTGTGTAAACAGATGCTCCTTCCCGATGCCCCTCCCGTATTGTGATCTGTGTGAACTGATACGCCTTGCAACCACATGCTGATGAACATTTTCCATCTCTGTCAGGACTGGTCGAGAGGGAGCTGGGTCAGCTCGACAGTAACGCTGCATTTACTAGTGTCCACCAGCTTCCCGCCCCTCCCCTCCTCCTCTCCCATGCTGTTTACATGCTTCCTGCACTATTGCAGAGGCTTTTGTAACCTTATACTCTGTATGTGTGTGTGTATGTATACAAAGTATGAGATGATTTTTTTCCCCCTCATTCATCCAGGGCCGTATTACCGACCGGGCGAGTGGGGCTGGCGCCCCGGGGCCCATGGATCCAGGGGGCCCAGGGGGGGCCCAACAACAATCCAGATACCGATGTCGATGTCGATGCTGATTGCGATAGAGCCCTCTATTCTAGGATCTTCTTTAGTTGTACTTCTTTAGTCTATAAGGGTTAACTGAAATGGGCTGGGGGGAGTGACAGCAGTCAGAGGGCCCTCGGCCACAGGACATAGGAACCAGAGGGCCCCTGGGCCATGTCGTACAGCAACCAGAGGGCCCCTAGGCCACGGAGGACGGCAATCAGAGGGCCCCTGGGCCACGGGGGATGGCAAAGGGCCCCTGAACCACGGGATATGGCAACCAGAGGGCCCCTGGGCCACGGGGGACGGCAATCAGAGGGCCCCTGGGCCACGGGGGACGGCTATCAAAGGGCCCCTGAGCCACGGGATATGGCAACCATAGGGCCCCTGGGCCACAGGAAACGGCAATCAAAGGGCCCCTGGGCTATGCGGTACGGCGACTAGAGCGCCTAGGGGGACAGCAATCAAAGGGCCCCTGGGCTACAGGATATGGCAACCAGATGGTCCCTGGGCCATGCAGTACGAAAACCAGAGGGCCCCTGGGCCATAGAATATGGCAACCAGAGGGCCCCTGAGCCATGATGTATGGCAACCAGAGGGCCCCTGGGGCATGGGGGACGACAACCAGAGGATCCCTGGGCCATGAGGAACGGCAGCCATTGTAAGAGAAAAACCAATATGGATTTTCCAGTGGACTCAGTCCTGCTAAAAATCACAGAAAGTCGCAATTGGCTCTCTGAAAAGTCGCTTAAAGTCACCAGATGACATCATGACATTACGTATGATGTCACAGCACCATGCACGCAATGCCAATCTCTAGAAAACGTGTGGGGACGGTTATGTCTGTAGTAGAAGAAGACAGTGCTAGCGGATTTTTACAGATCAGAGCTAATCTGCAGCACTGATTCACCGTTAGAAATGCTTCTGACAGCGGCGCAAAGCTACAGTTATGTTGAGAACAATGATTTTTGTCACTTTAAAGACGAGCAGCCAGATTCACCAAAAGGTTGCGAAAGTTGCTAAATGTTTTTTTGTCGCTAGGGACGCCCACAAGTGCGGACGTTTTTCCTTTCCAAAACCCCGCCACTCCGAACGGGGTTAGGGTTAGGGTAAGGGGGTAGGGATATGCACCCCTGGTTTCGGGTTTCGGAGTAGCGGGGTTTCGTAATGGAGAGGTGTAACCCCCACAAGTCACTAAATCTAACGGCAAAGTTTCTCAATTGACAACACCTGCTTCGTGACCACAACGTATCCTGGGCCTAACGCTGGCCCCAGTAGAGAGCTAGTAGAACTTGTATCTATTTTCTGTGGGAAGTGATTTCGATGGTGATTCACTTGTCATGATACCTATTAGTTGTCTTCGGGGAGAGTAATAGACAAGTAGACATTCACCTTCGGAACACCAGGTTTTGTACCACTTCACTTTGTAGATTACGCTTCCATATGTCCCACAGTTAAGTGAAAATTGAATCTAATATTCTTAAATCCATTTATCGAAACTTCTATCAATATTATTTTATTAATATCTCACATATCAGATTTAGCCACCAACAATTTGTTTAAAAGCTCATAGACATTTACATAATATTATAACTGTATTGGAATAAATTATATTGTACTTAAAGACTTATGTCATTGAAAGAGCAACTGTATTTTTTCAGTGAACAAATTTGGATTTCCAATGTCGATTTTCCAGTGGACTCAGTATTGTTAAGAAAATCACAGAAAGTTGTTATTGACTCTCTCAAAAGTCGCTAGAAGTCGCCAGATAAAGTCATGACATTATGTATAATGTCACAGCGTTATAACGGGTGCACGGCTACGACTATCCTACAAGAAGGCAGTGGAATTCATGTCGCTATTGCGACATGCTGCTATGCCGACAATTGATGTCTATTGTCGGCATAGCGATATGTGCCTAACCCAAAACTATTCCTAACCTTAACCACCAGTGAAGAAGTGTCGGAATAGCGACATGTCGACATAGCGGGATGTCGGAATAGGTATTGCTAACCAAGGCAGTGCTAGCAGCTTTTTACAGATCAGAGCTAATCTGCTGCCCTATTTCTCCATTAGAATGGCTTCTGACAGTGGCGCAGGGCTACAGTTGTGTTGAAAAATAATGCTTTTGTCACTTAAAAGACAAGTAGCCAGATTCGCCATAAAATCGCCAAAGTCAATAGATGGTTTCTTTTATCGCTAGAGATGCGCACAAGTTACTAGACCTAGCAACACTGTCGCTTTGTGACCACCGCATATCCTGGGCCTAACGCTGGCCCCAGTAGAGAGCTAGCAGAACTTGTATCTATATTCTGTGGGAAGTGATTTCGCTCCTGCACAATATTGTTTGCACACAAAATGACATGGTGATTCACTTGTCATTATAACCTATTAGTTCTCTTCGGGGAGAGTAATACACCAGTAGATATTCACCTTAAGAACACAAGGTTTTGTACCTCTCAACTTTGCAGATTTCGCTTGCATATGTCCATATGAACAAATTTGGATGTCCAATATGGATTTTCCTGTGGAAATCACAGAAAGTCACTATTGGCTCTCTGAAAAATCGCCAGATGACGTCATGACGTGACATATGACGGCAAAGCGTCATACACAACGCTCATCTCTAGAAAACGTGCATGCATGGCTGCGTTCATAATGCAAAAGGGCAATGCTAGCAATTTTTAAAGATTAGAGCTAATCTGCAGCACTATTTCACCATGAGAAACACTTCTGATAACAGCACAGAGTTACATTTATGCTGAAAAACAATGACTATGCCGGGTGCATGTCGCTATTGCCATTGATTTCTATTGTCGGCATAGCGGTAGGTTTTGGTTTTGTTTATTACTGACACACTGTTTAATTAAATGTGCCTAACCCAAAACTATTCCTAACCTTAACCGTCAATAAAGGCATATGCCTTACCCTAAAACTATTCCTAACCCTAACTGTCAGTAAAGGCAAATATTTATTACATTAGTTGTCGGAATAGCGGCATGTCGGGATAGCGAGAATCAAAGGACAATGCCACTGAAAAGATGAGTTGAGTCATCAGCTGACCAAAAAGTTGCCAAAGGCGCTACACGACATTTTTAGTCGCCAGGGACCATCAAAAGTCGCTGAATTGGCCACAAGTAGTGGACTGAAAGAAGGGGCGGAGACTTTGGCTCTGTCTCTATATATATAACCCCCTGCATCACTTCTGTTCACTCAGAACTTGACCTTGGCTTACTGCTTGACAAATTGCTTTGCATTCAACCTGTGCAACATCACTTGTTTAGTTGTAATAATCAACAGCCTTTTTAAAGGCTTGCATTCATTTGTATCATATTATATTAAGCTATACTATATCATTATACGTATAGTTTAATATTCAACAGCCTTTTTAAAGGCTTGTATACATTTATATTTTATTATTGTGTACTATATCACATTATACTATATCACATTATACGCATATCACATTACACCTTTAAAGGTTAAAAGCCTACCTTAAAAGGCTAGTGTATTTCGTGTTTAAATATAACACCTTCCGAACTTTAAGGAGTGTTGTATTGTATTTGGCCATTCTCTGGCAACTTCATTTAGTGAATTTAGCGACATTGCCTATTAGTTTTGATATGTAAACAACAGCTACTTTCTGCCTTTAAGCTTCACACTGCAACTTTTGGCCATCTTTAATAACTAAAAAGCTGATAAGCGACTTTTTCCCATTTTAATCATTTCATCATATTCTGTTCTGTCTTAGGAAGTCTTACACGGTTGAGATATTACCTTTATCTAGCTTCTGCCCTTAATCATATATCGTGTTGTCATCAAGTGACTTTTCACAGAGCCAGTGGCGACTTGGTTTTTTGTTTGTCTTGTTTTTTTTTTTTGTTTTTTTTTGCAACTGTCATTAATAGTAGGCCTATGGATTGCAAACAAAAAAGTGGCGCTTCAAAGCGAAGAGCCAAAAAAAACAGAGAGGCAAAACAGGCTGACTTCTTAAAAAATGTGCCTTCGATTTCTGGCTTTTTTGATAAGCCAAAGGATTCCAATGTTGATACCAATGTTGATAATGTCATCAGTGGTCCGAGTTGCAGCAGTGTAGAGAGCACCACTGATTTGATCATGCCGGAGCCCACACAGATCCAATCCGGTGTAGACCTGGCCTCTCAGGCTCAGGCTTCAGGGCCACACACAGAGCTCAGTTTCCACCCAGAAGCTGGGGACACCATCTCCAGTCATGGATCTTCTGCTTCATGCTCAAATACCACAGCCATTCCAGACTCGTGTACTCTTACAACAGCAGACTCACTGTCAGACCAGGAGGAGTACACTGAGACCAGTATCCCATTAGCAGCTAGGACCTCAAACTGCTGGTGTGAAACCGTTAATGACCCTGCTTTGTGGCCAAATGCCATTACTGAACAGGCTAAGTCAATTCTGGTTAGTAGAGGAGCAGTTGCTTTTCAAAATCGGAGTGAAAAGTACCCTGCCTCAATTAGAGATATGACCATGGGGGGTGGCACTAGGAGTTTCACAAATTCCTTAGTCAAATGCTGTCTACCTAATGGTCAGTCTGTGGAAAGGCAGTGGCTCCTTTACTCACCTTCCTCTGGTTGCATTTATTGTTTTGCTTGCAAACTGTTCTCAAGTAAGTGCAATGCATTTGTCAATGGGTTTTCTGATTGGAAACATTCTGAGCGTATCGGTGAGCATGAGAGGAATGAGGAGCATAGGGCTTGCATGTTAGCATTACACAGTCGTTCCAAAGACACAGGAAGAATTGATTCTGATCTTATGAAACAAATTGATGCAGAAAGGCAATACTGGCGGGACGTTTTGAGAAGAGTTGTTGCTGTAATTCAGTTTTTGGGAGAGAGGGGCCTTGCGTTCAGGGGAGATGACGAGCAGTTTGGATCACCTCACAATGGTAATTTCTTAGGCATTATCGAACTGTTGGCCAAATTTGACCCTTTTCTAGCTGACCATCTCCAAAGGTTTGGAGGCAAGGGCAAAGGCTCTGTGTCCTATCTCTCATCCACAATCTGTGGGGAATTTATCCACTTAATGGAAGAAAGAACAAAGGAAGCGATTATCAGTGAGATAAAAGAGGCCAAATACTTTTCTGTTATCGTTGACTCCACTCCCGATCTTGCACATGTGGACCAACTCACTTTTATTTTCAGATTTGTTGAAGCTGGGGGAGACGTTGTTGAGCGGTTTCTGGGTTTCGAGCCTATTGAGAATCATAGCGGGAGCAATTTGGCTGAGTGTGTTGTTGCAATGGTGGAGAACCTGGGCCTAGACATAAGTAACTGTCGTGGCCAGTCTTACGACAATGCAAGTAATATGTCAGGAACGTACAATGGAGTTCAAGCTCATCTGAAACGCATAAACCCATTGATTTGTTATGTCCCCTGTGCTGCGCATTCATTGAATTTAGTTGGTGTCAATGCTGTTGACAGTAGCCCAGAAGCTGGGCGTTTCTTTGACTTCCTGCAATCTTTGTACACATTTTGTGCCTCTTCAACACACAGGTGGGGAAAGGTTTTCAGAAATACAAATGTGAAACTCACACTGAAGTCCTTGTCAGGCACTCGCTGGAGTGCAAGAGCTGAATCAACAAATGCTCTGTGGAAATATTATGCACAACTGAGAGATTCACTGAACAATATTTCCAAAGATCCACAGGAGAAACGTGACACTAGAAGTGAGGCCTCTGCACTTTGTGGCAAGCTGGACACCCTAGAGATAGCTGTCATGGCATACTTTTGGGATACAATACTGCAGCGGTTCCAAGCCACAAGCCTGCAGTTACAGAAGCCTAACATCAACATAAATACGGCAACACAGCTTCTCAGTTCTCTTTGTGATTTTGTGGCAGCACAGAGAGACAATTTTGCCCATTTTGAAAGATTAGCCTTAAGTGTTACTGATTCAGTCTCCCAAGACTACAGACATGATCTCCAGCGCACAAAGAAGCGCAAACATATGGCTGATGAAAGTGCAGAGCCAGATGTTAAATTAGGTGGAAAAGAAAAGTTTCGAATTGAAACGTTCAATGTTCTAATTGACAAGCTTGTGTCCTGTCTTGACCATCGGTTAACTGCATACACACACTTGACCAATCTTTTTCATGTTCTTTTCATGCCTGATAATATGTCAATCAGTGAGCTCACTTCAAGGGCCGAAGCACTTGCTGCAGCATATCCCACTGATCTAACCATGAGCCTGGCAGATGAACTTGTTCAATTCAAATCATTCATTCCAAAAGAACAAAGATGCCCAAATACAATGCTAAAGACCGTGGTAAATTTGGATTTGCAGTCCACTTTTCCAAGTCTTTACATCGCACTTCGACTGTTCTTGACTCTGCCAATTACGAACTGTGAAGGGGAACGGTCATTCTCCAGAATGGCTCGAATAAAAAATGAGCTCAGGATGAAAATGACCCAAAATCGTCTGAACTCCCTCTCACTTCTTGCAATTGAATCACAGTTTGTGCAACAGCTGAACTTTGATGAGTTGGTAGATGATTTTGCACGAAGGAAGAGCAGAAAGAGACTTTTGTAGGGGAGTGTGTGTCGGGGGGGGGGGGGGGGGGGTTGGGTTGGTATGGGCTCGGAGCGGGAGGGGGGGAGGGGGGGCCCTTGCAATCTCCTTGCCCCGGGGCCCAGACCCACCTTAATCCGGGCCTGCATTCATCTATATGTTTTTGCTGTTTTTTTTCCTGTCTTTTCAACGGCAGCACCTCCAGAGGGCAGCATGGCCGCAGTTCACCTATCTCCCCATATTTGTTTGTCTTCTTGGATGGGTGTTCAGTTAACTGTAATTTCCCCATTACAGGACTAATAAAGGTATCATTCAAGTGTTCAAGTCATCCACAACATTAGATCCACCTCAAAGAAAGTTTCAGCAGCCTGGGCTAACAGCAACCAAATCAGCAACACTTCCTAAAATGGTAGCGGTTACTAAGAGAGAAGTCCCTAAAATCCTCAACAACCCACGTCAGCATTGCTGCCATCAGACAGAAGTAAGCTACTCTCACTCAGCGACTCGTTTTGGACTCTTTTCACAAAGTTTTACAGCTTCCTCCAGAGTAAACAGACGCAGAAGCTTCATGAGGTAAACGGTGATCTTAAGATCTACATTCACTGGATAAATGCTATTCAGCGCATTTAAGGGGACTTGGGAGTAAAAACATAAAATGTTTAATTAACACATATCAGGTTTTTTATGCCTGATGTATTTATGTGTTGATATTATTTTAAAAAATGATTTCAGGAGATGAGGTGAGAACAAAAAGAATGACATTTTATTGAAATGTCAGTGCCAATCTTTCTTTCATTTGCATTTTCTTTCTTTGCTGAAGGGGGCCTCTTCTCAGATGATAAAACTTAGGTACGGTCCTTCATATCTTGAGTCTGAAGGTGCAGGCTTGAACGAAAAAATCACCTCCACTGACCACGAATGCCTGCAAGATCATCCTTTCCAATAATCCTGCCTAAGGGAATCATGTATTGTATATTCCTCACAGTGTTGCTGGAGGAATGCCATGCAGACTGAATATTTGGTTCAACACCATGTTTCCAAGGTTTGTAGGTCTGACAGGTAAACAGGTTGTTTATGAAGGAAGACACCTGAAACACTTTAATTAACAAGTAAGACATTTAATATATTAAAGAATCAGAAAAATCATACATGCATATGTGGGGACTTGGAGGAGACAGCAGGCCTGTGTGTGCTCTCTCTCTCTCTCCGAGCGCGTGTTGACATACTGACTCTTATCTAAACATGAAGAATCTCTGGGCGCTACGAGTTGACCTTCGTCATTCAGTCTTGTTTAAGCTGGTTTTTCATGGCCCAGATTCCTCAGCAGTGGAGTCATAAAGCACATCTTCTTCCTGATGTTTTAATTTGTCATAGAGAAATCTTGTCCAGATTAATGACAGAACATGGTGATGTTGGTGATGTTTTAATTGTACGTCCTTGTGGACGGTCCTCAAGATAAGATGCACTGAGACAGAGAAGTTAGTCTAGTACTTTCTGATCTGTTGCTCTATGTCTAATGTATTATTTAATTGTTTATTATTCGGTTGATCCACTGTTTATTAATTAATTTACTGGAGTTTACCTTTAAACATTTGTCCTTTATTCGTTGAGATAAAGCTGAGTGTCATCTGCATAACAATGAAAATTGATGCAATGCTTTCTAATAAAACTGCCTAAGGGAAGCATGTACAGTGATGTGAAAAAGTGTTTGCCCCCTGCCTCATTTCCTGTTTTTTTTGCATGTTTGTCACACTTAAGTGTTTCGGAACATCAAACCAATTTAAACAATAGTCAAGGACAACACAAGTAAACACAAAATGCAAGTTGTAAATGAAGGTGTTTATTAGTAAAGGTGAAAAAAAATCCAAACCATCATGGCCCTGTGTGAAAAAGTGATTGCCCCCTAAACCTAATAACTGGTTGGGCCACCCTTAGCAGCAACAACTGCAACCAAGCGTTTGCGATAACTTGCAATGAGGCTTTTACAGCGTTCTGGAGGAATTTTGGCCCACTCATCTTTGCAGAATTGTCCTAATTCAGTTACATTAGAGGGTTTTCGAGCATGAACGGCCTTTTTAAGGTCATACCACAACATCTCAATAGGATTCAGGTCAGGACTTTGGCTAGGCCACTCCAAAGTCTTCATTTTGTTTTTCTTCAGCCATTCAGTGGTGGACTTGCTGGTGTGTTTAGGATCATTGTCCTGCTGCAGAACCCAAGTACGTTTAAGCTTGAGTACACGAACAGATGGTCTGACATTCTCCCTCAGGATCTCTTGGTAGACAGCAGAATTCATAGTTCCATTTATCACAGCAAGTCTTCCAGGTCCTGACGCAGCAAAACAGCCCCAGACCATCACACTACCACCACCATATTTTACTGTTGGTATAATGTTCTTTTTCTGAAATGCAGTGTTCCTTTTACGCCAGATGTAATGGGACACACACCTTCCAAAGAGTTCCACTTTTGTCTCATCGGTCCACAGAATGTTGTCCCAAAAGTCTTGGGGATCATCAAGATGCGTTTTGGAAAAATTGAGACGAGTTCTTTTTGCTCAGCAGTGGTTTTCTTCTTGGAACTCTGCCATGCAGGCCATTTTTGCTCAGTCTTTTTCTGATGGTGGAGGCACGAACGCTGACCTTAACTGAGGCAAGTGAGGCCTGCAGTTCTTTGGACGTTGTTGTGGGGTCTTTTGTGACCTCTTGGATGAGTCGTCGCTGCGCCCTTGGGGTAATTTTGGGCGGCCGGCCACTCCTGGGAAGGTTCACCACTGTTCCATGTCTTCGCCATTTGTGGATAATGGCTCTCACTGTGGTTCGCTGGATTCCCAAAGCTTTGGAAATGGCTTTATAACCCTTTCCAGACTGATAGATCTCAATTACTTTCTTTCTCAATTGCTCCTGAATTTCTTTGGATCTCGGCATGATGTGTAGCTTTCAAGGATCTTCTGGTGGACCTTACTGTGTCAGGCAGCTCCTATTTAAGTGATGTCTTGATTGGGAACAGGTGTGGCAATAATCAGGCCTAGGTGTGGCTAGGGAAATTGAACTCAGGTGTGAAAAACCACAGTTATAGTATGTTTTAACAAGGGGGGCAATCACTTTTTTACACAGGGCCATGATGGTTTGGATTTTTTTTCACCTTTACTAATAAACACCTTCATTTACAACTTGCATTTTGTGTTTACTTGTGTTGTCCTTGACTATTGTTTAAATTGGTTTGATGTTCCGAAACACTTAAGTGTGACAAACATGCAAAAAAACAGGACATGAGGCAGGGGGCAAACACTTTTTCACACCACTGTATAATGTAGATAGAATTGGTCCTAGCACAGAACCCTGTGAAACTCTATGAACCTCAGTGTGTAAAGAAGACTCCCCATTTACATGAACAAATTGGAGTCTATTAGATAAATATGATTCAAACCACTGCAGTGCAGTACCTTTAATACCTATAGTATGCTCTAATCTCTGTAATAAAATGTTATGGTCAACAGTATCAAAAGCTGCACTGAGGTCCAACAGGACAAGAACAGAGATGAGTCCACTGTCAGAGGCTGTAAGAAGATCATTTGTAACCTTCACTAATGCTGTTTCTGTACTGTGATGAATTCTGAAACCTGACTGAAACTCTTCAGATAAACTGTTCCTCTGCAGATGATCAGTTAGCTGTTTTACAACTACTCTTTCAAGAATCTTTGAGAGAAAAGGAAGGTTGGAGATTGGCCTACACTGTAAACCCAGATAAGTTGAAGCTACTTAACCCCTTAACTGGCAGCAAAAAAATCACCTGACAAAAACTACATAACACCTTCTGGTTATTATTGGCTCTGAAAAACCCATTTCATAGCCTATTAACTGGCCTCGTCTGGTCCGCCAGCCGAATGAAGTGCATTTTATATGGCAGGCTAGACCCTCCCATTTTGATTGAGACCTCATTCTGCCAATCATGTTAAGAAATGGGTTTGCTAGAGCCAGTGATACTCAGAGGGCGTCACGTAGCTTTGTCAGGTGATTTGGTGCAGCCAGTTACATGATTGGCTGAATGAGGTGTCAATAAAAATGGGAGGGTCTAGCCTGCCATATAAAAGGGACTACAAACGGCCCGTCAGCGGGCCCTGGCCAGTTAAGGGGCTACAAAACCAAGGTAACTCGTTGCCTTAAAGTTTTTAAGTAATGAATCAGTTGAATAAGTGCAGGGGACTATGTTCAGTGTACTTGAGACATTTTGGAATGGAATGAAAGATCTAAATTGATTGTACTAATAGCAGAGTTTCAGTAACTGAAGATACTTAGTTTAAGAAATCACCACCCATTTATTTAACTCAGCCTGTTAAGTAAGCACTACTCCATTTCCAGTTGAACTAAATTGTATGTTCTAATTGACCAAACTTATCTTTTATAGTTCATGAAAAAATAAAATGTCTTTTGATCAATCAATTCCCCTATCCTTTTCATGGTCATGGGGGGGGGCTGGAGCCTATCCCAGCTGACAAGGCAGTAAGATGCAGGATACAGGTCACCAGCCTGTTGTAGGGCTGATACAGACAACCAGTAACTGCATGACTTCAGATTGTGGGAGAAAACCCACACAAACAACATACAAACTCCACACAGCAAGAGGCCTGGGCCAAGGTGGAATTGAACCCAGACCTTCTAGATGGCATTCTACCTGTGAGGCAGTAGTGCTAACCATCATGCCACCATGCTGCTGCTGTTTAAGCCAGTCTGTTTAAACTGGTATAAACTAGATTTTTAGCAGGTGCAAGACTTGATGATATTAAGTTGTTTGAACTCAAACACATGATTACAATAAGATAGACCATCAAAAAGTACAGTCTGCTCAACATTAACAAGTAATGTTCCCATTATAGGCAATTTTAAGTAATATGAACTCAATATTTTTAAGTGGAATCAAAATCTGGGTTTACAGTGTATAGTTAGCTAAGACAGCTGGGTCAGTGATGGCTTTTTAAGCTTAATTACAGCCACCTTGAAGGCCTGTGGTACATATCCAACTAATAAAGACTGATTGATTTTTTTTAAGATTGAAGCATCAATAATTGGAAAGACTTCTTTGAACAGTCTAGTAGGAATGGGATCTAATAAACATGTTGCTGGTTTGGAGGAAGTAACTATTGAAGTTAACTCTGAAAGACCAACTGGAGCGAAAGAGTCTAAACAAATACCAGCAGTGCTGAAAGCAGCCGAACATGAAGATAAATCTTTGAGATGGTTATGAATAATTTTTTCTCTAATGTATAAAATTTTATTTGTAAAGAAATCCATGAAGTCACTACTAGTTAAAGTGAAAGGAATACTCGGCTCTACAGAGCTCTGACTCTTTGTCAGCCTGGCTACAGTGCTGAAAACAAACCTGGGGTTGTTCTTATTTTCTTCAATTAATGATGAGTAGTAAGATGTCCTAGCTTCTCCTAGATTCTTGCTCCAGCCTCTGACGGGGACGGTCGCATTCTATCTCTCTCCCTGCCCTCCCTATCTTTCCTGCTTGCTGCTTGCTGTGAGAGCGTCTCTTGCACACTGTTCGAATAAGAATAAGATTGAGAGCATGGATTTGGCAAACTGGGCCTTCACGACCATTGATCGAATTTTTTCCACTATGAGATCGGGGAAAGGGGAGCCTGCGTGTCCGAGTGGAACAGACCCGGTTGGATACGTCATCGACTCTTGGAGCTCGTGGAGACCTGTGTGCTTCTCGGCCCTCGAGGTGGAAGACGTGGAAGACGTTTACATATTTGGCTATCTGGTAGCGGTATCTCTTCTGTTTGGGCTCGGAGGATACCTGATTTACCGAGAAATCAAGAAAACCTGGACGGCAGTTCGATATCTGCAGAGGCTGCCGACCCAGGTGGACGGGCTGACCAGAACCGTACAGACTCAGACTCAAAGCCTGATGAACCTGAGCCGTAGACTTGGGGAGTAGCAGGTGAGAGGGGTTCGATCTGGAGATAAGGTACGGTTCTGCACAGTGAGGACGGTAACTAATGAATTTGGATTATTGGATTTATTGAATGGTTTCCCAGTGAGACTGAAGGCTGTTGGAAAAACAAGCAGCCTGTTCCAAAACAACATCTGCATTATCAGAATTCGGCTCCCTAGCTGGCCTTGGCTGGCAATCATATCTCTCCAGAGCTCTGCGCGACGGCTGCTCTCCCCCTCAGCCCTCTCTGTGATTTGTGAAGCTGGATCTGGTGTACCACAGCCGCTGATGAATTTCCATCACTATCAGCGAACTGTTTTGGCTAGGAGCTGGCATCTGGCTCCACAATGCCCCCCCACCCTCTCGTCTCCGTCTGCATCCCCTCCTGACCCTGACCTTACCCACCATACTGCTATCCTGGCTTTATATGTGCAATATGCTTTTGCTGAGGTGTTTTTTGGAACCTCGTAAGGTGTTCTTATGAACACAGTATGAGATGATTTTTTTGAACCTAACTATCCCAGTGTATCTCTTTCTGTCTTTCTGCTAAAGGTAGCGCCGTTAAGAAACGGAAGCATGACCTCAGACATCTGTCCCCCCCCCCGTCTGTGTTATGTTTATGCTTGTTTTGGATGGATGTTCTGTTAACTGCAATTTCCCCATTGTGGGACTAATAAAGGCATTCTTGATTCTTGATTCTTGATTCTTTATGGAGGGCTTTTTTATAGAGCAATAAACTCTTTTTCCAGGCTAAATGAGCATCTTCTAATTTAGTGAGACGCCATTCCCTCTCCAGCTTACGGGTTATCTGCTTTAAGCTGTGTGTTTGTGAATTATACCACAGAGTCAGACACTTCTGATTTGAGGCTTTCCTTTTCAGAGGAGCCACAGTATCCAAAGTCGTACACAGTGAGGATGTAAAACTATTGACGAGATAATCGACCTCACTGGGAGCAGAGTTTAGGTAGCTGCTCTGCACTGTGTTGGCACTGAAGAGCATCATAATGAAGGAATTAGATCCTTAAACTTAATTACAGCACTTTCAGAAAGACTTCTACTGTAATAAAACGTATTCCCCACTGCTGTGTAATCCATTAAAGTAAATATAAATGTTACTAAGAAATGATCAGACAGGAGGGGGCTTTCAGGGAATACTGTTAAGTCTTCAGTTTCTATGCCATATGTTAGGACAAGATCCAGAGTATGATTAAAGTGGTGGGTGGGCTCCTTTACATTTTGAGAGAAGCCAATTGAATCTAACAATAGATTAAATGCAGTGTTGAGACTGTCATTCTCAGCATCTACATGGATATTAAAATCACCCACTATAATGATTTTATCTGAACTGAGCACTAAATCAGATAAAAAGTCTGAGAAATCAGACAGAAACTCTGAGTAAGGACCAGGTGGACGATAGATAACAAATAAAACAGTCTTTTGAGTTTCCCAATTAGGGTGGACAAGACTAAGAGTCAGGCTTTCAAAAGAATTAAAACTTTGTCTGGGTCTTTGATTAATTAATAAGTTGGAATTGAAGATTGCTGCTACTCCTCCTCCTCGACCTGTGCTTCGAGCATTCTGACAGTTACTGTGACTCGGGGGTGTTGATTAATTTAAACTAACATATTCATCCTGCTGTAACCAGGTTTCTGTAAGACAGAATAAATCAATATGTTGATCAATTATTAAATAATTTACTGACAGGAACTTGGAAGAGAGAGACCTAATGTTTAATAATCCACATTTAATTGTTTTATTCTTTGGTGCAGTTGATGAAGCTGTATTATTTATTGTTTTTGAATTTTTTTGCTTAAATAGTTTTTTGCTGATTTTAGTTTTGTTTTTTGGTGGTCTGGGAGCAGGCACCGACTCTTTGTGCTTGTGCAGACAGATTGCACGTAAATCAGCTGATTGCTGTTGTGTTATCAGTGTTTATGTTGAAAAACTAGGGGCTGCCTGAACGTAATCTTGTAATGCTTTATATTCACAAGCATTCTCCTAAATACGTTTCTGCTGCAGGTCTATATTTAGTCATTAATCAGGGATTAAAGTAGAAAAAAATATTTTGACAGGGAAGGGGTCCTTCCAGTACTGGACAGTCACTAGTGCTAATAGCTGTGCTCGCTAGCAGTATGTCCGGGAGCTGAAGTAGAGAAAAAAATAGCAGCTGAAATTCTCAGCACAGCGAGCACAACACACGAACACGACAGAGCGCGGTGGAGGCGTGGGAAAACATGTCAGTGATGATCGCTCAGTGTCAAAGGGAATCCGTCACAGCAATGGAGAACTGAGGGGGTTCTTTTCTAGTCCTGATCCCCACTCCATGCCAGTATTTGAACCGTTCAGCGGTTTTTCCACAACGAACGCACTCGGTACTTGGCCAAAAAATGGGTTCAACTCGGGCCCTGCAAGCTAGCTGGTCTGGAACCAAGAACAGGTGACGAAAGCGGCTGAAGGGCGTGACTTTGCTGTCTCAACACAAACTTTTCTACCATATTACATGTGTATTACATGAGAAAAGTGAAGCGATTTTCATGGCTGTGAATTAGGTTGGGCTCTAAGGCTGAACGTGCTGCTTTGTATCAGTTCATATCACAGATAAAAGGACACAAAGTGCGTACTTGTCGTCTTGCTCTAATCGCTGTCTGTGTTTACCTCTGTGCTGCACACAGATGCTGCAGTAGTTTGGTTTGGACCATAAAATGTATTTGCAGCACAAGAAAGGGGAGCGTGTTCTCCCACGTTTGTGCGCTTCAGTTTCCGTGTTCAGACGAGGACCCGCCCACACTCATACATAGAGGAGCGGTTTGCAAATGCGGTGGAAACGTGGGCCCGTTCCCAAGCTTTTCACCGGTTCTTTTGGGAACAGCATGGGCACCAGCACCGGAACCCCGGCGGTGGAAAAGGGGTATCAGTGGAGAGCAGCGGGGAAACGGTATGGAGGGTGACTCCTGATCTCAGAAGTCCCACAGAAGCCAAGGCTCAGCAAGCCACAGACCCAGGGCCAATTCTCCATACACACACACACACACACACACACACACACACACACACACACACACACACACACACACACACGTGCACACACACACATACATATATGCCAGTAACACACTCACGCACACACACACACACACACACACACACACACACACACACACACACACACACACACACACACACACACACACAGACCTTACATGGACACTAAGTGTGGTTGACTGGCACAGAGCCAGTGGCAACCCAGGGAAGGAGCAAACCCATCCCCGAACCACTAGCCAGTCCCTACTCCAGACGGTGCATGAAACTGGGGTGTGGGAAGACCCACCCACCCCCTCCTTCCACTCAACGTGTTTGGGGTGATGTGTTGGGTGTATGTGAGTGTGTGTAGTGAGAAGAATGTGTATGACTGTGTGAAAGTTATGGTGCTATTAAAATTGGAGGGGCAGATGTAACATGAGCACAGGGCCTGAAGTGACCACATCCCCAGGGCCCAACCGGCCCCCTGTGGGAAACTGCCGCAGCCTCAACTGAGTGCCCCACCACCCCCCACAGGATGTGTGGGTATCCCAGAATCCTGGAATGCCAGCCAGACATCTGGACGCGGGCCAACCCACCCCATACGGTGGTGCGCCAGAGGAGGCACAGACCCCTCCAGCTCAGAGAGAAGCCCAACCGGGAAATGGGCAACCCTGGGGACCAGGGCCCCAGAACCAGCACCCCGACCCCCACAGCGAAGGCCAGCCATTCGGCTCCGGGCCAGCACACACCACCACGGGCACCCCAGCCCCACACCCCAAGATCATAAGAGCATCCATCCAAGCCCCTACCACCAACAACCAGGGCCCACACACAAAAACAACAGAATGGCAGTCACCGTCTCCAGTCCAAGAGCCATCAGACACCTGAATCCCCTTTATTGAATTCTCTAAAATATGCCATCAATGATTCACAGTGTGTGGACGCATGCCACGTGGTGCGTGAAGGAGGAGATGACCCAAAATCAGGACACAGGAGTAGGCAGTTGTAAATCAACCAAATATGAGCCTTTATTATGGCAGCAAGAAATAAAGGACAAAAAAATAAACCAAGGCAATCTGGTTGGAAAAATCCTGAAAGTTGTTGTAGATGATGTCCAACTGGGTGTCATTACTCCCAACATGATTGTTTAATTTTTTTTAAACAAATTTACATTTAGCCTTAGCCAGCAGTTTCAGAGGTCCTTTGACATTGCCTAACTCTGGAAGACATTGACTATGGTTTCTGGCTAGTGTTGCTAGTCGGAGATTTGTTCCTTGGCGGATGTGTCGCAGAGTGGGGAAAAACGGATAGAGAGGTAAACAGTGTTGCCAACTTAGTGACTTTTTCACTAGATGTAGCAACATCAACCCATAGCGACTAATTTTTCAAAAACTGACTAGCAAACCAATATAGTGACTTTGTCCAGTGGAATTGATGACTTTTGGAGAGTTTTGGAGATAGACCAGAAACCTCAAATCCTCCACTCTCACCATGTTTTTTGTGCATACAACCTTCATATTGCATCCCTTTATATGCTTTGGTATTGCCCGGACTCCAAGAGTATCTGGCTGCAGGCAAGAGGGCACTGCCATACCTCAACCCATAGTGGAAGTTGGTCTGTACTAGAAGTCATGTGACATTCATGGGTCTTCTTCATGTGCTTATTCCTTGTGATGCAGCTGGTAGATTTACTGACTTTTCTTCAATTTTTGTTCTCTCCGAAGATGTTACTCCTCTCTTTGTACAACCTAGATTACAACTTCATGCAAATGACCAGTTATGCAAATTAGGTGATGATGTCATATAGCGATTTCTAGTTACTGGCCAGTAGCTACTTTTCTTACTGAGGAGTTGGCAACAGTGGACATTAAAGAGATGGTGGTGTACTGGGGGCTTCTTTTTAGGACTACACTTCCTCCTCACAGTCACCCAGCCAGCCTGCTTTCCCAGCTGCTCGGGAGATGTTTTGAGTCATATTGTTTCACGTGTCAGATGTCCGTTGAAGCTTATAGTTAGGTCTCGGCTTCTGGGTGAGTGTTTCTTTTCATTCACCTCTTTTTACTCTGTTCATACTCTACTCTGCTTTTAATCATTATTTATTTTTAATCTCTGACTCTCTTCCACAGCATGTCTTTTGTCCTGTCTCTCTCCCCTCAGCCCCCTCACAGCAGATGACTGCCCCTCCCTGAGCCTGGTTCTGCTGGAGGTTTCTTCCTGTTAAAAGGGAGTTTTTCCTTCCCACTGTCACCAAGTACTGCTCATAGGGGGTCTTTTATTGTTTGATTTTCTCTCATGGGTTTTCTCATCTGTGCTCCAGTTCCCATCAGTGTGACTGCTGCTGCTTCTACAGCTCATATTGTGGTTTATTGTCCTCTCAGACCAGCAGGTGGAGGTGAAGGTGGAGGAAGGCTCAGAGTCTGTCATCCTGCCCTGCAAAACAACAGCTGACCTGCCCAAAGACACCAGGGTGGAGTGGACTCGCTCTGACCAAGAACTCATGATGGTCCACGAGTATGCAAACAGAAGTGACCACCTTAAGAACCAGGATGGTTTATACAGAGACCGAACGAAGATGAATGAAGACCTGCTGAGAACTGGAGACCTCAGTCTGACCCTGAAACAGCCCACAGAGAGAGACACAGGAGGATACATCTGCACCATCTACAGGGACAAAGACATCCTGAGACAGAAAGTAGTGCTGCAGGTCAGAGGTCAGTGTAACAGAATTGAGGGCAGGGGTCAGTGCTATAGATTTAGGTGAGAGCTTAAAGGTCATGTTGTTTTGTTTTTTGAAAATTTTCTCCACAGAACCATTTCCATCCTGGGCCATAGCTCTCCCAGTTCTCCTGGTTCTCCTGGTTCTTCTTGTGGTTTCTGGAGGTCTTTTATTTTATTTTCGGCAGTACTTCATGTCAGGTGAGTCTCTCCTCCTACACTACCCATAATGCCAATGGTTAGCAGGTGTCCTCTGGGGCTCCTAGACTGTCGCTCACACAAACTTGTTCCAGAAGCTGAAAGAGTTCAGAGTTCAAACAGCTGATACAGAGAGCTGAAGAGAAACTTCCTCCTTCAGACTCAGTCACTGATCAGTGAAACAGCTCCACAACATGACTTTACTAAACAGTGTGTGTGCTTCACTGCACTGATCTGACACACAGCTGTTCTTCTTCTGTGGTGGTAAACAGCAGGCTGCCATGGAAACATGTGCTGACAGGAAGTGTTGCAGCAGCTTCAGTAAATGTTCCTCCTTGAGTTGTGCTCAGTCATGTGGTGGAGAGCTTCAGATGTTCAGAGCAGACACATGAGATCTTCATGGTTTCTGCGCTGATGTGTGTGAGACATGGCCGACTGTGGAGGCTCAGTGTGTCTGTTCTTCTGCTCTTCATCCAACATGTCTGCAGCTCTTTACAGGACGCTGTGACTAGTTACCAAAGAACGAGTAAGGAACACATCAGGAACAAACTGACACACAATCTGACTGAGACTAGGAGGAGGGGACAGGGAGGTCATGTGACCATCAGACCTGCTGCTGATGTCTTCATGTTGCACTTTTTTGTCTTCTCAGTTTACAAGGTGAAGGTGGATTCAGGAGTGGAGTCTGTCCAGCTGCCCTGCAAATCTGCAGTTTACCTGCCCAAAGATGCGAAAGTGGAGTGGAAGGACAGAGACAACAGGAAGGTCCACGTGTATCAGGATGGCTCTGACCAGCCTGAAGAACAGGACCAGGATTACAGAGACCGAACAAAGATGACGAGAAACCTGCTGAAACCTGGAGACTTCAGTCTGATCCTGAAACACCCCATAGATGAAGATACAAATACCTACACCTGCACCATCCACAGCAGAGAGGGAAACATCCTGATGAAGAAAGAAGTGCTGCTCACTGTCAAAGGTCAGTGCTGTAGACACAAGTCGAAGGTCATGATGGTGATTCAGTCTGTTGGCATCACTCAATAATTTTACAGTGTTATGTCTGATGACCAGGAGAATAATATCATCTATTCACCTTTCTGCTCCGTAAACTTCAAAACCACAAGGAGCCATGACATTTGGTATGTGTTCTTTAGATGGTAAATGGACTAGTTCTTATACAACATGTTTACATTTACCCATTCATAGAAGCACTTCCACTTGATTCACTAAGCTAAGTGCTTTTACTGTCTAACATTCACACACATTCATACTCGAACACTTGCGTCGGAGAGCAACTTGGGGTTCAGTATCTTGCCCAAGTATACTTTGGCATGCAGCCTGGAGCAGCCAGGAATTGAACTTCCGACCTTCTGATCACTAGGTGACCTGTTCTACCTCCTGAGCTACAGCCACCCTTCAAAGATGTGCAAAATGAACTGGAATATGTATTATATCTTTATTAACTAACTAGAAGTATTTCAATGAAAGTTTAAGGCAAGGCCTCCAAATTAGGGCAATAGTTTTGCAGAAGGTAGTAAGATGTGTGCTGAAGGGTTTTCTATTATGATATGGGGCTATAAAGTTATCCTGACTCCTGTATTTGTTATATTTTTCTATTAATTTTGGGATGATTTGATTTGATTTTCTCACAAATGTAAAATCTTCTTCAAATGAACATTAGGAACAAAGTTCATATACTGTATTATACTTCATCGGATAGATATCTTCTAGGTTCTTAACATGAGTTTGTTTAGCAATGGCTAAAATTTGTTTCATCCATCCATCCGTTCAAAGAAGAAGTGGTGCTGGGCACAACAAAGCCCACCCCAGGCAGACATTTGAGCTGATTTGAACATTGTCTGTCAAAAAAGCCGCTCTCCAAACTCTTAATCACTGAGATTTTTAAAAAGTTTAAAAAGTTGAACTAAAATAACCTTCATTTTATCAAGTCAAGTTTATTTCTATAATATATTTAAAACAACAGCAGTTGACCAAAGGGTTGTGCATTTAAATAGAGAAGATAACTAGGGCTGGGACTTTAACGCATTAATTTCGATTAATTAATTACAGGGAAATTAACAAATTAAAAATTTTAACGCATTTTAATCGCACTTTGCACCGTGGAACGTTTCTCAGTCTACGAGTTCCAGGCATACAGATTATATCAATGCATAATGTCCAAATTCAGGGGCCCCATCCTTCGAAGGACCCGGCCCATGTAGACGACCCCTTTGCAGGCCACGAAGACCGCAAAGGCCGGAAGTGAGCGGCTAGCCTTCATATCAGCGTCACCTGCCCTCACCTCTGCGTAGCTCATGTCGCCTAGCAACTGTGAGTGCGAAGCACAGCTGTGTAAAAACAGCTGGTTAAACGGAGAACGAACTTTTTCTCCTTTTTGTGGTTTAATTTTAATTATTTTATTCAAAATAAGTTGTTAAAACAAGCATAACACATTTCAACATCAAGAATACAGCTGAGCGAAAGATTAATTTCCAACTATATTAAGTGAGACATTAATGTTGAATAAAACTATCCAGTTATGATGCTTAACTTTAATTTCAGAAGTTTGCTTATCACAGGAGCACTTCCACCCTTCCTTGGTCTGTGTAGTAGACTGGTGGGAAAATAAACAAAATTTTGAAGTTTAAGCTTATGTATATTGATTCATTAATCAACCAAACTTAAATTAATATTTATCATGTTAAATATTTAAATGCGATTTAAATGCGATTAAAATGCGATTAATTTCGATTAATTAATTACAAAGCTTCCAATTCATTCAATTAATTTTTTTAATCGAGTCCCACCCCTAAAGATAACATAAAACTTAAATAAAATGACACTTAAGACAGGAAACATAAAATAATGAAAACCTGAGTGAAGACAACAGCAACGATTTTTTTGTCCCAGTCCAGCCCTGGTTATATCTGTCTTTAACTTCCACTCAGCGGCGAAAGCCAGCAGGGATTTGAAAAGGATGTGCCGGCAGTCGGACACTCTCCGGCTAAAGCGTGCCTCGATAGTCGGCTGACAGCTAGCGAGGCCAGCTGCTGGTAGAGCAGCGGCAACGACAGCTCCAAAAATGGTGGAGCACTTTTTGCAATTAAGTGATATCTTGATAAAATGAGCTGATATTTGAGGTTTACACATTTACATTCTCACCTGAAAACATCTTAAAAGTTTATTTTGTGTCACAGAAACAGTCATTTTTCAAACTTTTTGGCCGCACTGTTGTGCTTGAATTTTGATGCACAATGAATCATGGGATATGGTAGGCCACGAAGCATACACCGGACCATCCTCCAAATTCGAGAAAAGAAGGACGCATTCGCCGACCGCATTTGGAGGAGCCTTCGAATTTGGACAGCCTTCATCGCCTCGCTGTGACGTAATTGGCCTACAAATGCGGCCTTCGAAGGATGCGGCCCCTGAATTTGGACACAGCCTACATTTTCCCATGACGAGGCGCAAAATGACAACGCGCATGCACACAGCAGATCGGACAGCGGAACCAATCGAGTCTATCAACGTCAGCTCAAGTCCTGCTGAGTAGTTATATGTCTATACAGATCTTACAGTTAAACAAACTTAAAACAAAAAGTCTGCATCAATGGAAAAGTCAAAATATATTGAAGAGATGATGAAAAATTTACTACCAAGTCAAATTCTGTTTGTTACCTTTTACTACCTTTTAATAGCCTTAATTTGAGCTAATTTAATTCACTACCTTTTACTACCCTGCGGAAACCCTGTAAATTGTCAGAATATTGTCCAATTTATTTGTTAACATCTTTGCTTTTATTGGATGTAAAACGTACTGATTCAAATCCAACAAAGATTGCACTCCTCCACCCTCTCTCAGGAGCACAGCCCCACATACCCCGCCCCGGCTAGGTCGCTGCAATTATCGCTGCTTACACCTGTATCATTGCACCGTAATTTACAATCTACCACAGAGCACAGGGACTTTCATTCACAATGTGCACGCATGATCTGGCTACGGTCGTGCATGCGCTTGATTTTGCAGGGGTTAAAGAAATTGAAATGACAACTGGCATGAACATGAGGAGAAGTAAGAGGGAAAATGAAGATAAAATGAAAATTCCAGGCTTCTGATTCAACAAAAAAAGAAAGGTAAATACCAACCTTCATGTATTTTGATACACAAATTGAAAATTTTATTCAAATTTTAGGGCTGCAACGATTCTGCAAATAACTCAGTTTGATTATTCAAAATCTCTGCAGCTCAGGTGTCCTCATGTAAGCAGAGCATTTTATCCGCATTAGCAGCATTAAAGTTTTGTCGCTGCTGCGGATTTCCATTATTTGGAAAAAAACGATCCTTTAACACGAGTGGATCATCGCTGACAAGTTTTCCCATGCCCCCACTGCTCTGTGCTGTGAGTTTGTGTTTGTGTGTGCACTGCACTGGTCTGTTGTAGTGAAGAGGGAGCTGAGCGTAAAAGCGAAGCTGTCGATACCTATCAATCTATGTTCCTACCCTCACCTACGGTCACGAGCTTTGGGTAGTGACTGAAAGAATAAGATGGTGAATACAAGTGGCAGAAATGAGCTTCTTCCGAAGGGTGGCTGGCCTCTCCCTTAGGGATAGGGTGACGAGTGTGGCCATTTGGGACAGGCTCAGAGTAGAGCCGCTGCTCCTCCACATTGAAAGGAGACAGTTAAGGTGGCTCGGGCATCTTTTTTTTTTTTTTTTACTGCACCACAGACAAACTGAGATCACCACGCAGACTGGGGCCCCTCAAGCGGTGGCTCGGGCATCTAACTAGGATGCCTCCTGGGTAGGGATGGGAATTGATAAGAATTTAGCGATTCTGATTCCATTATCGATATCACTTATTGATACGATCCCTTATCCATTCTCTTATCGATTCTCATTGGGTTAGTGAATAACATATACCACAAATGGATATGTATGCACCAACTCTTTAATGTAAAGTGTAGAACAAAATTAAAACTGTATAAAAAAGAATTTGTCAAAATTAACACTATTAATATGTTAACATTTTAACATAAAATACAACTGCAGTTATCAACTTTGGCAAACTAACAATTTTTGTGCAGAAAAATTGACATGTTTGCCTTCTCAGGAAGGATACGCGATCTTTCCAGACTTAAGGTATCTGCAGCTGTAGAGAAGACCCTCTCAGATGGGGTGGAGGATGCTTGGACACTTGTCAGCTAAAGCTGATAACATTGGCAGCGTGTCCTTCAGCCACCACCAGAGGGTGGGGCAGTCCTTGGTTGGAATAGGAGGGAGACTTTGATATAGGTGGACCTCATGATCCACTCTCTGGCCAGTGGAGATGGGGGGGCTGCTGCTGCAGAGACAGAAGCTCGCTGTCCTCTTTCTCAAAAAGTTCCT
Source organism: Amphilophus citrinellus (assembly GCA_013435755.1). Classification (NCBI taxonomy): domain Eukaryota; kingdom Metazoa; phylum Chordata; class Actinopteri; order Cichliformes; family Cichlidae; genus Amphilophus; species Amphilophus citrinellus. The sequence continues at coordinate 49,133,653 of CM024194.1, read as the reverse complement.
CTAGAGCTGTCTTTTTTTTTTTTTTTTTGGCTGCTTTATGGGCGGCATCTGAAATTATTGACATAACCACAACTTATAATCCACAAGGTTCAGTTTTAAATTGTGTTATCATGCAATCTATCATCTTACATCACAAAGAGCAAAACTTACATAGTCATCTTTGTCATCCTCTTCTGCTGGATCTGCATCTCTCCCAGGTCTGACAACTTAAGAAGAATTTCCCAATGAAAAACACTGAGCAACAAGAAAATGTCCCACAGCAGAAATGTGCTACAATCAAAGGCATTTTCAAATTCAGACACCTCTTCTGTTGTTGTTGTTGCCTGTGTGTTTGTTGCAACTGCTGCTGCCCTGACCCTGTCCCAGATTTTATTCCCATCCAACTTGGATTTAAATCTGGGATCTAAACCAGTTGCTTCCTCCAGGAATGCCTGAATATCATTCTGAAGTTTAAAATGGAGTACAAACAACATACATTTAGGGAAAAGGGAGGTTAAATATGAATGAAGTTTGGTGTATATGGTTACCAATCATATACCAATCATTACCAATCATATGATTAATTAACAAATGTCAGTCACTTTACCCTGTAACTTTTGGAAAGATCATTCCAGATATTTCCCTTGATGCTCCTGGTGAATGCAGAGTCATCCGCCTGCACTGTGTAATGTTTGTGCAGCTTCTGAAAGATGGGGAGAATCTGACCACAGGTCAGACTTTTTTTTTGCTACAGACCGCAAGCGTTGATCTATAATGCTTCTTCATCAGCAGCACAAACTCCTCTGCTTTCCTCAGGTCCTCATTTCCAAGTCTGGCCAATCTCCAATATAAACACAAAATCTTTTAATAATAGCTTTTTTTTAAATGAAGTTTGGTCTTTTTCCCTCCAAACATTACATACTTCACATTCTCCATAGGCTTTCTTAGCCGTGGGTCTATAGCTGCAGCTTGGATGGCAGAAAACTGCTCACAGAACCTCTCCATCATCAAAAACAGAGAGTTCCATCTTGTCCTCACATCCAAGAGGAGCATGTGCTGGGACAGTTCTGACAGGCACACATACGATGACATTAGGATAGATGGCATTATATTATCATTAATTTATTTTAGATTGACCGTAATCTGTTCATTTACATTTTGGCTGGCTTTGATTAAAATATTTAAAATGTATTCTTACTGAGGAGTTGTTGCTTCTCCTGGAGGACAACTTTTGCCATGTGGGATCTCTTCATCCATACAACCACAGAACGAGTCCTTGCCGCCAAGTTGGAAACTGAAGTTGTACAGCTTCTGAGCTCTAAGGTTTAGCGTGTGTGCGAAACATGGAAACTTGATAATGTTCAGCTTTTTCACAGTTACGTCCATGATTGCTGCATTATCCACTGTGGCTGCCACAACCTTCTCTTTCATTTCAAACTCCTCCAGGATCCCTACAATCTCCTCTGCCACAGCTGTCCCTGTCTGTGCTTTGTACACTGCTTTGGTTTCGCCTTCCCCTCCAATTGAGAGGGTTAAGTGAAATGTCAAAAAAGTAACTTAAAGGGCCAAATTAACTTAAAGGGCCAAATTAAAGGGCCAAATTGTATGTTATTTTTGACATCAATTCGTGGACCGGAAATGGGCACAAGTTTGGACACCCCTGCAACATAGTTTCTGTTCTGTGGAGCAAGGGGACACATTTCAGAATGAAACCAAAGTTGTTTTCACCCTAAATTTCCCACTTCATTCAAAGAAAATGTTTGCAGTGCTCCTCATGTTGTGCTTTGTTGTCCTCTCAGTCCCTCAGGTGGAGTTGGATTCAGGGGTGGAGTCTGTGCAGCTACCCTGCAAAACCATAGGTCACCTGCCTGAAGATGCTAAGGTGGAGTGGAAGGACAAATATGTCAGGAGAGTCCACCTTTATCTGAATGGCTCTGAGCAGCCTGGAGAACAGGACCGGTTGTACAGAGATCGAACAAAAATTAATGAACACATGCTGAAAACTGGAGACCTCAGTCTGACCTTGAAATACCCCACAGAGAGAGACAGGCACACCTACACCTGCACCGTCTACAGCAAGGAAGGAAAAATCCTGATGAAGAAACAAGTGCAGCTTAAAGTCAGAGGTCAGTGCTATAGAGAGATTTTCCAATCAGTTCAGCAGTTGTGATCATTACTGAGAAGTAATGAGAAGCTTGCCGAAGGTAAAAGTGGTTTTCAAGTGAAATGTGTCTGAGATTGTCGCTAAAGTGAATCTGATTGAATAATTGCTATATTTCTGGCCTGGGGAAAATGGCTGTGAAGATTTCACCTCATTATTCCTGTTAGAGGAATCATGTCATCTTGACTTCATGTTTGTTAAATGGGAAAATATAAGAACTCCCAGTAGTGGATTTTGGCTTGAATAGAACATTACAAAGAGTAGCCCAGTTGTTGAACTGCAGCTCACATCTACTTCTGTCTGTCATGGTCCTGGGCTGGTGGCCCAGTGTTTTGTATTTGTTTTGTTCTGTTTTAATTATATCTCTGATTATGTCTATTAGTTTCTTGTTTAGTTACTTCCTGTGATTTCCCTTAGTGTTCCTCCCCTGTGTTGTTAGTCTCTGTGTTCAAGTACATGCCTCTTTGTCATTCACTCTGTCAGGTTTTCATGAGTTAAGTCTCTGTGTGTGTCTTGGTTGGTCACTTCCTGTTTCATTTTGATGGTCTCGTGTTCCTTGTACTTTGAGTTAGTTTTACTTCCTCTGTGTTATTAGTTTCATTTGGTTCACCTGCTGATCCCTGTTGTTTCCACTTGCCCTGATTACCTGAAGTGTATTTAAGTCCTCAGTTTTCTTGTCTACATTGTTCTGTCATTGTCACTGGTTCCTCTTTCCTCCTGTGTGTTTTCCAGTTTAGTTTTTCCCCGGTTCTCCCAGGCTTGTTTTTATTGTGTCCCGTGAGCCTCCAGCAAATAAAGCTGTTAGAGTTTAGCTCAGCGTGACGCATCCTGCATTTGTTCCTACCCTTCCCACCACACAGCCAAACCGTGACATTGTCTACACAGTCATTCAGACTTTCACTGAGGTGCATTTGAATATTTGAAGAACTGTGTCTTACATTTCACCTGGCTGATGAGGAAATTTTTTTTATCAGTGATTAAAAACAGATGGTAAGAGAATGTCATTGACATAAGAAGAAAGCAGCTACAGCATTAAGAACATATGGGATACAGGTCATTCAGTCTGACTTCAGTCTGATTTCCATTGAATCTTGGAGAATCATCAGGAGGCACTTTGACTTAGAGAAGAAGCTCCAGCAGTTCCAGATGCTCTGGGCATGTGACAACCAGATGTCACAGGAAAAGATACTCAACCAGATGAGTACTTCATAGAAACTTATATCTCAAATAAGGGAAAATTTGATTATTGAAACATAAAAAAGTACTGTTTAAAAAATGTTAAATTCAAATGTAAATTGTTCAAGCAATACCAATTGCAAACATTCATGTAAACATCTGCTGTGAAGAATAGTTGGCTCTTACTAGAACATAGGCCTCACTTTGCTGATGCAAAGACCCAATGACCTTTAACAATCACCTAGAACTCTATACTAGGTGATGACTTTACAACCATAGTTCCTGGCAGCCGTCTCTGCAGTGGAGGTTTTGGTCACATTACTTGTCTCCAACCTCCCCCAGCCTGCATAGGACATCCTTCCAGAAATGGAAGTTAAAGATCCTACAGAGAGGGGCCTCCATCAGATGTTTGTAGTCCCCCACCCCACTATTTGTTTGGGTCTGTCCTGCAGCTTTCCCACGTTTCATCAGTTGACAGTTTTGCTCTTCACCTGAGTGTCCAAGACATATTGCCCAAGATCAAATGATACAACAACAGAGTCCTCAATTAACCTTTGGCCTGAGGTGGTCTGGTACCAAGTACACTTATGAGCCACCTTCTGCATGAACATGAATAAATTAAATGGCTAACCCCTGTCTAGCATTAAAGATTTAAAAAAATTCATCAACTGATGTCAGTAGATTGCAGATTATAGTCAGCTGAGTTCTGTTTTCTTATCCCTCCCAATTCATGTGGATAATCATAGCTATGGTGGCTGCTGTAGGACCAAGATGTTTTACTCAGCTAAGTCATGTCAAAAACATTTGATTTACAGACCTAAACCCAATCGAGAAGTTGTGGCAAGATCTGAAAACTGCTGTTCACAAACACTCTCCATCTAATCTGACTGAGCTTGAGCTGTTTTGCAAAGAAGAATGGGCAAAAATTTCAGTCACTAGATGTGGAAAGCTGGTGGAGACATACTGTAAAAGACTTGCAGCTGTAACTGCAGCAAAAGGTGGTTCCACAAAGTATTGACTCAGGGGGGCTCAATACTTTTGCACACCGCACTTTTCAGTTTTTTATTTGTAAAAAATGTTTTGAATCATGTATAATTTTCTTTCCACTTCACAATTGTAACCACTTTGTGTTGGTCTTTCACATTAAATTCCATCCATCCATCCATCCATTCTCTCCCGCTTATCCGGAGCCGGGTTGCGGGGGCAGGAGCCTAAGCAAAGAAGCCTAGGCTTCCCTCTCCACAGCCACCTCCTACGGCTCATCCGGAGGGACCCCAAGGCGTTCCCAGGCCAGCCAAGAGATATAATCCCTCCAGCATGTCCTGGGTCTACCACAGGGCCTCCTCCCGGTGGGACATGCCCGGAACACCTCACCCAAGAGGCGACCAGGAGGCATCCTAATCAGATGCCCGAGCCACCTCAACTGGCTCCTTTCGACGTGGAGGAGAAGCGGCTTTACTCTGAGCCCCTCCCGGATGGCCGCACTCCTCACCTTATCTCTAAGGGAGAGGCCAGCCACCCTGCCGCTTGTATTCGCGATCTTATTCTTTCAGTCACTACCCAAAGCTCGTGACCATAGGTGAGGGTAGGAACGTAGATCGACCGGTAAATCGAGAGCTTCGCTTTTACACTAAGCTCCCTCTTCACCACGACAGACCGGAGCAGCGTCCACATCACTGCAGAAGCAGCCCCGATCCGTCTGTCGATCTCCCGCTCCCTTCTCCCATCACTCGTGAACAAGACCACGAGATACTTGAACTCCTCCACTTGGGGCAAGAACTCGTTCCTGAGGCGGAGAGGGCACTCCACCTTTTTTCCGGCTGAGGACCATGGCCTCAGACTTAGAGGTGCTGATTCTCATGCCAGCCGCTTCACACCCGGATGCGAATAGTTCCACTGCGAGCTGGAGGCCACCCCCTGAAGGAAGCCTTCCGCCACCTGGCTATGCCTAGAAATTCTGTCCATAAAAATTATGAACAGAATCGGTGACAAAGGGCAGCCCTGACGGAGTCCAACACCCACAGGAAACGAATCCGACTTATTACCGGCTATACGGACCAAGCTCTCACTGCGGTTGTACAAAGACTGAATGGCCCGCAAAAACGGGCCAGACACCCCATACTCCCGCAGGACCTCCCAAAGGACACCCCGAGGGACACGGTCGAATGCCTTCTCCAAGTCCACAAAGCACATGTAGACTGGTTGGGCAAACTCCCACGCACACTCGAATATCCTTGAGAGGATAAAGAGCTGGTCCAGCGTGCCGCAGCCAGGACGAAAACCGCATTGTTCCTCCTGGATCCGAGGTTCGACTAATGGATGGACCCTCCTTTCCAGCACCCTGGCATAGACCTTACCGGGGAGGCTGAGGAGTGTGATCCCCCGAAAGTTGGAGCACACCCTCCGGTCTCCCTTCTTAAAGATGGGGACCGCCACCCTGGTCTGCCAATCCATTGGCACTGCCCCAAATCTCCACGCGATGTTGCAGAGGCGTGTCAACCAAGACAGCCCTACAACATCCAGAGCCTTCAGGAACTCAGGGCGAATCTCGTCCACCCCAGGGGCCCTGCCACCAAGGAGTTGTTTAACTGCCTCAGTGACCTCACCCCCAGTGATGGTCAAGTCATCTCCCTCGTCCCCAGACTCTGCTTCCACTACAGAAGGCGTGTCAGTGGGATTCAGGAGGTCCTCGAAGTATTCCTTCCACCGTCCGACTATAGCCTCAGTTGAAGTCAGCAGCACCCCACCCGCACTATAAACCGTGTGAGTGGAGCACTGCTTTCCCCTCCTGAGTCACCTGACGGTTTGCCAGAATCGCTTCGATGCCGTCCGAAAGTCTTTTTCCATAGCCTTACTGAACTCCTCCCACACCCGAGTTTTTGCTTCAGCCACTGCCCGAGCTGCATTCCGCTTGGCCTGCCGATACCTGTCAGCTGCCTCCGGAGTCCCACAGGCTAACCAAGCCCGATAGGACTCTTTCTTCAGCTTGATGGCTCCCTTCACCTCCGGTGACCACCATCTGGTTCGGGGGTTACCACCACGACAGGCACCAACCACCTTGCAGTCACAGCTCTGAGCAGCTGCCTCAACAATGGAGGTGCGGAACATGGTCCATTCGGACTCAATGTCCTCAGTCTCCCTCGGAATGCTGTCGAAGTTCTGCCGGAGGTGGGAGTTGAAGATCTCCCGGACTGGGGCTTCTGCCAGGTGTTCCCAGCACACCCTCACAATACGTTTAGGTGTGCCAGGTCTGTCCAGCATCTTCCCCCGCCACCTGATCCAACTCACCACCAGGTGGGGATCAGTTGACAGCTCAGCTCCTCTCTTCACCCGAGTGTCCAGAACATACGGCCGCAGATCTGATGATACGATTACAAAATCTATCATCGACCTGCGACCTAGGGTGTCCTGGTGCCATGTGCACTTATGTACATCCTTATGTTCGAACATGGTGTTTGTTATGGACAAACTGTGGTTTGCACAGAAGTCCAATAACAAAACACCATTCGGGTTCAGATCGGGCAGGCCGTTCCTCCCAGTCACGCCCCTCCAGTTCTCACTGTCATTGCCCACGTGAGCGTTGAAGTCTCCCAGCAAGACTATGGAGTCCCCAGATGGAGCACTCTCCAGTACCCCGCCCAGCGACTCCAAAAAGGGTGGGTACTCTGAACTGTCATTTGGCGCATAAGCGCAAACTACAGTCAGGACCTGTTCCCAGCCCGAAGGCGCAGGGAAACTACCCTCTTGTCCACCGGTGTAAACTCCGACGTACAGGCAGCAAGCCGGGGGGATACAAGAATACCCACCCCAGCTCGCCGCCTCTCACCGAGGGCAACTCCAGACTGGAACAGAGTCCAGCCCTTCTCCAGGAGACTGGTTCCAGAGCCCAGCCCATGCGTTGAGGTGAGCCCAACTATATCTAGCTGGTATCTCTCAGCCTCCCACACTAGCACAGGCTCCTTCCCCACCAGAGAGGTGACATTCCATGTCCCAATAGCCGGTTTCGATAGCCGGAGATCGGTCCACCAGGGCCTCCGCCCTCGGCCACCGCCCGACACACACTGCACCCGACCCCTACGACACCTCCTGCGGGTGGTGGGCCTACAGGAGGGCGGGCCCATGTAACCTCTTCAGGCTGCGCCCGGCCGAGCACCACGGGCTAATGCCCGGCCACCAGGCGCTCTCCCTCGAGCTCCCTCCCCAGGCCTGGCTCCAGGGTGGGGCCCCGGTAACCCTATTCCGGCCAGGGTAAACTGTTCCCTTGCTGTTTCAATCATAGGGGTCTTCTGACATTAAATTCCAGTGAAATATATTTATGTTTGTGGTTGTAATGTGACAAAATATGAAAAAGTTCAAGGGGTATGAATACTTTTGCAAGCCAGTGTAGATTGAGCCAGTCACCACTGATGTGTTTCTACTACTGTTTAGACTGGATCTGGATCTGCTCTGGAGTTTTCCCCCATCTGAGTAGGCTGTCTACTGTCATTTTACTTCATCTGTCAATGCTGAGTGAGAAGCGTACATCTTTATTTGCTAAGGAAGAGTCTGTAGACTCCTTTCACAAAGATTTAATATAAGTCAGTCAGTCTGAAACTCACCTCTAACCAATGAAACTTAATTGTTGGTAAGTGCTACTGTGTTTACTGCTGTTAGCTCTGTTAACTGGCATTAGTGAAACTCTTTGAACTGGATCTAATATTGAACTTGGATATGCAGTGAATAAACTGTCATATGATGTAAAAAGGGTCAGCATTCAGGGTGTACCCCGAACAGGATAAGCGGAAACGAATGGATGGATGGATGAAAGCAAACAGCAATTTCACGGTGACAGGAGACATTACTGTGAATCAGCACATAGACAAAAAAAACAAAGAACACAGCACCATCAGAGTCTGATCATCTCTAATATGAAAACCTGATTGGACTTTTTAGATTCCTGTCTCCTGTTACTTTTTTGCTCATCTGGTTCTGTCCTTCAGCTTTCTCTATAACTGAAAGCTTTCTGCTGCTATCTACAGCTCATGTTGTTTGTCCTCTCAGTTTGTCAGGTGGAGGTGGAGGATGGTGTGGAGTCTGTCCAGCTGCCTTTCAAAACTACAGAAAACCTCCCTGGAGATGCCAAAGTGGAGTGGAAAGATCATTACAAGAGGAAGATCTATGTGTATGAGAACGGCTCTGACCAGCCTGAAGAACAGCACCAGCTTTACAGAGACCGAACGAAGATGAATGAAGACCTGCTGAGAACTGGAGACCTCAGTCTGACCCTGGATCAGCCCACAGAGACAGACAGTGGAGAATACTGCTGTGAAGTCTGGAGCAGAAAACTCTACAGATACAAAACAGTGTTGCTCAAAGTTAAAGGTTGGTTGGTTGTTTTGTTTGTTGTTTTGTTGATTGGTTGATTGGTTGTCTCTGACTGTCTTGTGTCTCCTCTGCAGGGAGAGCTCAGGTCCAGGATCAAACAGGGATCATCAGGAACAGAAGCAGCTCCACTGATCCGACTCCTCTGATGGCTGATCAATCATTTTGATCTGTTTGTTCTTTGATTATTGATCAGTGATGTCAGAGTAGAGTCAGTGTGATGTTGTTGTGTGTTTGAGCCTTTTAGTGTCCATGAAGGTGATAAGTGTTCTTTCTTTTGTGAAGAAAGACATCACTTAAGTTCTCATTTAAAACATTAAATATATTAAATAATCAGAAGATATGCATGTAAACAGCTATCCTTCATTTCAGGAAATCACAGGCCATAGAAGCAGCTGGCTTCACGGGAAGAGCAAAAATCCTAGGCTAAACACAACACTTTATCCTGCCACTATCTACAAGCCCTATCAGTTCAAAACCAATATGGCCAGCGGTGGTTTGGCCTTCCCTCATTGGTCCGTCCAGTGGCGGGTCCTCATGGCTCAGGCTTCTTCCATCAGCAATAAGAGCTCTGTAAAAGAAACACCTGCATTGCCGCCCTCACATCTCCCTAACAAGTTCGTTTTTTTCCTGCTTAGCAACAGGATGCAGTGACATGTACTCACCCTCCTGTATACCTAATTGTCCATATTTTGGCAAAACCATCAAGGATAAGATAAATATATCTCTCAAAGGTCGTGAAGCCAGCCTGGCGTCTACTGGTCCACTATCTGTCTGCTCTCTATCTAATTTAATTATTTATTATTTATTATTTGCTTTGGCCACTATTCATTAATTAATGTATCTCATTTTCCAGCAATTTACCCTTAAGCATTATAATTTTGTTCATAGAGTAAAAAATAAAACCCAACAATTTCCTCCTTTTCATACATTAAAAAGGTTTGAATCCAACCTTTACCACTGTCATCAACCCTCCCCCGAATCTTTTACCAGTCATCCTCACTGTAAAAAAAAAAGAAAAGTTGAGCAACTTCAAAAAATGTAAAGCAACCAGCTGCAAAGCTTTTTTGAATTTACTCAACCAAGGGTTGATGTGTTGTGCCAACTTAAGTTGAGAAGTTTAGTCATGGTGTTATCTTGCATTTTTCAAACTTAAGATTGTTATTCAGATCTACCAATGTACTTAAGTTCATGTTCAGCTGTTCATGTAAATTGAAAACACCTTTTCCAGGATCAAATTCAAGTACCTTTTAACCACTTTCAAGATCAATTTTCAATATTTTCCAGCATATTAAGGCGTCATTCACAATTATCAGCATTTTCCAAAGTGTACGAAGAGTACTCTTTTTCAGAACCCCCTCTCCAAAAGCATACAAAGAAATTGTTGATCTTTCTTCATGACAGTTAATTTCTGGTTCTTTGGTATTGTAATGTAGGACAAAATTTAGCCAAACAGTGGTATCCATTAGAGACACACAGTTGTGGAACATACTGCCATCTTATATCAGGAACTGTGGCACCTACTCTAGTTTTAAAAACTCTTTGAAACATTGGCTGAAAAATAACTGGAGGTGCACTCATATGTAGCTTACTTTATTTTGTTAGGGTGTCCTATCTTTACTGTAATTTTATGTTGTTTGTGTTATGTGTTATATAGGTGATGTTTGTATTATTCTCTGCTCTTCATTTTGTTGGATGCTTTTTGGTCTTACCTGCCTTAGGACAGTGGATGAAAATTAGCTTTTGTGCTAACTCTGACATATTTACATTGATGCTCATTGCAGACATGTTGATTAATATGCATTGTCCTAATTTAAATAAATGAATAAATGAAATGAAATGTAAAAAGTACTAAAACATCCTGGTGTTGAGAAATTCTGGAAATCTTGGTACCAAAAATACTCTTTCCTATCAAGTAAAACATTGTACTACACTGCATGTATGCAAAATGTACATGATGCCACACTGTATACATTGTCAGTGGAGCAATTTGTTATCTGAATAGTCAGTCTTGTGCCAAAAAGTGATTTCCTGATTTAGGGGGAAAAAAAAAAAAAAAAAAAAAAAAAAAAAGGGTTGTATTTAACTTGCTGTAGATTAATTTGTCCTAAAATCTGTGAAACATGTCAAACATCTCTCTCATGAATGATTGTACACTAAAAATTAGGGTGGTTTAACTTAAACTTGTGTTTTTAAAACAGCAATTGAACTTAAAATTGCAATTTAAACTAACATTTTCACATTTAATCCCTTTTCTCCACTAACAGCAAGTTCACCAGTTTCCTAAAAAAAAAAAAAAAAAAAAAAAAAAAAATTTACACTGAATATACTTACAACTCATATGTTCAAAAACATTTTCCAAACTTTATCAAATACAGTTTTCACAGATTTGACGAGCCTTACAGCGAGTGTAAATCAGAACATTTATCTCCAAGACAACATGTGTGAAAGTTACACTATATTAAATGAGAACATTCTAACCACACTATGTAAATCCAATATAGTCATAAAACACATTTAACACAAGTTTGCTTAAAGTGCTGTAAACATTAACATTAAACAATTGCAGCGCAAACTCAATAAAATCAGCATCATCACACAAACAGTCCAATATAATAAAGTGCTACAAGATCAATGTCTTAGCAATCTCACAATGACAGTGATGAGAGGGATGTTTTTTTGTAAAGAACATCATTTCAACACAATACTGAAAGTTTGTTTATAGAAAAAGAACTGAACAAATTTTTACAAGAGCACCTTCTAGAAGTGACAATGAAACTTAGATGATACAGTTTGTACCTCAGGATTCTGTTTCTCAATCCATGTACTCGAGCCAAAGCCTGCTCTGGTCTGATCTTCATCACCACTCTCTGAAGAAACTCAAAGGAATACTTCATGTCATCTGGATACTTGGGATTGACACAGTAGATGACACCCATAAGCATGGCAAAGCTCTGTGCCACATCTTTCATGTTGTGAAGCACAATGGTCTCCTCCACCACAACTGCCACATCGAAGGTCTCGTGTGGAATGGGATCCTGTTCACCACCTTCACAGGCTATCAGGAGGCCAAGCTGCATCCCCTTCATGGCATCAACCAAAGTGTCAACATGTGCCTTAAAAAGAAGAAATACATGACCATTTTTGTGTGTGTGAGCACAGAATGCCATTACTCAAAGGTATTTTTATATTACAAGTTGTTGGACGCAATTGTGTGGTTTAACAACCTGTAAGCCTTGACATTTTAAAGAATAGTTCAGTTTTTTGAAGTGGGGTCATATGATGCTCTTCTGTTCAGTGAGTGTATAACCTGACACACACACTCCCAGTTTGCAGAAGCATAGAGCATAAACGGCCCAGAAACAAAGCAATAAAAACTGGTGTGAATGAGGCCAACAACAAAAGATGTATTAAACATGTAAAAGAAGCTCCACCTGAAAACAAGCTGTTTAAGTGTTCACCATATTTAAAGTTTTTTTCAGTGCTTTACTTTATTGTCAGGCAGCCCTTGTTTTTGACAGGAACCTTTTCATCTACAGAGCTTCTGTTTTCTTGTACATGAGCAAAAGGTGTGCCTGCTGTGTATCATATTACACCAAAGATTACCAAGGTGAAGCACTGAAAATATCCTAAATATGTAGGACACATTAACTAATGCTGACTTTTTTTTTTTTTTTTTTTTTTTTTTTTTTTTTTAAGTAGGACTTCTTACATGGTTAAATTGTCCTCTGTTATTGGTCCCATCCTTAACAGTTTTTCACTCAGTTTCTGTACTAGCACTGTGCTCCATTACAACTCCCCACTCCTGCTTGCCCCCAACCATACATAGCCAAAAACCACAAAAAGGTTTTTAAAAATTTGAAGATACCAAAAAAAGTGAAAGAGACAAAAATGTAAACATACAGTTGTTGAATTATAAAAATTGTTGACTTACATCACACATCCTGATGACAGCTGATGGATCTTCCCCTGATATGTAGAGTGGCAAACCAAGCAGAGCAGCAGCCTGTCTCCTTTCATTTGTGTCCTTCAAGATATGAGACATTCAGTGAGATGAAAATATTTTAACAAATATAAATAGTGCCTAATTTTCCAGCCAGTTCTAGACAGTTCTACTTACATCTTTCACAAGGCAGTCCAAAATGTCTTTGAGAGACTTCTTCTTTCCAGACTTGGTTGCTGCTTTGTATACCTCCAGCAGTCTTGGGACCAGGCCATCAAGACCGTCAAGAAAAGATTCCAGAAGGTCTGTAGTGACGATTCTCCTGAATTCTGCTCTAATCTGAAGTGATAAAACAGAAAATAAAACATTTCTCAATAGGACACAGTCCATACTGTCTTAACATATCATTAAATCTCTCGGAATTAATGCAAAGTCATGTGATCACCTGTCTCTCGTGGAACATAGCTGGCCATCGAGAAATGAGCTCTGTGATGTTTGGGTGATCTCTAATAATCTCTTTTCTGTGCTGGGAACACTTAGCAACCATCAGAGGTTCTAGCAGCTGGTCATCAGCGTCCCTCTTCAGCATTTCAACCTCCATCATCTTGTGCTTCTCCTCCTTTTTTTAAGGACGCTGTCCTTCAGATGGATCAGGACAACAACAACTGTTAGGGTTGAAAAAGGATGTGTGAGCATATTAACAGTACTCTTAAATGACTTTAGTTAGTAGTATAACCATATCTGTCTGGCTGACATAAGAGGTCATCTTCGCTGCTGTTATCAATGGGGTGGCTGCTTTCATGATTGTGATTGCCCAAATAAGGACACCTAATGCGCTCAAACAACAACATCAAATATGTTTTATTATGAAGACACAGAGTCCCCTTCTATATCTGAAACTTCAAGCCTAGAAAGATTTAAAAACCAACCGACCCCCGAAAAAAGGCTTGGGATCTATGAGAGTCACGTGAATGCCACTTTGTTAAAATAACATCACAGACAAGTCGACTATAAAATGTTATCTTCACCTGTTCTCTGATCTGCTCCACTCTCGGGTTTTAAAAAAAAAAAAAAAAGGACCCGGCTATGACACAGAGCCTTTTCCGGGCACTAACTCACCTGCAAACAGCACCGGTACCATTCAAAACTTTAACCAAGCGCCACGAATGTGCTTCTGAGAGAGTGAATCCTATAAAACTCGTAGAGCCGCCTGTATTTCCTCATAATAAAAAGTTTTATAAGTGCACCGGAGTACGGTTTAGCTAGGCTCCCCTCCACTAACTCCATTAACAAGCCGTTGTTTCAGTGTACTGTGTTTAAGCATGTTACAAAGACGGAAAATAATTTTTTATAACATTTACAGATTTGATTGCATTTAAAAAAATCTGATAAGTGCAAGTTACCTTATTTCACTCGATCCACATCCAGAAAAAAAAAATCCCGCTGAAAATCCGCCAGCTCTCATCCAGATCTTGCTGACAAAAAAATAATCATCCGCGACTTCGCTTTCCACATCCTCAATTTGCTCAGGTGGTGTTCATCTTCCCCTGTCAATAGGCAAATGCAACTGGGTGGAGCACCTGCCCAAACTTGACTAAGTTTCTGGCACTATTTGTACCGCGCATTAATATCACCACCACGCCAGTGGTCCTCGTCATTTTTTTAAAGAGTTCCGGTTACCATTTTAAAACTCAGATTGTTAAGTTATGTTAACACACTTAAATTTACATTTCATTGTACTGGCTTACAACCATAAGTTGCAATGCCAATAACGCACAAAATTAAGTTGAAATTTTATAACTCATATTAAATGGAATTAAATTATAGAAACAAGTTATGATAACTAATTGAGGGTATTGCTTTTTACAGTGAGATGTGCGCAATCGGATTCAGGTCTGGGGAACGGGCGGGCGGGGGGGGGGGGGGGGGGGGGGGGGTGCAGTCCATAGCTTCAATGCCTTCATTTTGCAGGAACTGCTGACACACTCCAGCCACATGAGGTCTAGCATTGTCCTGCATTAGGAGGAACCCAGGGCCAACCGCACCAGCATATGGTCTCACAAGGGGTCTGAGGATCTCATCTCAGTACCTAATGGCAGTCATGCTACCTCTGGGAGCACATGGAGGGCTGTGCGGCCCTCCAAAGAAATGCCACCCCACACCATTACTGACCCACGGCCAAACCGGTCATGCTGAAGGATGTTGCAGGCAGCAGATCACTCTCCACGGCATCTCCAGACTGTCACATGTGCTCAGTGTGAACCTGCTTTCATCTGTGAAGAGCACAGCGGCCAGTGGCTAATTTGCCAATCCTGGTGTTCTCTAGCAAATGCCAAACATCCTGCATGGTGTTGCTCTCCTACGGCCTCCTCCACGTCTCCTGGTGTACTGGCCTGTCTCCTGGTAGCGCCTCCAGCCTCTGGACACTACGCTGACAGACACAGCAAACCTTCTTGCCACAGCTCGCATTGATGTGCCATCCTGGATGAGCTGCACTACCTGAGCTACTTGTGTGGGTTGTAGAGTCCGTCTCATGCTACCACGAGTGTGAAAGCACCACCAACATTCAAACGTGACCAAAACATCAGCCAGAAAGCATAGGTACTGAGAAGTGGTCTGTGGTCGCCACCTGCAGAACCACTCCTTTATTGAGTGTGTCTTGCTAATTGCCAATAATTTCCACCTATTGTCTATTCCATTTGCACAACAGCATGTGAAATTGATTGTCAATCAGTGTTGCTTCCTAAGGGGACAGTTTGATTTCACAGAAGTTTGATTTACTTGGAGTTATATTGTGCTGATTAAGTGTTCCCTTTATTTTTTTGATCAGTGCAATACAAAACATCCCTAACGTCCTCATTCAGTCACTTAAAAACAATTGATCTAATATTACAACACCAAGATTACACAAGAATCTCAAATTGATTATGTGGATATTGTAGATAAAAAAGTAGCAATAAGTTTTTAAACCACTAATTAATAAACAACATGTATCCAGGAAGAACCAGAAATACACTCGCCTTACAAATCTTTGACAGATGTACAATATCTAAAATCAGGACAAAATATTTAAAATTCCCAATTCCTCCTAAATACAAAGAATTACACTTTAAAATAATAAATAACATTTATCCTTCAAATGAATTCATAAGAGAGAGATTTAAAACTGATGTTGAAAATTGTGGTCTTTGTAAAACACAGCTGGAAACAACTAATCACTTGTTTTATGTGTAGAGAAGTTCAAAATGTATTGAGATTGCTTCATAACTTCCTGTCCTCCAAAGCCATAGATGTAGACTTCTTCACACACCAAAATATTCGGTTTGGCTTATTTGTCAAAGAAAAAAATGTGGAATTTTTAGTCAATACTGTAATTATTGTAACAAAATATTACATTCATGAATGTCGATTTACAAGGTGCTTCCCCTCTTTCTCTGCTCTTAAAAATGAACTCTCCTTGTTCAAAAAATGTGTAGAAAAGATGCAGAAAACAAATGCTATAGAATTGTACGAAATAATGGAAGAATTTCAGATAGGAACCCCCTAATTTTTATTGTCATTATCTATTTTATTTATTTCTGTTTATTCATTTATTTACTTTTTTTTTTGGTTTTCTGTTTTTGTTTTTTTTGTTTTTTTGTGCTGACTACCCATGACTTGCAATTGGTTTTTGTATACACTAGGAGATATGTTTCCCTTTCTTTTTACTTGTTTGTTAGGTATTGACATATTAGTATGAGGAAAGTCGTTGTGTTTGTTATGCCTTACTAATAAATTAAAAAAAAAAAAAAAACTTTGTTGTGTCGCGTCGCCTGGACGCGTGTGCACGTCTACGTGTACAAACTCAAAATTTCACATGCACGAATGTAGCCGGTAGCTCGCTAAACTGGAGTTGGGCAAGCGATTGTCGTCTCATTGCCCAAGCTCCATAGGAAATGAATGGAGAGCGAGCGACGTCGCTGCCCGTGTGTGGAGGCTTTTAGACTGCTCCTCAGGCTCACATAAACACACAGCACCTCCCATTAATCTGACATCACAAAGAGAGTCTGGCTCCACTTTCATAGTTTTATTAGGATTTTTATTGATTAAACAAAAATGTTACATTAAATATAATTTATATTTTGCCCTGTCTGAATTTAAACATCTCAGAATAAAACAGACTCCCACTGATTCAACATCACATTCACATTTATTATTCTAAGTTTTTATGGATTAAACACATAAAATTAAAATAAAATATTAAAATGAGATGCTTTGTTCCTTTCTCATCATTACAGTTATATCATATCATATCATATTTATACCATCTCTCAAATTTATTAAAGTTATGGTATAACTGAAAGTTAAAAGTTATATACTCATAAAAATGTATATAAACTATTTAAATACAAAATATTTAAAAATCTGCTGTTAGAATTACTGATCACCGTCTGTCATACACACACTTCCTGTTAAACCGAAAGTAACTTTGTGCAAAGAGTGTGGTCGGGTGCTGGAGGTGTATCCAGCGTTCGTTCGGTCAGCGAAGGATTTACCGGGACTTTGTGGCTGTTTCAGCCCTTAAAAGGAGGATGAAGATGTTGGTGGTGTTCCTGGTGCTCCTGAAAGGTAAGAAGCTCCGTGCGAGTCTGTTTGTTTCACCTGCAGAAGTTCAGCAGTCTCAGTCCTCTGAGGACGGAAGCGTCAGACTGAGGCGCAGCTCGATCCTCTGAGTTCATGGAAATTCACGCGGGGGAAATACCGATATAGGCCCCGTTTGCACGACAGCGTTTCAAAATGAAAACGGCCAGAGTGGAGCCAAGCGTTTCAGAAATGCTCCGGCCTCTGTCTTTGTGTAAACACATGAAAGTTTGCTGAAGCACTCGTGAATTGTAACCCCAACGCTATGGTCGCAACTATAGGCGTAGGAACCGGGGGAGACGTGTCCTCCCCAATATTGGAGACAGGCGCATTTGTCCCACCCAAAAATTATGTTGCGGAGGAGAAAAATACTTGATTTTGAAATCTTTTACTCGCGTGCTTTTATTTTGAAGGAGCAACTTAGTGCCATGTCACTGCACCCCCCCCCCCCCCCCCCCCGCACGCCCCGAGTGTTTGGGAGGCGGAGACAGCGGCAGGAGTCAAACTCTGAATGAGCTAAAACGGTCTGTCAGGAATATTGCCATGAACATGGCTTGTTTATAACGTCTTGTTGTCAGTTTATTTTCATATATAGAAACCAAATCTTTTTGGTTCAGTCATCTTAATCCTGGGATGGTCACTCGTCCAATATTTAACAGCTAACTTTGTCTAGAGGTTAGCTACACTAGCCAAAATATTTTATCTCATTTTAGCAGGATGCCACCACAAAGGAAAAGGCTGAAACAGCAACAGGACTCACTTTGTTTTTAAAAAGAGTAACGTTAGTGTGAGCAACATTCACACGACACAAGGGCAACACCTCATCATAATTTATCAAGATGTATGACAGAATATTAGATATGTGTATTAATATCTTATCAGGAGAATGGTAGTTCACAGGGTAATGACTCAGTTTAAGCAATGAAAGGTGGAGAGGTCTTAAATTAGTGAAATATGTATTGGCCTGTTATTAATTTTTAAATATAAATCTAAACAATTTTATCATGAAAATAACTGGTTGAGGGAAGAGAGAGGAGAACCAGGTGGAGCTTCAGGGTTTGAGGTCAGCTTTAAAAACCATATTAATTATAATAGATCCAGAAAGAACAGGTGAGGACTGATGTCAGGTTGATTTTTTTTTTTTTTTTTTTTCTCAATAATGTTTTCATTATTTCCACAGTACTTATAAGAGTATGGGTTAGGTGATGTTTAGGTTGCCAGGTGCAGTACAACACCCCACTAGAGTTCTGTACGTTTTTATGGTGAAATGCTTCTCCATAGTGACCAATAAGTGGATTTTTTTTCTGGTTTAGTATAAAATGAGCCACCTTTAGGTTGAGCCTCATCTCCAAAACCATTTTGTATGTTTAGGAGCAGCAATGCAGCACAAAGGAGAAGGAAAAAGAGAGGGTGGTACAGGGCTCGAGGTGAGGTCTTAAAATAAATGAGTGAAAAATTTTACTGTATCGTTAGTTGATACTGTAAACAGAGTTGACAGTGTATGAGATATATACACTCTTAGGGCTGGGCAATAAATCAATAATATATATCGCGTTAGACACGTGATCAATATCAGTATCAGTTCCTCATTTGTTTTTATCATTTAAGGAGCATCTCTAAGTTGAGACCATTTGTGTAACAGACTGAACTGAGATGGTTACTCATGCTTTTATTTCCTCCTCTTAGCCTATTGTAATAGTCTTTTTATGTGTTTGAATCAAACCTCTCTGGCTCATCTTCAGTCTGTGCAGGATGCTGCAGTGAGGCTGTTGACTCAAACTAACAGAAGAGCGCACAATAATGCACAAAACTATTCCTGCCTCCCTGCACTGCTTCCTGTGCACTCGAGGATTACTTTGAAAATTTTGGTTTTAACCTTCAAGGCAATCCACAACCAGGCCCCTAAATACATTCTGGACCTTTTACATCCTCTAGCTTCATCTAGGACTCTGGGGTCTTCAAGTCAAATGTCGTTGACTGTACCTCAAACCCATTTTAAGACCCGTGGAGATCATGCTTTTTTGGGTGGTGGCTCCAAGGCTTTGGAACGTCCTCCCACTGTTCCTGCACTCCACAGACTCCACAGACTCTTTTAAGAAACAACAAGACATTTTCACTCAGACAGGTTTTTGCTTATTGTTTTTTTGTTTTTTTTAATGTTTTGCCTTTTTGAAACACTTTGTGATCTATATGTCTGTGAAAGGTGCTATAGAAATAAAATACAACCGATAGAATGTTCAATAATTTCAGTGAACTCTTCTGGGGAACGTAGGCAGAGGAAAGGCTTTAGCCGCTCAAGCTCAGCCAGCTAAGCAAGGTTGGTGGCATCAGTTAACTCACTTCCTCGTTGCTTACCTATCAACAACCTGCTGAGTAACTTGCTATGCAGCAGTTTCAGGTTTCGCCGCCATGCCTCATAACTGCTTAAAAATAAAAACAGTGGCGTGGAGTGAAAAGACAAAATGAGCAGCTCAAGAGGAAACTGTGGATAAAACAGGAACAGTCGTGTTACCAATTTGGCAGTATTTCCGATATTTGAAACGTAAAACTAATCAATGATTATCGATATTGACTGATATATACTCTTATATCATGATACATTTTTCAGCCATATTGTCCAGCCCTAATAATACATCTGCAAATCAGTTGTTAAAAATATTTATTCTGTATGATAAAAACCTTAACAGATACTTTTTAAACTTTAGTAATCACATGCTAATACAACATTACATATTGTAATGTACAGTATGTTGTAAATACGTTGATGTCATGCAGGGACATCAGAGGCTTGAGGCAGGAAGTCAGAGTGAGGGAGAGACAGGAGTGGACCAACAGGTGAGAGTAACACACAGTAGATATTTTACAAGAAGGTAGATATTTAACACAAAGCTGGAAACATTGGATCGCTTGCTTGCAGTAAATACAGTCCTGTGGCATTGAGTGACATTGTGACTTTTCTTTTAGGGTGTTCAGACTAGGGACAGACAGCTGAGAGAGTCTGAAGTCAGTGGACAGAGGACAGGATCATATCAACCACATCCAAAATTCATAGAAACTCAAGTTCTGTCCAACAGGACTTTACATTTCCAAGAAAATTGGTACAAGGGCTTTCCCTGGCTGCATTATGATGCACTGCAGAAAGGGGCTTTTGTGTTTTTATTGCAAGACAATTTACCAGAACAAACTCACCATTTGCTGTAAAATCAGAGCCCACCTTTATCACTTCTGGATTTAAAAACTGGAAAAAAGCTATTGAAAAATTTAAAGCACATGAAAATAGTCATACACACCGTCATGCTGTCTCTGTGACTGCACAAGAAAGTCATCCTATAAGTGCACAGTTGTCCAGTACTTTGGCAAATCAATAAGTTGACAACAGGCGCTGTCTGGGGAAAACTGTAAGCTCAGTCAAATATTTGTCATGGTAGGGACGAGCTCTGAGAGGGCACGAGGATGATAACAATAACTTGTATCAAGTGTTGAAAGATAAGGCAGAGGATGATGTCCTTTTAGCCAAATGGTTGCAGAGGTCCCAGAAAGAGTACATGAGTCCACAGATCCAGAATGAAATCCTGTCTACAATGAGCAACAGTATTGTCAGTGGAATAGCTGATACAATCAGATATCTACCAGTTCTTCAGTATGCAGTTATTATGGATGGAACACGAGACATTTCTGGGCAAGAACAAGAAAGTATTTGCCTGCGTTATGTTGACAATGACATGAAGCCCCATGAAGAGTTCATTGGTTTGTATTCTGTTTTGGAAACAACAGGAAAAAAGCCTTGCTGGAGTAGTTAAAGATGTGCTGCTGAGATTAAACTCTACCAATGCATGGTTTACGAGGTCAAACTTATGACAGAGCAGTGTCTGGAAAGCATGCTGGTGCGCAGGCACTGATAAAACAAGAACAGCCACTAGCACTTTACGTTCACTGTGGAGCCCACTGTGTTAATTCTTTTTTTTTTTTTTTTTTTTGCATTTTTGGCTACAACGGCTTTTGTTAGCAGTGGAGAGAGAGGAAATGGGGGAAAGATACACGGGAAAATTGGCGACAGGCCAGGACGCGAACCCGCACCGCCCGCACCGCAACGTGGCATATGTATGTGGTCGCCGGCTTCACCACTAAGCCACCCAGGTGCCCCCCACTGTGTTAATTTAATTGCACAGAAAGCTTGCTTAGCCTCAGTTCTGATTAGAGACGCACTGGATTGGGTCATCCAGCTTGAAGTCCTTTTGTCTCAGTCAGGGAAGTTTAAGGCAATCCATGCAGCAATAGCACATGCAGAGAATCCATCATGCACTGCAATAAAAACCCTCTGTCCCACAAGATGGGCAGTACGTAGCAAAGCAATCACAGCTGTTTTGTCACAGTATGGGTCAGTGCTGGCTAGCTTGCAGGAGATGACTTGTGGTGGCTCAAACACAGCATCCACTGCTAACGGCCTCCTAGGGCAGTTTAGGAAAGGCAAAACAGTTTTGGGTCTCATCCTTGCCTCACCAGTGATTGCTGAGCTTGAATGCCTGAACATTGTTTCAGAAGAGAACTGAGGGCTGCTGTCAAGGCCAAAAGAGATCAGGAATGTTTCAACACTCTGTTCGAAGAGGCGATGGCTGTGGTTTACTCTTTAGATGTCAAGCCCATTACCATTCCACCCCCAAACGTTTTACTGAAGGAGCTAAGGCACATCAGCCTGAATGTGCCAAGGACCACTACGGAGGTGAATTCTTTAAAGTCCTGGATGTTGCATAGTTCAGTGAGCTATTTAACCAGGATGAGTTGCTGACTTTGCAAAAGTTGGAAGAGACACTTCTGAGTGGAGAGATTGATGCTGCAGTCATTGAGAAATACCCAGAGCTGAACAGAGAGTTACTTTCAGTGTAGCTTTCTATGTTTCACTTGAGTTACTCATTTAGCAACAGTGCAGAAGCTGCAGGGATCATTGGTGGATTACCTGTAGAGGTGCGTAGACTTCTTGGTCAGGTGGAAACCCTGGTCAGGTTGCTTTTGGTAGTCCCTGTTTCATCCTCTGAGGCAGAGAGAAGTTTCAGTGCGCTCCGCAGGCTCAAAACTTGGCTCCGGTCTACAATGACTCAAAACAGACTTAACCATGTTGCTGTCTGTCATGTCCATCAGGATAAACGTTACTTACTGGACAAGAAGTCAATTTGCAAGCAATTTGTGGCTGCAAATGAGAGGCGGAGAAACCATTTTGGCTCTTTTGCCTAGGCCAATGTTCTCTAACCTTTTGTGTCCTGTTTGGCCAATTAATAAATGCAGGGCTGTAAAGTGCAACAGCACACTGTGTTGTCAGTGAGGCCCACAGCTTGTATTAAATGTGAGAGGTATCACTTTTATTTATTTCTGTTGGTTATTATTATTTTTATTCATATTTATTTTTATTTATTAGGTTTTGTTTTGTTGGCCAAACAAACAGTTTCAAAGAGTTTCAAACCAGATAGACATATTTTAATAGCTGTTAATAATTTGTTCATTCCATTGTTTGTGAGAGTTCTTTCATATCAGAATGTTGTTTAATTAAAGAACCAGTTCTATTGTCAACCTACATAAATGCATTTTTGAACAGTACTAAATGTTTTCAACCAGTAAAACATATCAAACTTTGCACTTGTGTGCTACTAAATTATTTTTGTGCTTCTGAAATATCTAGCTTGGCAGTATCAGTGCGGCCACCTGATAAAGTAAGCGTGCACCACTGGAATGACATGGTCATTGTGCTTGATAAAAGACTCAGGCCATTTTGTTTGGTGGTTTGCCCATGTCTTACAATTTTAAAACATACTTATGTAAATTATACATGCAATAATATAGCTGTACACAACACTATTTTTCCAAGAAACATTTGAAAAAGAAGAAAGTAAAAGATCAAATAGCATTTATTTCATCCTTTGCTTAGAGTATTTACGGATCTGCCAGGTTTCCAATATTGTCCCCCCCCAATATTAAACTTGTTGCAACCATACTGGTTGCAACAATAGTGCGCATGTGTGAGTCACCTGTTTCCAAAAAGCTGTCTATAAGAATGCAGGCCAGAGCTTTCTGAAATGCTCCACTCTGGACCCCGTTTCCAAAACGCATCGTTTTCACTCCATTCTCCTGTAAACGGGAGGCTGAAGTGCATCAAATTGATGCGGTTTTCATTTTGAAATGGTGTCGTGGAAATGGGGGTACTAGCAAATGTGCACTATGGATGTGACGCCACAGTTTTACACGCATGCGCTAATAGACGAACAACACTCGTTAGGATTAGGATTCAAGAGTGCTTCAGCGAACTTCGAGTAGCGTGATTCACAGTTGACCTTTTCTTGTGATTTTGCCATTATATAATTGAGTGTTGTGTGCAGCAGCAATCCAACCTTGTCATCAGTCCACACAAAGCCTTTCGCATTGGGCTTTTGTAAATAATGAACAAATCTTTGCTGCACATCCTACTGAATCCCTCCAAATATGCGCATGTTCTGTAAACAAGCTTTGCAAACAAACAAACAAAAAAACCACAGCCAACTTGTGGCCTGGCAGTGAGAACTACATCGTTTTCACCGTTTCAAGCATGTTTGTGTAGAAGCAATTCGTTTCTGAAATGTATCCATTTAAAAACGGGAGGCTGAAACGCAGTAAAATAACATTGTTTCCAGTGGAAATGGTGTCATTTAAACGGGGCTATAATGCTGCGTGGTTTTAACTGTAAAACTATGAGGGAGCCTCTGAAACTAATTTTGTGCAGATTGATACTGAAATATACTCCCGATACCAGACCTTTATGCTTCAAAATCGATTCAGTCATCTGAGATAATGTATCCTAACAAGAACACGTTAGAAAGTAACTAAATTGACATCTTGCCTAAATGAGACGGGGTTGATGGGAACTACTTTCTTCCACCCAGGGTTATTATAGTTAACGAAAACGAACGAAATAACGAAAACTGAAATTGAAAAAACATTGTCGTTAACTGAAATAAATAAAAACTACAATTAAAAGGAAAAAACGATAACTAACTAAAACTGTATTGTGAGTTTAAAAAACTAACTAAAACTAACTGAAATTATTGTGGATTGATCATTTTTCCGCTCTCCGAGTTTAAGCTGGGAGCGCCGTCGGGCAGCTGTGTGCGTGCGCGTGCACGAGAAAGCAGCAGAGTCGCTCTGAACCGACCGGGTTCAGTGAGAGAATAACAATCAGGAATAATAATCAAAGCATCAATATAAGGACTCACAAATGTCAGCAAATTCCTGGAGGGACCTGCTGTCGGAATGGACGTGAGGAAATGAAGGAAGTGGAAAAACAGGGACAAATATGTTTGCAGCCAGAAAACTGAGCACAAAGAGCGAGGACCAAAAAAAGTCCCAGCTGGCACCGCAGCACACGACCACAAGGTAATTAACACACACAACACACACAGCTACACAAGCATAAATGTGGACATGAGGTCGGACACTTCTGCAGGTTGTGTACAGAGGCTGCAAAGACCCTGCAAGTCTAATCAGCGAGCATCTAACCAAGCTAGCTCCAAAACAGAAGAAGCTTCGGGTGGTGAGAACATCAGGATGCAGCTGGATTTGACCTTTGACTCCTTCAAAGAGTTTGTTTTTGTCAAACACCACATGTAGGTGTTGTTAATCTACTGCACTGACACTGGAGTTTATTGGGAGTTTATTGTAGAATTTATTGAGTTTGGGAGTTCATATTTTTCTTTGTTTCTCCCTGTTGATGTTCATGTGTGTCCTAATTATTACACATTTAGCATGTAGTGCTTCTGTCTTGTGAACTGTTGGTTGTTGAATATATTTCTTTATGGTATCTTGAGTTTTTATTACACAATAGTCACTTTTGCGCATTGAGTCTTGCACCTGACAAAGCATGAAAATACTAAAACTAATACTGAAACTAATGAAACTAAACTAAAACTAAGCATTAAACCTAAAATAAAAACTAATAAAAACGAGCAAAACCGCTCTGAAAACTAATTAAAACTAACTGAATTAGAGAAACAAAAGTAAAAACTAACTAAAACTAAACCATAATGTAAAATCCAAAACTATTATAACCCTGCTTCCACCTGGTAAGTGTGTATTGCCTAAGGACATAATGCCTAAGCGCAGTGTGCTACTGCTGCACACTCACTCAAACATAATGGCAAAACATAAAAGAAGTCAGGCATGGAGCTATTTCAGCTGCACAAAAAGCCAAGATGTGATCTGTGATGTTTGTGGGAAATGAGTA
The DNA here is from genome assembly GCA_013435755.1 of Amphilophus citrinellus. Taxonomy (NCBI): domain Eukaryota; kingdom Metazoa; phylum Chordata; class Actinopteri; order Cichliformes; family Cichlidae; genus Amphilophus; species Amphilophus citrinellus. The sequence goes on along the minus strand of CM024194.1, from coordinate 49,108,171 downwards.
CAGTAATAAATGAAGCTGCTACCTCAGTGTTCTTCTGAGTTTAAAATAAATAAATCAGAGTGATGTCTTGTGTTCTTTATGAAGCCAAGATTTGAATTACAGCACTTTTTTTAGATTTACCAGACACGTTAGGTGTTTTTGCACAAAGTATCGGTATCCGAGTATTATCGCCGATACCAGCTTGAATTTTACTCCGTATTGGATCGGAAAGGAAATCTGTGGTATCGAACATCACTATCTGAAGCAGACCATGACTAACAAGCTGTAGGCAGAGATCAGATTCCGCCCTGGCAGAGCTAAAGTTGTCTTGGTGGGAATTCACTGGATGGCAGCACTGCGGTCCGAGTCTGAGCCAAGCTGATTCAGCCTCTGAACTCCGACCGTCGCTCCACCAATGCTTTAGAAGCTCAGGACAGGCTCTGAGTTTATCCACGATAACGAGCACCGGTGACCAACAATAAACGCTAATAGTGTTTTCAGGAGCCGCTGCCACAAACCAGGAAAACATCGTGAATACTTCATCTGTAGATGCCATTTATTGTAAACAATAATTCACCATTCTCATTGTTTGTACAAAAAAGCGAGAATGAGATGGCCCAAGGGACATGGAGGGCACCGAGTCGGTGGAGTAGGTATGCACAAATGTACACCTTACACCAATTCACCACCAATCCGACCAACACTGTACCTGACGCACACAACAGAATAAGCCGTAGACACACATTCAGTTCACAATAAGTTAAGTTTAATATATGATTATGACAAATATAAGCTTCATTTAAAGGAAGTTAAATGCTAAAAACAAACCAAATAAAATTTAAAACAGTATTCACTGTGGGGAACCAAAAACCACAAAACCCCAATGGTTATCACGTCAAATGCACGTCAAACTACACTGCAAAAAAGTTACCAAAATGCAGGCTGAACATCTATTATTCCCATTACCACTAAAGTCCACTGCAACACATGCGATAGGCGGCAAGAAAAAAGACTCATGCAAACTTCCCCGCAACGCCTACACTGTCAAAAACAAAAAAAAACCCCAACAAAATCAAAACACAGGCTCAGTAATTTAATTGTGATACCCAAAGTCTGTGTAGACCAGCTCTGGGGGTTAAATTAAAAACACAAACCACACCACCAGAAGGTCTCCAGGTTAAAACCCTTTAAAACCGAGTAATCTTAAAATACTAGCTTCTGCTTGACCAGCCGAAATCCACACGGGCAAAGCAGCAGCTTGGTGATCTATGAGGGAGACAAGCAAAAGGGGTTAAACAATTTAATATCCCTCCTAAAGTACCACACCTACCATTAGTTACCTGCCTCCAATTTAAGACCCTGACAGGTATGAGGGGAGTCAGCAGGGTTCATCACAAACTTCAGTCCAGAGGGAAGCGAAATCTTATCCTACAAATTGAGCACAACCCTTAAGACTAATCTCTAGTGATGAGAGTGTGAAACTGAAGCTTTGATATGTGTTTTGAACCCTGGGCTCACAACTCCATAGAACCACTGCTTCGAAGCTTTAGGATGAAAAAAAATCATGTGACATATGACGTTTGAAGCAGTAACTGCTTCGTTCTCGGAATGAATCACCTGACCCTGACTGACCTGGTTCAGGTGATTCATTGGTTACGAGTGAAGGAGCGAGAGCGAGACAGTCAGCCAAGTTCATACTCGCACAGTTTTAGCGTTGTTACAACAACAGTTACTGCTGAGTTATGAATTAAAGACAACCTTTGCTGCAATCTTTTGTTCACCCTTTCACCATGATGATAGACGTTGTATCAAGATTAATGAAAAAGCACATGACCTTAAATTAAAAACTTTTGCACAAAAGTGTCTTTTTTCTTCAATTTTTTTTCTCCCATGTCTCTTGCAGGTCTCTGTGAAAAATAGTTGAATAAACAATGTACTTCATTGTAGCTAGAAGACATTTTTAGATAACAATGATGTTATCTAAAAATGTCTTCTAGCTACAATGAAGTACATTGTTTATTCAAGAAATCAATAAATGAACCAAACTCTCAAAAACCTGAAAATTTAGGGATACTTTTTTTGTTTTATGTAGAGAATGAAATCAAGTTTTTTTTTTTTAAATCCATCTTGAATTTTAACAAAGACTTTAAGATCTAAAACGTTTATCTGCTGGAAAACATGAGGAAACAGAAAGCTTCATAGAACATGCAGTCATTTGAGTTCACATTAAACTTTCATCTGTACAATTCTGTACATGGATAAATGGCATAGATGGCTTTTAATTGGACCTCTTTAGTAGTGAACCACTTGAAACAATTGTTTTGAAAATTGGTTAATTACTTGATAGCGCCCTCTCCTGGAAAAGTGCAATGCTTTCAATTACACACACGCATGCACAAAACTCAATGATCTGTAGCATCTTTGCATTGTTTGAGGCACACAGGTTATGAACGAATACAATGATTCCACTGAAGCTACAAAACATCCGCACAAATTCACCATGGTTAATGCAAAGCGAAAATTATATTTAAAAATTCATAAAAAATTAGCACTGGAAGTTGACACTTTATGAAGGAGGAAATGAATGGGAGTGTCAGACAGGTGGTTAAGGTGCAGCAGGAGGGGCGGAGTCAGAGAGATACTCAGAGTTTGTTGGATAAAACCTGCCAGGTTAGGGTCACAGAGTCTGTTACCTCGGTAACTGACTCAGAGTTGGAGTTAGCTCTTTCTGGAACTAAAAGCCAGAGTTTCCTCATTTTAGGGTTAACAAACTCAGAGTTGTAGCTAAACCTGCTTCCTGGAACAGGGCCCTGCTGCTGAAATAAAGGCCAATTTTCCCATATTGGCTTCTCTTCATTGGCTCCCTGTTAAATCTAGAATAGAATTTAAAATCCTTCTCCTCACATACAAGGTCTTGAATAATCAGGCCCCATCTTATCTCAAAGACCTCATAGTCCCATATCACCCCAACAGAGCACTTCGCTCTCAGACTGCTGGTTTACTTGTGGTTCCTGGGATACTTCAGAGTAGAATGGGAGGCAGAGCCTTCAGCTTTCAGGCCCCTCTTCTGTGGAACCAGCTCCCAGCTTGGATTCAGGAGACAGACACCCTCTCTATTTTTAAGATTAGGCTTAAAAATTTCCTTTTTGATCAAGCTTATAGTTAGGGCTGGATCAGGTGACCCTGAACCCTCCCTTAGTTATGCTGCTATAGGCCTAGGCTCCTGGGGTTTGCCATAATGCACTGTTTCTTTTCATTCATCCCTTTTTTTTCTCTGTTTATACTCCACTCTGTATTTCTCTCTCTCCCCTCAGCCCAACCGGTCGCGACAGATGACCCCCCCGAGCCTGGTTCTGTTGGAGGTTTCTTCCTGTTAAAGGGAGTTTTTCCTTCCCACTGTCACCAAGTGCTGCTCATAGGGGGTCATTTTGACTGTTGGGTTTTCTCTGTAATTATCGTAGGGTCTTTACCCACAATACAAAGCACCTTGAGGCGACTGTTGTGATTTGGCACTAAATAAATAAAACTGAATTGAATTTTTGGTTCATTTAGAACTGCCTACTCCTGCATCCTGCTTTTGGGTCCTCTCCTCCTTCACACGCCACACAGCATGCGTCCATGCACGACAGAACCATAGTACCACCTTAAGGCATGGTGGAGCACATGGTGTGACCAGCTTGTTCTACTGTGGATTGTTCTATTATGTTTTTATTAGGGGTGGGACTTTAACGCGTTAATTTCGATTAATTAATTACGGGGAAAATAACGAATTAAATTTTAACGCATTTTAATCGCACTTTGCACCGTGGAACGTTTCTCAGTCTAGTTTTGTCAAAATCAGTTCAAGCTGAATAACTGAGATATGATCAGGTGTGGAGTGACGTTGCATTTTTTTTTTAAAGATTTCTTTACAAGCATTTTTTAACTTTATAAAAAAAAAAAAAAAAACCAGAAGACAATATTGAATACTGATGTTTGGAAAGGCTGAATACCCACAACAGTCCTTTGTTTTGAAAGCACTCAGAGTTCAGCTTTTGACTCAGTTTAAACTCGTACAGATTAAATATGAATATTTCTATGGAGTTAATTTCCTGCCAAAAGGTTGCACGCAGACAACACATACTGCACACAAAAGGTATACACGCTGAACACAAATAAAACCTGTTGCATGCTGTCATAGTCCAGCTCAAGGGCAATGACAAATGATAGGAGAGACATGTTAAATTCAAAACAGTTTTTTTTTTTGCCATAAAATAAAGTACGCCAATATAAACCCAAATAAACAGGAAAACATTTGGCTGGTAAAAGGAGGTAAAGACAGGAAAAAGGAAGCCTCTCAGGGCTAAGACAGCCAGCTCTTAAATGCTCCAGGGAGACTGGCCAGGTGCTCCGCCCACCAGGAACCTGCAAGACACAAACAGACAAACAAGCAACAGCAGGCCCTGGCCAAGGCAGAGGGCCATCACACCCCCCTCATAACAATGAAGCACCAACCCCAGACAAATGGGAGGAGAAAAATAAAAAAAAACCAAAAAACGCCTATACAGTGAAACTCAAAACAGCCCGAAACATTGCAGACCACAAAAAAAAAACCCCAGCCCCTAATAAACCACAAACAGGGCATACTGCATGTTACCCACCTCCATTCCTACTCTGCCTCAACCCCTCAGCAACCTGGTACCAAAGGAAGCAAATTAAGAGGGAGAGGAAACAAACGTGGAACAAAACAGGCAACATCCAACATTCCGCGCCATCCATGATGGGGAGCCCTAGACAAGGTGTCTGCCACCACATTGTCAGAACCCTTGATGTAACGAATATCCAGCCAGTAAGACTGTAAGGTCTTACTGGCTGGATCAAGGTCAAAAGATCAAAGGTCAAAGGATTGTGATCTGTGTAGACCACCACTGGGGCCACACCAGAACTCACATAAATGTCAAAATACTTTAGGGCCCATAACAGGGCCAATGCCTCCTTTTCAATGGTGGAATAATTTAGCGGGTAAGAGTTAAAGTTTTTTGAGAAGAAGCATACCGGTCTATTGACACCCATCTCATCGGTTGCTGAAGGACAGCCCCTGCCCCCTAGCATCCACCTGAAGTGAGAAAGGCTGGGCAAAGTTTGGGGCTGCCAACACCGGAGCACTGCACAACAATGTTTTCACATTTTCAAAAGTTTGTTGACAGGCAGGAGACCAAACAAAGGTCACTTTTCCTTTCAGCAAGTCAGTTTGTGGGGCTACCACTTCAGAAAAGTTCCTGCAGAAACTCCTGTAGTATCCTACTAACCCCAGAAAATGCATCAGCTCCGTTTTTTGTGGTGGGTGTAGGATACTGTTCCACAGCCTTCACCTTGTCTTGCATTGGGTGAATTGCACCTTGTCCAACCACCCTCCCCAGGTATGTCACGGTCACCTTAGCAAACTCACATTTGTCGAGGTTGATTATGAGATTGGCATCTGCCAAACGGTCAAACAAATTTACGCTGTAAATGTGAGGACCACGTATCAGACCAAACCACATCATCGAGGTAGACCGTACATCCTTCCAGATCTCCCAAAACTTTATTCATGAGTCTCTGGAATGTTGCTGGGGTATTACGCAGGCCAAAAGGCATGACTTTGTATGAATACAAGCCATTTGGTGTAATGAATGCAGAGATCTCCTGCGCACATGCAGACAATGGGACCTGCCAATACCCTTTCAGTAAATCAGATTTACTGACATAATTGGCATGGCCTACCTGGTCAATACAATCTTCCATAATCGGCAATGGGAAGGAATCTGGCTTAGTAACTGCATTCACCTTACGGAAGTCAGTACAAAACCTAGGGGTATTGTCTCACTTCAGGACTAAAAGTCAAGGCCACGCCCAGCTTGATGACGATGGCTCAGCAATTCCATTATGTTTTTCAGGATTGACACCTTTGTCTAATTGGCTGGGTATCACCAACGTCAATGTCATGCTCTATAACGGGGTATTCAACTGGCGGCCCAAGGGCCAGAACCGGCCCATCAGTCATTTTGGACTGGCCCACTGTCCATTTACTTCTATTAAATAAAAATTTTAAAAGAAGCTGTGACTAAACTGTAAGCACGGCATGTAGTTCACACTCTTTACAGGTGGTGGTGGTAACGCACCATAGATTACCAACCGCCATTAAACTCAAGAAGAAAAAGAAGAGGAATGGCATTTTATCAGTGTTGCCAACTTGGCGGCTTTGTCGCTAGAGCTAGGTGCTTTTCAGAACCCCCTAGCGAGTTTTTTCCTAAAAGCAACTAGTGACAAATTTAGCGAGGTTTCTCGGTAATGTCGGCGACATTTTGAGAGTTTTTTGTTAACCTGAAATCCTCCGCTATCGCCGTGTTTTGTGTACGTACAACCTTCGTACTGCATCCATTCAGACGCTTTGGCATCGCCTGGACCCCCAAGAGTACCGAACTGTTGGTATGTACCGTAAGTCACGTGACCTTAATTGAGTCTGATTGTGTCCTCGTGATGCAGCCGGCGGATATGACGCCGCATTGAGCGGGTGGACGCGTTGCTGTGATACATCAGCATACATGTCTATGGATTTACAAATCATGCCGACTGAAGAATGGAAGTTTGTTCATTCAGTCTATTTACATGTTTTGTTATCTTACACAGGAGGAAGCACTTTGGTGAAGTCTACTTCACTGCAGACTGGCTTTTAAAAGAATAAGTCAGCCTATTTTCGTTCTGTATCTTTTATGTTTACATTTTAATAGCACAGCTGTGAGTCTTTTGTTATGTAGAAAAAAAGCATTAATTTATTTGGTGAGCATTATGTCCTAACATAAAGAGTAAAGTCCCTTTTCAACTGTGGCCAGAAAAAGCCTCAACACAAAACTTCAAAATTTTTCTGGCACCACAACCTAAACAATTGGGTCCCCAATGCCCGTTGTCCCATGAGGCACCCATTTTCTTACCAGCAGGTCATCGAGGATGAAGTAACCCCCAGTACTATCATTCACCTCTGTTGTAGGGAGCGCCTGCTCAAACAAGCTCTTGAGAGAAGGATCAGCATGCTGTTCAACCGTCAGCTCAGCTCCCACCGTTAGTTCACTATGAAAGAGGTCAGAGAGGTCAGACTGCAATAGGACCCTATGCAGCAGAACATGCAAACTATTCATTCCGATACCTACAACTGTGATAAAGGATCCCGTGTCACTCTCTTCTGAAAATGGTAAAACTGAAGCCTGAATGAAAAAGTCAAAAGCTGTATCCCGCAGTATCCTTACTGGTATTTTCACCTCACTCTCCACAAGGGAAACCAAACCAGAGACAAAAAGGTAAAAAAGACTAAGCTATAAGGCAGCACTTCTCCCATATCCTCACCTGCCAAGCAGGTTGGGGACAAACTAGATGCAGACACAGCTAGGCAAGCACCTTTTCCCTGCGACAGTGCTCCTACGGACCACAATTTAGCCTTAAGAGCATAGCAATCAAGTTTCCAATGCCCTTTCCTATGAAAAAACTTCAAACTTTCCCAAGGTTGTATGAACTGCTGCGAACCTTGCCCTCAGACCTACCTGATGGAACAGAAGGTCCGACATTATCAATGTCTGTACCAACCACACTACCATGGGCCCCAAACCACCCCAGAAGCATGCTTATGTGTCAGCAAATAATTATCTGCTAAAGCAGCAGCCTCAGCAGCAGTTTTCACCTTCTGAATGTTGACATGTGTAACAATAGCCTCAGGGATGCAATTCTTAAACTGCTCCAAAATGATCAGGTCACACACCTTCTCAAAACTGTCTACCTGCAGGGCCGAACACCAACGCATAAAATGTACAGACAAATCGTGGGCAAATTCAAGCTGCGTTCACCCTTTCTCCACGTCCGAAACTGTTGTCTGTAAGCCTCAGGAACCAGCTCATAGGCCTTCAAAACGGCTGCTTTCACAACAGAGTACCTCTGGCTATCATCAGAGGATAAAGAGGAATAAGCTACCTGCGCTTTACCAGCCAACACACACTGCAACATTATTGAGCGAACAGACTCAGGCCACTGTCTAGAATCAGCGACGCGCTCAAACAACAAGACAAAGGTTTCCGGATCCTTTTCATTAAATCGTGGCAATAGTTTCAGGTTGCGCAAAATATCAAAATGCTGCTCAGGCTCAGGGCACAATGAAGAAGCCTGCAGCTCAGCAGAACTCTCAGAAGACAGCTGCCCGCTTCTAATCAAATCAAGCCTGCATTTCTCCACAGCTTGGCCTGCTGAGCCTCAAACCGCATTCTCTCCATGGCGAACTGCTTTTCAAGCTCTGCATTCTGCCTCCTGGCATCATACTCTAACTGCAACACAAGCAATTCCTTTTGCTGCTCAAATGTCAACCCAGTACGCAAACCTAAGAGACGTCCACCAAAAACAGGGAACCAAGCTCCTCCTGAACAAGAGGCAACACACCTTTTTCACTCACATTTGCTTTCAAGATACTTTTGACAGTATCCTTCAACCTTTTGTCAGAGATTTCAATCCATAATGATCTGCTACTTTTAACAGCTGGTCCTTAGTGTACTTGTCCAACAGCTCCTCCGCTGGAGCCTCAACAATGTCAGCCATGTCCAAAAACACAGAGTACTAAAATCAAGACCTCTACATGACACACCAAACCCGACAAAAATCCAGGAGTGCAACAAGTGCTTTCATAAAACAAAGAACAAATCCCCTCTAATCTAAACACCTGCCTAAAAAAAATCTAGCCTGACACCAACTCAGCCTAGTCTTCATGCAGCATCAATCTTATGCACCAAATACCACTAGTGCGAAAAAAGGCAACCAACTAATGGCAACCCCCCGCAACCATGGCTGTGCCCAGAGCAAAGAAATGCTCCAACCAAGCTCACTGCAACACTACAAATAAAAAAAAAAAAATGCAACAAACCCAAAGGGGCAGTGCCACTACACCTACCAGGGGAACCAGTACGCAAACGATCAAGCACCTGCTGACATCCACCAGAATCACTGGCACCAGGTCAAGACAACCAACGACCACAGCAAAACAAAACACCCAGTCTCTCCACCAACAAAATACGCCAGGCCCCACACACAAAAACACTGCACCAGGCCCAGCATACACAAACAACTCTGCAAGCCCACTCTTGGCGTGTTTCAGTTGTCTCAATAGCACCCCCTGCTGTCGAGGAGGAAAAGTGACTTTTGCACAAACTTAAGTGGAACTGTTTGGTATTCGAGGAGATAATTTTGTGCTCGAGGACAGTTTGTAAAATATGTTGTGTATGTGCGATGTCTGAGTACAGTTTGTAAAAAGTTTTCTTTGCGTGCAACAGGTTTTATTTGTGTGCAGCGTGTGTTCTCTGCGTGCAACCTTTTGGCAGGAAATTAACTCCATAGATTTCTTTGACTTCAGTGTTTCTGATTAAATCTAGTTTGTATTTGAGTGACTGACTGTAAACCTGCTCTCTGCTCCCTGCAGATAAATGTGGACTCAAACCCACAGCATGCAGTTCATTTGTGTTTCTCTTTGTGTGTCCTCACAGTTTCCCAGCATGCCCTGGCTGTGCTGGTGGAGGTGAATGAGGGGGCGGAGTCTGTCCTGCTGCCCTGTCAGTACTCAGGTTTGGTACCTGAGGATGACCCCACAGTGATGTGGACTCGCAGTGATCTCGATCCCAAATCTGTCCACCTGCTCCGAGAAGGAGGAGATGATCTTAGAGGACAAAACCAGCGTTACAGCGGACGCACATCAGTGAGGTCTGATGCTCTGGACTCTGGAAACTTCAGCCTCACTCTGAGGAACCCACAACTGACTGACAGCAGCAGCTACACCTGCTCCATCAGTGATGGAAGACAAGAACGGAGACTGAGAGACATCCAGCTGCAGGTCAAAGGTCAGCAACAAACCCCAACACCTGCTGTATTTACAGGTCAAAGTCAGTACTATAGACAAAGGTCAGAGGTCAAACTGAAGGGAACATTTGCTGCAGAACTCAGCAGCAACATTTAGCACAGACTGAACCTCAGTGGAAAGAAGAAAGCAGCAGAAAATCAGATGTGACTGCTACAACTTCTGCAGTCTTTGCTCCATGTAGAGGATCAGAGTCCTGACATTTACAGACTGTATACAGAGTCAAACATGGAGCTCTCTGAGCCCAACTGCAGCTCAGAGACATCAGCAGCAGGAAGTGTTTGGATGTTGTACAGATTCTACTCACTGGGGCTCATCTGATTGTGCCATTTAGTTCCTTCAGCTCGTTGGATTAAAACAAAAGGTATCCCACATAGGTGATTGTTTTTTCTTTGTGCAGTGATTGAATATGCAGAGGTGTGTGCTCCACTCACGGAAACACAGCATACACGTTTGCAAATATATTTACTTGTTTTTTTTTACGTTGACCCGCAGTAATATGAAACTGTCAGGATGACTTTTACAGAATTCTAACCAGAGATTTTAGTGATTTGATCCAAAAACATTCATTATGATCCCTCAGTACTTTAAAACCACAGCAACAGTTCATCAGTTCCAGTTTAGTTACCATCTGATTACTGGTTACAACAGGGTCAGAGGTCAGGAGAGTAGATCCTCAGCTGGGCTCCAGTTCCCATCAGTGTGACTGCTGCTGCTTCTACAGCTCATATTGTGCTTTATTGTCCTCTCAGACCAGCAGGTGGAGGTGAAGGTGGAGGAAGGCTCAGAGTCTGTCATCCTGCCCTGCAAAACAACACCTGACCTGCCCGAGGACACCAGGGTGGAGTGGACTCGCTCTGACGAAGAACTCATAATGGTCCATGTGTATTCTAATAAAATTAACTGCCTTACGAAGCAGGATGATCTTTACTGGTGCCGCACAAAGATGAACAAAGACCTGCTGAGAACTGGAGACCTCAGTCTGACCCTGAAACAGCCCACACAGAGAGACACAGGAGGATACATCTGCACCATCTACAGGGACAAAGATATCCTGAGACACAAAGTAGTGCTGCAGGTCAAAGGTCAGTGTGGTAGAGACCAGTGCTGTAGATGTGCATGAGAGTTCAACGGTCATTTTATTCTGTTTGCTTCTCCACAGAACCATTTCCATCCTGGGTCAAAGCTCTCCTGGTTCTCCTGGTTCTTTTTGTGGTTTCTGGAGGTCTTTTATTTTATTTTCGGTACTGTTTTATGTCAGGTGAGTCTCTCCTCCTACACTACCCATAATGCCGATGGTTAGCAGGTGTCCTCTGGGGTCTGTCTCTCACACAAACTTGTTCCAGAAGCTGAAAGAGTTCAGAGTTCAAACAGCTGATACAGAGAGCTGAAGAGAAACTTCCTCCTTCAGACTCAGTCACTGATCAGTGAAACAGCTCCACAACATGACTTTACTAAACAGTGTGTGTGCTTCACTGCACTGATCTGACACACAGCTGTTCTTCTTCTGTGGTGGTAAACAGCAGGCTGCCATGGAAACATGTGCTGACAGGAAGTGTTGCAGCAGCTTCAGTAAATGTTCCTCCTTGAGTTCAATTAATTTCAATCCAGTTTTACTTATTTAGCACTAAAATCACAACAAACAGTTGCCTCAAGGTGCTTTGCATTGTAGGTAAAGACCCTACAATAATAGAGAGAAAACCCAACAATTAAAGCGACCCCCTATGAGCAGCACTTGGCGACAGTGGGAAGGAAAAACTCCCTTTAAACAGGAAGAAACCTCCAGCAGAACCAGGCTCAGGGAGGGGCAGTCATCTGCTGTGAGGGGAGAGAGACAGAGATCAATAATAACTAATGATTAAATGCAGATTGAAGTATAAACAGAGTGAATAAGGTAAATGAAAAGAAACATTCAGTGATGTCAGTAACGCGTTACTCTAATCTGATTACTTTTTTCAGTAACGAGTAATCTAACGCGTTACTATTTACAGTCCAGTAATCAGATTAAAGTTACTTATCCAAGTCACTGTGCATTACTATTTCTATCATTTTCCTTAGTACAAAGATTATTTTTGCTTTCTTCTCGAGTCTTGGGGAGTGACGTCTGTCAGATGTGACAGCTGTGTCCTATTTTCATCATGAGGACAATAACAGCACAGCGACACAAACGTAAACAATGAAGGGAGGGGAGAGATGCGCGTTTTCTAGCTGAAATACAGGAACTATTGTGAGTCTGTGTCAGCTAAAGATGACAATATCAAGGTTAGTTGTGCACTCTGTGCTGGTGACAAAGTGCTATCTAGCTTCAAAAACAGTACATCAGATTTGAAGAAACATTTGGAGTCGCAGCGCAGCGCAGTCACACTTACAGAGTGAATCACACCAGGTGGTGAAGCAGAGCTGCGGCTAATGCAGGAGCCCCCCAGCCCCCAAACAACAAAAGCTGGACTTCAGTACTAGTATTTTTGGATCTGGCAGGTTTCTGATGTCTGTCCCCCGTGATAGTAAACTCATTCCTATGCCCTTGGATAAACCTGACCTCAGTCTGGATTGTTCACTCTTGGTTATTTTGGACTTTCGTCACTCTCTTCCTCATCAGATCTGCTGTTTTTTGTTTGTTTTTTTGTTTGTTTGTTTTTTAGCTGCTTGCAGCAGCTGGTTATTACTGACGTGAACTCCATCTTGATCATCATGAGCTCCATCTTTGTAAATAAATTACACTGCACTGTTTGTAGTTCACCCTGTGAATTTACCCTTACAATAATTAGTTTATCTCCGTTTATTCTAAACTCTGCATTTAATCATTAGTTATTATTAATCTCTGTCCCTCTCCCCTCTCAGCAGATGACCCCCTGTAGGGTCTTTACCTTACAATACACAGTGCCTTGAGGCAACTGTTGTGATTTGGCACTCTATGCATTAAAATGGAATTGAACTGAATTGAAAACATGCAGATTTTGGCATACCATGGAAAATGTAATTTTAATTAACATTTATATGATTTGCACCATGTTTTTCTCATTTTTTATTTGTTATTAGCTCTGTCCATTACAGTGAATTATGGGACAGCATTTTCTCTTTTCCTTTCATTAATGATAGTCCCAGTGTATAAAAGGATGCAATAAAGGAAGCATTGAATCTCCTTTCTTCAGTGTTTGGAGAATTGGAACAGCTCTTATTTTGGCCACCATGCAGATACTTCCAGGTCACTTCCCTCACTTAATAAACTTCCTAAGCAAAATGGACTATTCAATTGCACCTACAACCTGGTCTGAGAAGACAAGCAGGGTATAGGGAGGTCGTGGCCATCAGATTTGCTGCTGACGTCATCACATTGTGCTTTGTTGTCCTTTCAGTTTATAAGGTGGAGGTGAATTCAGGGGTGGAGTCTGTCCAGCTGCCCTTCAATACCACAGTTCACCTAATGAAAGACGCTAAGTTGGAGTGGATGGACGGAGACAACAGGAAGGTCCACGTGTATCAAAATGGCTCTGACCAGATTGAAGAACAGGACCAGGATTACAGAGGACGAGCAAAGATGAAGAGAAACCTGCTGAAACCTGGAGACCTCAGTCTGACCTTGAAATATCCCATGGATGGAGACACAGACACGTACACCTGCACCATGTACAGTAGGGAGGGAAAAGTCCTTCTGAAGAAACAAGTGCTGCTCACTGTCAGAGGTCAGTGCTGTAGATACAAATCAGACTCATCATGATGGTGGGTTGAGTATCAGTTGGATTCATCCATGGTAATGCATGTCAAAATGTTAGGATGTCTAATCTTTGTGGCTGTTATGTTCTTTGTTTGATTTTCAACCAAATGATTCAATAGATGAACTGTAGGACCAAAGATTATGTGTGAGAACTCAGCTTTTAGTTTGTGAAAATGTATTTGGTTAACATGGCTAAAACAGAGGGTCAGCTAAATCAATTCAGATATCAGTGAATAACATCTTTGATCCTCATCTATACTCAGTCATATCTGAGTGACAATGGCAAAAACATGATTTATACGAGAACTATGAAACTCTCCACATACTTTCTCCATCTTATCATTTATTCATCATTTATTTTATTTGATATTGCTCTACTTGTCATTTATTTGCATTTAAGAATGTTTTCATTAAAAATATATTTTAATGTAGCATGTAAATATATTGAACTTAATTTTTTCTAACAGTTAAACTATTAAAACTGCAGTTTCTAAAATGGAAACCAATATACAGTTAATTTGAAAGAACCTTAGTTTTTTCTTTTGAATATTTATTATTGCTCATTAATAAGTATTTCTTATCTGATTAATTGAATAATCAATAGAATACTCAATAACTAAAGTCACTGATGCAGCTCTACTTTATGTACAACTTCTGTGTAGAGAGGAATTTTCATAGTGTTTTATTGCTGCTGTTACTAAAGGAACATTTCTATAAAATTATTCCAGCACTTGTCATTATCAGCTAATAGGAAATATTGAGATGATAATTATACAAGGAATAATATTTTACAGCTTCTGAATGGTTGATTTCTCTCTTCATTTTTATCTTATTTTCATTTGTTCTGCTGTTCATCTTTTTTTTTTCTTTGCAAAGTTGCTGGATTTTTAAAAAAATGGCACCTCTGTGGTTGTCTACTCCCAGAGCAACCAATCAACATCAACAATAAATGAATCCTGAAAACCCAAGAGTTTTCAGGATTGCTTAGAACTACCTTCCCTAGAGGAGGAATTTGTTTCCTGTGTAAAAACAGCCCTGAAACATGTCCTACAGAAAGGTCCCTGTGGTGGGAACAGACATTAAACAGTTCCTGATAGTTCCTGTGGGTAAAAAAGTCTGTTTGTCCAGCATCATCAGTGGCTCCAACAGGAACTGAACCTTTTATCCCAGTTTGAGCTGTGTGATGAAATGGGTGTGACAGAAACACTCAGACTGTGTTTCTCTGCTTCATCAAGTCCAATCTGCTCCTCACAGACTGAATAAAGTCCTGTCCCACTAACAGCAGCTCCAACAGTCTGTTCACTGCTTTCTTCCTGTCAGTCTTCATCTTTCTGCTGTGTCTCCTCTTCACACTGAGCACTTTCTATCTAACAGTGAGCTCCCTGTGAAGCAGCAACATTCAGCCTGTTAGAGGCAACACAAATGTCTCCATCCGAGCTCATGTTGTGTTTGTTGTCCTCTCAGTCCCCAAGGCGGAGGTGGAGTCAGGGGTGGAGTCTGTCCAGCTGCCCTTCAAAACCACAGTTCACCTGCCTGAAGATGTTAAAGTGGAGTGGATGGATAATTACAAGTTAAAGACTACACCACACAACAGGAAGGTCCATGTGTATCAGAGTGGCTCTGACCAACCTGAAGAACAGGACCAGTTTTACAGAGACCGAACGATGATGAATGAAGACCTGCTGAAAACTAGAGACCTCAGTCTGACCCTGAAACACCCCACAGATGGAGACACGAACACCTACACCTGCACAGTCTACAGCAGGGAGGGAAACATCCTGCTCAGGAAAGAAGTGAGGCTGACAGTCAGAGGTCAGTGCTGTAGATACAGGCCAAAGGTCAGAGGTCATGTAGGAGTTTATGGTCTAAAAGCTTTTAGTTTGAATCTATTTTCAGTTCCTTCAAATAATCTAAATTCTTTGATGTTTTTCTCTAAAAGCCAAAAATGTGAGGAGGAGCAACTGTGCATTTAAATGAACAGAAAATAAAAAAAAAACAAAAAAGGGGGCCAATGATGTATTGAAAGAATACCAGCCAACAGATACTTCAGCTTATAGCAGATTGCACAAAAGGTATTTAAGTTTCCTGCCTGTTCCAGCTGCATGGCCAGAGTATCTGTCAAGATTTTATCTATTTATTTTCTTCCCCGAGGCCCTCTGTCGCATCAGATTAGTTAGTATAATAAATTATAAAGTAAATGGATAGTTGTAGTAACCACTAAACCTGGATCATACTTCCTGTTGGAGAAAATCACTATCATGTCCTTAGTTTTACTGACATTTAGCTCGAGACATGAGTTGTCACACCAGTCTACAAACTCCTTTAGTGCTGTACCATGGTTCTGTGATATGTCTGATAACAGAGATAAAAGGACTGTGTCATCAGCAAAAAGGAGTTATGATGGAGTGATCTGCAATCATCAGTGTATAAGATGAAGAGAAGTGGAGAGAGGACGCAGCCCTGAGGGGAGCCACTTGAAGTGTATCTTAACTCAGAGTAGGTATTGTTGACCAGCACTCTCTGAGGTCTGAGTGTTAAAAAATCCAATATCCACAAGATGAGCTGATCCTCCAGGTGGAAGTAAGGCAGAAGTTTGTGAGCTAAGATGTGGGGTTGAAGAGTATTAAAAGCTGATGAGAAATCAGCAAACAGGAGTCTAACCATGGTGTTAGGCCGTTCCATGTGTTTATGAATCATATCCAAGATAAATACTTTGGCATCATCAACACCTCTATTCTTACGGTAAGCAAACTGGAGAGGGTCCATCAGTGAGTTGGTGACATCTATTATATGGCGCTTTATAATCCTCTCCATAGCCTTCATCACCAAAGAGGTTAAAGCTATTGGTCTAAAATCACTGAGTTGCTTAGCTGAGCTCATTTTAGGGATGGGTATGATGGTAGACTGCTTCCATAATTGTGGAACTGAGCAGCTTTCAAGAGAGCACTGGAACAGTTTTTTAAACACACCACCAAGCCGTTCAGCACAGTGCCTAAGCACACGGCCACTGATATTGTCAGGGCCAGGCGAGCTAGTGTCTTTGGTCCTCTTAAAGGCTCTTATCACCTCAGCACAACTGAAGTTGAAAGTGCCATTTCTAGGATGAAGTGTGGTTTTGATTCTCTCTAACTGAGCTGAATTATCCCTCTCAAATCTGTAAAAACAATTGAAGTCATGAGGTAAGGATACAGTAGTGCAAGTTGCATAATAAAAACAGAGAGAAGGATCAAGTAATAATACGGGAAATTAAAATAATATAAATAATTAAATAAATAAAAGTTCATAGAAGTTCACCTCTAACACTCAAATGCATATTGGTTTGGCTTGAGGCCTTTTAAACAGCGCTGAGTCTTTGTTCAATAGTCCAATGGATGTTGGGAGGAACGACAGCTTATAGTGGTTTGTTTTGCAGCTACTAGCTCTATAACGTCTTCCTGAAGGTAACAGCTGATTTCTGTATAGAGGGTATGGGAAGAATTAATAATTCTGTAAGCCTGCTGTATAACAATTGTTTCATACTTTGATTATAGAGACTGATACTCCTTATTTCCAATAATTTTCATGGCAATTTTTACAAGTTTCTCGGTTTTCAATTTTGCCTTTACTGTAAGTGAGCCGTACCAAACTGCCATCCCATATCTGATCAAGCTTTCCAGCACAGCATGATAAAACATTGTAACTAACACCAAACAGTCTCACTCTATGAAGAAAGTGTAGCCTTTGTGCCAGTTTTCCACATAAGAAGTCAACATGTTCCTCCCATTTAAAAAATATGTCCATGTAGATGCCCAAATATTTATATGAGCTGACCTGTTCTACTGTACATCCATCAATTACAACAGGATCATGTTCACATATTCCTCTAGGGTCAAATATAATTTCTTTCATTTTTTTCAGTGTTCAAATGTTGGTAGGCTCACATAATACTCCTGGACTGCTGGATCTCTTTAATTTCCCCATGCACTTTACATGGGTTGCGGTATATCTCCACATTCTGCGCCATTAGGCAGTCTCGGCCAAGTGTTGTCATCAGATCCTCCACTTATTGGAGAAGCATCTTCCATGGGCCAGGAATATCACATAACCCAGGGCTTTCAAATTGTTTTGGAGTAGCGGGGGGGGGGGGGGGGGGGGGGTGCCAAAGTAGCAGGCGCCGTATGACCGAGACTGAAGCCATGACGGCAGCAGACGATATGAATAGTCACATGGCAGTCACATGGCAGTCGTGAACCAATCAAATGGCTCAGATTGAAAGAATGTAAATATTGCTACGTGCGTCCACAGGGCGCTGGAAATGGAGATGGTGGACAGCGCAAAAAATTTTTTTTAGGAAAATTAAAAAGTAGATGGCACAGAGTGGTGGAGTAGGTGGAAAATGCACCTGCTGCCGGCATAATTTGAAAGCCCTGATAACCATGCTGCACAGATCCAGACTCGGGTCTGGGTCCTAGCGAGGTCCCTCGTTCATGCTGATCCATTCTCGTTGTGGCTCCTCCTGCTGCTCCAGAGGGTCCTGGTCGATCTGGGAACACCCAAACTGCTGGCTCTCCTCTCACCTGCAGTTGTAGCATGCTGGCTGGTGAGTCTTTCCGGGTCGGAGTTCCCTGTTGAACACTTCCTGCTGAGTAGCCAAGCTGGCTTGTCACAGGGCTGATGTGGGGCTGGATGGATCTGTCAGAAAACTCTATCCTTTCTCCAGTGTTTTTCATAATGCTTATCTAAATAACATAAACACAAGATTAAATAATATCCATACTACATGCTAAGTTTACCTAGAGAAAAGCTACAAATAATTCCTTTTTTCTTTCTTTCATTTTATAGACTTCATTTAATTACTTAGTGTGATATTGAGGGAGGGGGATGATGTCAACACAGTTGGTTCTTTCTTTTGAAATCACACCATGATATACTCATCTCGATTATTTTTGTCCATTGGGACATAACATAGCATGTCACTCGACATTTCATACTCATCTAAGGCTGCTCCTCTGGGAGTATCATATACCTGTGTGTCCTGCAGTGCTGTCTCTACAGGGGTGTCCATATGGGGTCGCTCCAGAGCTACAGCTAGGTTTACCTCTTGATCAACCCTGATGGGAAACTACGTCACTGTTTTTATAGCTTTGGCAACCAAAACCTTGACCAGGGGAAACACACAGCAGATTATTAGACTCAAAATCACAAAAAAGATGTCAATGGCTATTCCTATGCTACAGAGCATCTGGGTTATAGATAATTTCTGGAACCACTCCCAAACGGAGTAAGAGGAGGAATTCCAGCTGGAGTCTCTAACATGCTCATCCCTCAATTGCTTCAGTCTATTCAGTACCTTAGTAACATTCCCAGCCTCCCCAGTATTTAGGGGAATGGCAGTACAACAGTCATCCCCAAATCTATCACACACCCTGCTCTTCAGCTAACATACAGGCCTGAGCGTCCTCCACTGTCTTCAGTAGCTGCCCTACCTTCTCCCGAGATTTGGTCAGCAGTTCATCCAATTTTTCTTTCTGCTCTTTCGCCCAGCTGCACAGGAGTTTGTGTTCTGCTGGTGCCTCCCAGTGTCCTCGGCATTGTTGTGTGTGGCGTCAAGTATCTTTCCCAGTATTGTTGCTCCATTATCGGTTCTTCTGGTTTGAAGTGTGCTGATTCTTTTGCGCTATCTTCTGTCACCCATCCTGTCAAGGTTCCCTTCACTTCCACCCTCTGTCCCCTTGGCATACTTACTTCCACAGGGGATCTTTTGTCATTCTTATTCAGCTTCTTTTCCTGCTTCTTCTTTGGCCCTTCCTTAATCTGTCTCCTCTGCTCCACTTTATTTCTGTCCCTCCTTTTTCACGGTATCCAAAGGCTCTTCACACTCGGCACTCACTCGGGTCACGTGATCCATCCCATTGCAACAGATCCATAGATCATACATGCAACTCCAATACTCCTCAGCCTCTTTGGCCGTCTTCCTTATTTTTCTGTGGTTCATTATCCCACTTCCCTCAGGAGTCTCCAACTTCTGCTTTGGTCTTCCACTCTGATACCTCATCTCTCAGAATATCCTTCAGTGGTCTTCTGTCATCCTCCTCAATTCCTTTTGCCTTGAGAAGGGCTTCCACTGTGGCTTTGGTATCCTCCTTACTCTTAGCATGTTTCTTCCGCCGATGTTTTGCAACCACAAATTGCTGCAATAAAACCAACTGTTTCCTCAGGGGCTTCCATTGGGGAGTCTTACCTGTTGTCTTGGTGGCCATATTGTCTAGGTGTTTTGGATGTTCTGATTTCTTTTCTTTCTTTTTTTTAGTTTGGGTTCTGTGTGCCTCCCAATCCTTTACTTGATTTTCTAGAGATTTTGTTCTTATAGTTCAAAACATATTTATTCCTATTTATTCCCTATGCTCCTTTTGTTTTGTGATTTTAAATGTATTGTGTAGTTTTGCCTATATTGTACAAGCCAGCCGGTTTATATGAGGTCAGGTTCTGGTGGGGTTGCCAAACCATGGTTACATTTCACCAGCGTCCTTAGGACCTCATGGTTTACGGGGACTTTAACCCTCTAACCTATGCACTGAGGACCTATCCGTTTATGGGGACTCTAACCCCTTTTTCCTATTATGGGGATTCTAACCCCTTTTTCCTTACAACTCTAAATTTTACTTTTATTTTTGCTCTAATCTCTATAATTTAGCTTCGTTCACTGTGCACAACTTTTGACTACAATTTGGTTTCTTCAATTTGCAGAATTTTATTAAAAAGTTTTCTGCTTACGTTTTAATTGCCCAGGCTGAGTCTAGTTGTGTGTTGCGAACGGAGATACAAATCTGTGTTGGCCAATTCACCTTCTCCTTTCCATCCCAGACGAGCCCCAGAAATTATCAGGATTCACCCCTTCCTCCTTGTGGATCCTTCCCGAGTTGGTTGATGGAAAGGAGAAACACTCTAAGACATGTACAGTTTAACAAGAGTTTTAATCACACAGCAAAGCAGAATATATAAGCAATTGAGTACAGATATCTGGGGATTGTTGTCACCCTCACCCTGACTATCCTAGACAGAAATATTGATATATTTTCATATGTGATATGAGACAATGTAGTTTATATCAATATAGTCTATGTTGTGGTGCAATCATACTTGTAGCTCCTCCAGTTCATTTTTCTCTTCTACCAGTTTGTCTCTGCACAGCTTCACACGTTAATCATGCAGGAACCGACCACAGTGTTCCCAACTTAGTGGCTGTTGCTAGGTTTAACAGCTTTTCACACACACACACACACACACACTTTTTTCCAAAACGCGACTAGTGACAAATGTAGCAACTTTTTCTGGTGACAGTGACTTTTGGAGAGTTTTGGAAACCTGAAATCCTCCGCTGTCGCCATGTTTTGTGTACATACAGCCTCCGTACTGCATCCGTTTGTATGCTTTGGCAATGCCCGGACCCCCAAGAGTCCCTGGCTGGAGGTAAGATAGGGCCGCCATATCGCAACTTCGTAGCAGACGTTGGTATGGAATAGGGATGGCATGATACCACTTTTTTAGGTCCGATACAGATACCGATATTTTATTTGCCGATACCAACACAAATCTGATCTTTTTAAAAAACAAAAACAAAAAACAATTGATTTCAAATGCCTGGATACATTTTAAATACATCAACAGTCTCACACACAATAAAATCAAAATCTTTTAGTTGTTCCACATACAAGACTAAGAACCAGGGAGGGGCAGAGCTTTTCAGGCAGTGGCACCAAAGCTCTGGAACTGTTTACCACTCCAGCTCCATTTAGCTGACTCTGTGGAGTCTTAAAAAAACAGTTGAAAACTTTTCTGTTTAACCAGGCTTTCTGTTGACTTTATTTTTGTTCTTTTTCTTTTAATATGGTAATGTTAATATGTTTTTAACATGGTGCTTTATCTGGGTTTTTTTGATAGTGTATTTTAATTATTGTACAGCACTTTGTGACTTTTTGTCTGTGAAAAGCACTAAATAAATAAACTTTACTTACAACAATCGCTCTATCACCTGAATCCTGTTGCTCCTATGTGAGAAGGTGATGCACTGGCTTATGGTATGTTGCAAATTTCAGTACGGCTGCAACTATCGCTTAATTTAGCAATCGAGCGTTCTATCAATTATACCATAAATTACCCGAGTAACTGGATAAGAAATACTTTCTTCGTATTAACAGTTCTTCTGCATATTTTAACTTCCGTACTGCAGTTTTTCCCTGTGTGGAACAAACAGGGTAGATGGAGCAGCTACAAAGTTCTCTTTTCTTCATTTACTGATCAGCTGGTTGATGAAGGACCTCCAGCTGTTTCCCAGTAAAGGTTTAATGGTGCTTACACGGAGAAAACTTTCTTCCGCTCCATCTGAGCTCACCGACTCCGCCTCTTTGCACTTGTGCAGACTGAAAGCAGGTAAATCAGCTGACTGCTGCTGTTGCGTCACCAGTGTTTATGTTGAAAAACTGGGGGCTGGGTGAGCGTAATCTTGTAATACTTTATATTCACAAGCATTCTCCTAAATACGTTTCTACTGCAGGTCTATATTTAGTCACTAATCAGGGATTAAAGTATAAAAAATATTTTGACGAGGAAGGGATCCTTCCAGTACCAGACGCGGCGCTCGCTAGCAGTATGTCCAGGAGCTGAAGTAGAGAAAAAAATAACTGCTGAAATTCTCAGCACAGCGAGCACAACACACAAACATGCAGAGAGCGGTGGATGCGTGAAAAAACATGTCAGCGATGATCCACTCAGTGTTAAAGGGAATCCGTTGCAGTGACGGAGAACTGAGGGGGTTATTTCCTGAGCCCCACTGCATTCCAGTAGGTGGTGGTAATGCAGCTTTAAGCTGGTTTGGTCAACCGCAAACCCACAAGAAGAAGAAGATGATGGAGAACTGTAATGCAGCTAATGTGGGTCGGATCGGATTGCATTTTTTATTTCTTTCTGATATCCGATCCAGTAATTTAGGCCAGGATTGGACCGATAACGATACTGAATATCGGATCGGCGCATCCCTAGTTTGTACCGTAAGTCACGTGACCTTAATAGCGGAACTTGGTGTTTTTGTGTCCTCGTGCTGCAGCCAGGCGGATAGATGCCGCATTGAACAGGCGGGCCCGTTGCTGTGATACATCAGCGCATATGTCTATGGATTTACTGAGCTGGCTAAAACCCTGCTGACTGAAAGATGGAATTTTGTTCAATATTTTTTTTTTTTTTTTTTTAAAGCCTGTCATGTCTGGCATTTTTTTTTGTGTGTGTGTTTTTGGCCACAGCGGCTTTTTGTGACAGTGGAGAGACAGGAAATGGGGGAAAGATACCGGGGAAGACACGGGGGCAAATCAGCGACGGGTCGGGACGCGAACCTGTGCCGCCCGCACCGCAACGTGGCTTGTGTATGTGGTCGCCGGCTTCACCACTAAGCCACCCAGTCGTCCATGTCTGGCATTTTTCACAATTGGAATGATGATCCGAACACACTGATGTACCAAACATATTTGCTTTTACAAGAACAGCTCTATATGTTTTCTATAGGCTATTCTTGTTAATGTTTGTATTTTTATTTATTTATCTTTTTTATTTAGTTATTTATTTAAAATTAATTAAATAACTAATTTTGTTCAATCTGTTTGCATGTCTTGTTACTTGCACAGAGTACTAGAAGTACAGGAGTACACACAGGAGAAGCACTTTGGTGAAGTCTACTTAACTGAGACTGGCTTTTGAAAGAATTAGTCAGCCTTTTGATATTTTTGCTCTGTATCTCTTCTGTTTGCATTTTAATAGCATAGCTGTGAGTCTTTTGTAATGGAGGAAAAAGCATTAATTTATTTGAGGAGCATTATTATTTAAATATGCCGGTTGTTGTGGTCCTGGGCCAGTGGCCCAGTGTTTTTTGTTCTTTTGTTTTTGCTCCTCAGTTTATTTCTAGTTCCTTGTGTTCTTTGTCAAGTCTCTGTCTCTGTTCCCTTGTCCCACTTCCTGTTTTATTTTGGTAGCGTCTTGTTTCTTGTGCAGTGTGTTTAGTTTTGCTTCCCCTTGTCTCCTCAGTGTCATTGTGTTCAGCTGTGTTACCTGCTGTTTCCACTTTCCCTCATTATCCCCTGGTGTATTTAGGTCCTGTGTTTTCTCTGCTTGTTGTTGCGTCATTGTTTTTGTTATGCTGGAATGTTTGTGTGTTGCCTCGCTTGTTTTTGACTTTTGCTCTTCATCTGGCTTCCACAAGGATTTTTGTATTTTGGTGTTTCTTTTACAATAGACGTCTTTAAGTTATGTTAGTTTGCAGAGTCCTGCATATGGGTCCATCTCTGCCTCTCACACCATGCGACATGACACAGTAGTTGATTTTTGAGCAGTTTCTCATATACATCTACAGCTGAATGTTAATAAAAATGCCTGTGTGACATTTGGAACATGTAGCTTTGACTCAGAAGTGCCTCAAGATATATATCATATATTGTCATTCATCTAAAAAATATCGAGCTTCTTTGTTGTCCATATCACCCAGCCCTAGTATAGCATCTTCATCCTCACACCTGACACCATCAACACAACCAATCGGGTTCTAAGGCTCCTATGCTCTAGCATTACTGCCTTTTGTATAGCTTTCTTTAGCTTATCCAGATTGTTATAGTCCAGGGGTGTCCAAACTACAGCACACCACCAAAATAAAAGTAGAAATGCCGAAATTAGAAAGAAATCAGATGAGTCAATTAAAAATATGAAACATCCAGTCACTGATGATGCTAAAAAAAAAAGTATTATGCTGATTTCTACAGTAATCTTCATAATTCAAGTACTGTCATCAAAGTTTCTCTTTGCTGTGACTCTGTCCCCAATATGAATCAGTTCAGTGAGGCAGATGGTGTTTATTTTGACAGATCTGTTTCTTTGAATGAAGTGAGGCTATAAAGCAGCTAAATATGAATAAACCGTCTGGAACAGACTGCAGACTTTACTGCAGTTTTATAAACAAATTCACATTGAAAACATTAAAAATTGAAGCAATCTAAAAAGTCTGCATATGTTTGTGATTTCATCTCTCATCACGACTGCTGTCAGCTTAAAGATGTCTGTCTTTATTGGAGAGTACAGTGAGAGAGAGACAGGAGAGCAGGGAGACAGGCTGAGGACATGCAGCAAAGGGCTCAAACTAAAGCCAGGCTGCTGCTGTTGGAGCTTTACTCTGCTACATGGGACACATGTTCTACAGGGTGAGCTACGGCACCTCTCATCCTAACAACCTTTGTGCTTGGAGATGAAGCTGTATTGAAGGTGGAGGGAGGGTGGAGGTGTGGCCCTTTGTTCTGCTTTGAGATGCTGCTGCTCCACTCTGACTTCCTGTGGCTCTGAATTTCCATGATTGCACCTTTCAAAGTTTCAGCTTCAACAGTGTTGAGCAGAGGGCTGAACTATGAAGCAGATTAACGTGTTAGTGAGGTCTGCAATTAATGACCATTTTGATAGTTGATTAGTCATCGACTATTGAAACAATTAGTTGACTAATCGAATTATGAATCACATAATTATGAAATGACACTTATTGAGCTATCAGCTTTTACATTTAGCATAAGGTTATTTAAAATGTGGTAGTAAACACACAGAAGATGGATACTTAATTCAAAAATTTTAATCAGGTTTGCTGCTGATATAACTTTAACGGTACATTTTTCCGACCATAAAAAAATATAAAGTACTTTTTTGTGCTGTAAAACAAAGTTGGCACAGTTTCACCAGTAGCCCCCGTGACTAAACATGCCGCTGAATGCTAGCCAGTCTTTAATTCTGACGTCATTTCTGGGTCCAATTTCTCCTAAATAAACAGCAATCCAATCTTTAAGTGATGACATAGAATTCCATTTCCGGGTCCAAACTCTCCTGTGTTAATTACTCAGCAATACTGTGTCACTCGTTGTTTTGACCGATCCGAATGTAATAGTGAACAGTGATTGGGCTGCCATTGCTGTCCATTTATGGGCATCTGGACCCAGAAGTGACGTCGGACTTAAAGACCGGATGGCATAAACAATGACTGTTCACTATTAAAGATAATTGTAACATACCTTATCAACTGCAGCCATTTCTGCTTCTCTTTCTCATCGGTAAAATGACAGCTGAGTATTTTTAATTTTTTTTTAAACAACTAGGGACACAGTATTGCTGCATATTGATCATGTGACAGTTTGGATCCAGAAATGGAATTCTACGCCATCACTTAATCAGATTGCCCATGTGTGAAGCTCCCAGAGATAGACGGATAGGAAGATGTCTCACTCCATTTGGAAAAAAAACGGATCCAAGGTTTGGGACAATTTCACACTCACTCACTCACTCTGTTTAAAAAAACAGAGTGAGTCTACAAGCACTATCAGTTCAAACAGATGGAGAGGGGCCGTGGTTTAGACTTGGCACTCCCTCAGTGGGCCAAGTCCAGTGGCTCATGGCCTCATGGCACAAGCTTCTTTCGATCAGCGATGAGAGTGCTCTGAAAAAGAAAACACATGCCTTCCTGCCTCCACATCTCCCTGATCATGACATGGCAGTTTTATTCTACTTAACAACAGGACACAGTGACATGTACTTGCCCTCCTTAGACACAGATGTACATGTTTTGGCAAAACTTTTAAGGATAAGAAACATATTTTCCCAAGACCGGGAAGACCATAAGATACACATGTCTCCCAGAGGCCATGAAGTTAGTCTGGCAACTACCTGTCCCCTATCTGTTTGCTCTCTGCTCTCTATCTAATGTATTTATCTATTATTTGCTTCAGCCATTACTTATTAATTAATTTCTCTTATTTCCTACATTTTACCCTTAAGCACTGTCATTTTGTTCATAGAGTAAAAAATAAAGTCCAAGATAACCATGTCACACAGAGCTCATCCTTTGAATCCAGCTGTGAGTTTGGATTTCACATTGAATCTACTGTTTCAAATCCAGCTGTAGGCCTGTGTTTGTGAGCTCATTAACAGCTGTTTATTTAGACCATCTGCTCCTCACAGGAAAGCCACTGCAAACATCTGATGTTATAGAATATAATGCATTAATGCACATTCAACACCATAGAAAGGATTTCCACTGAGCTCTGCCTGAAACATGTGCAGCAGTAATATTGCTCCATATCACTCTGATGCCAACATGTTTCTGCACAATAACTACTTTGACTTTGGATCCTTTATGTACAGTTTGGCAGTACTGCAGTTTTGTGTGCAATCAGGTGTTTTCAGTGTTTTCTTGATGCTTTGCCTAAAGGAACGCTTTTATCAGATTGTTCCAAATGTTTTCACATTGAGCTGTGATGAAGTGAGTGTGACAGAAACACTCAGACTGTTTCTCTGCTTCATCAAGTCCAATCTGCTCCTCACAGACTGAATAAAGTCCTGTCCCACTAACAGCAGCTCCAACAGTCTGTTCACTGCTTTCTTCCTGTCAGTCTTCATCTTTCTGCTGCGTCTCCTCTTCACACTGAACACTTTCTATCTAACAGTGAGCTCCCAGTGAAGCAGCAACATTCAGCCTGTTAGAGGCAACACAAATGTCTCCATCCAAGCTCATGTTGTGTTTGTTGTCCTCTCAGTCCCCCAGGTGGAGGTGGATTCAGGGGTGGAGTCTGTCCAGCTGCCCTTCAAAACCACAGTTCACCTGCCTAAAGATGTTAAAGTGGAGTGGATGGATAATTACAAGTTAAGGACTGCACTACACAAGAGGAAGGTCCACGTGTATGAGAAGAGCTCTGACCGGCCTGGAGAACAGCACCGGTTGTACAGAGAGCGAACGAAGATGAATGAAGACCTGCTGAGAACTGGAGACCTCAGTCTGACCCTGAAATACCCCACAGATGGAGACACAAACACCTACACCTGCACAGTCTACAGCAGGGAGGGAAACATCCTGCTGAAGAGAAAGGTGGAGCTAAAAGTCAGAGGTCAGTGCTGTAGATAAAGGTCAGAGGTCACTGAGTTTGTATTTTTTGGTTAATTTTTAAAAATGTATTAATTTAATTACATGTAGGAGTTTATTCTATTCAATTCCATTTTATTTATACAGTGCCAAATCACAACAACCAATCACGTCAAGGTGGTTTACATTGTAAGGTAAAGATTCTACAATAATACAGAGAAAATCCAACAGTCAAACCAACCCCGATGAGCAGCACTTGGTGACAGTGGGAAGGAAAAACTCCCTTTTAACAGGAAGAAACCTCCAACAGAACCAGGCTCAGGGAGGGGCAGTCATCTGCTTGTATAAAATATCTTATTTTTATTTGTTTTGAGTTCATTCTAATGATATAAATTCTTTGATGTCCATCCATCTATTTTCTTCTGTTGATCCGGGGGTCATACACTTGGTTAGTTGTAGCTCACAAGAGCAGGTCATTTACCAGTTGGAAGGTTGGGGGTTCAATCCCTGACTGCTCAAGTCTGCATGCTTAAATATCTTTGGGCAAGATAATGATTCCAGAGCTGTCCTTCAGTGCTTTCATTGGTCTGTGAATATGTGTGAATGTTACATAGACAGCACTTAGGCGTAGATAAAAAAGCTTGTGTGAACGGGTGACCCATGTATAGTCCCGGACAGAGCGGAAGCCTCAGGCCAGGCCTGTCCTTGACCACTCCCACCCACGGAGTAGGTATGTGTGCAGAGGTCGGCTGGCCGTCAGCAACCCCCACCTGCAAAGTGAGTTTGGGTTTTGGGTTTCTCTCAGGAGCACAGCTCACAGTCTTTTCAAGGGCCAATTCATTAGCAACAACAGTAGTCTTACACTGTATGCACAATTATTAGGCAAGTCTTATTTTTGCGGATTATCCTCATTAATCACAAACTACAGTGCTCTTGGTTAATCCAAAATGTTAATAAACCTCAAACATGAATGTTTAAGGAAGTAAAAGTGAGGTTTTGGCTTTCTTAGAAGAATATCTACAGGTGCTGGTGACAGGTCGTGTGATTTGTTTGTGAAAGAAGACACCTGAAACACTTTAATAAAAAAATGATAGCATTTAAAGAATCAGAAAAATCACATGTACATGTGGGCAAATCTTGTTGAGGAAGAGACAGGCCTTCTCAGCAGCTGCCTGTGGCTCCCTCCCCAGCACTACCACTCTAAGCTAACCATAACAATTTATACTGCCATTGTTTAAATAGATTCTGGTGCTATGAGTCAGCCTTGGTCCTTGGTCTGGTCCAAGCTGGTTTTTCATGATCAAGATTTCTCTCATCAGCGATAGAGCCATAAAGCACATCTTCTTCCTGATATTTTAATTTGTCATACAGAGCAATCTGGTCCAGCTTAATAACAGAATATGGTGATGTTGGTGATGTTTTAATTGTGCGTACTGTGGCTGAACCTTCAAGATAAATGAACTGAGACAGAGAAGTTAGTCTGGCACTTTCTATCTGTTGCTTTCTGTGTAATGTATTATTTAATTGTTTATTATTTGGTTAATCCACTGTTTATGAATTAATTTACTGGAGTTTACCTTTAAACATTTGTCCATTTGTCATTTTATTCTTTGCGTAAAACTAAAAACCCCAACACTGGTCATAAAATTAGAATATCATGAAAAAGTTGATTTATTTCAGTAATTCCATTCAAAAAGTCAAACTTCTATATTATATTCATTCATTACACACAGACTGATATATTGTAAATGTTTGTTTCTTTTAATTTTGATAATTATAACCCCAAATTCAGTATCTCAGAAAATTAGAATATGGTGAAAAGGTTCAATATTGAAGACACCTGGTGCCACACTCTAATCAGCTAATTAACTCAAACACCTGCAAAGGTGTTTAAATGGTCTCTCAGTCTAGTTCTGTAGGCTACACAATCATGGGGAAGATTGCTGACTTGACAGTTGTCCAAAAGATGACCTTTGACACCTTGCACGAGGAGGGCAAGACACAAAAGGTCATTGATAAAGAGGCTGGCTGTTCACAGAGCTCTGTGTCCAAGCACATTAATAGAGAGGCGAAGGGAAGGAACAGATGTGGTAGAAAAAAGAGTACAACAACAGGGATAACTGCACCCTGGAGAGGATTGTGGAACAAAAGCCATTCAAAAATGTGGGTAGATTCACAAAGAGTGGACTGCAGCTAGAGTCAGTGCTTCAAGAACCACCACGCACAGACGTATGCAGACATGGGTTTCAGCTGTCGCAGTCCTCGTGTCGAGCCACTCCTGAACAAGAGACGGCATCAGAAGCGTCTCGCCTGGACTAAAGACAAAAAGGACTGGACTGCTGCTGAGTGCTCCAAAGTTATGTTCTCTGATCAAAGTCAATTTAGCATTTCCTTTGGAAATCAAGGTCCCAGAGTCTGGAGGAAGAGAGGAGAGGCACAGAATCCACGCTGGTGGTCCAGTGTGAAGTTTCCACAGTCAGTGATGGTTTGGGGTGCCATGTTATCTGCTGGTGTTGGTCCGCTGTGTTTTCTGAGGTCCACTGATATATATAATATATATATATATATATATATAATTATATATATATATATATATATATATATATATATATATATATATATATATATATATATATATATATATATATATATATATATATATATATATATATATATATATATATATATATATATATATCCCAGCTCGCCCCTACGGGCGGTCTATTTTTGCCCTCCAAGCTCGGGTCCTCTACCAGAGGCCTGGGAGCTTGAGGGTCCTGCGCAGTATCTTAGCTGTTCCCAGTATTGCGCTCTTCTGGACAGAGATCTCGGATGTCGTTCCAGGAATCTGCTGGAGCCGCTCTCCCAGTTTGGGGGTCACTGCCCCGAGTGTTCCGATTACCACGGGGACCACTGTTACCTTCATCTTCCACATCCTTTCCAGCTCCTCTCTGAGCCATTGATATTTGTCGAGCTTCTCGTGATCCTTCTTCTTGATGTTCTCATCATTTGGTATTGCAACGTCTATCACCACGACTTTCTTCCTTTGTTTGTCCACCACTACGATGTCCGGTTGGTTAGCCACCACAAGTTTGTCTGTCTGTATCTGGAAGTCCCACAGGATCTTAGCTCTGTTGTTCTCAACCACCCTTGGGGGCGTGTCCCATTTGGACCTCGGGACTTCCAGGTCATACTCGGCACAGATGGTCCTGTATACTATGCCGGCCACTTCGTTATGGCATTCCATGTATGCCCTGCCTGCTAGCATCTTGCACCCTGCTGTTATGTGCTGGATTGTCTCAGGAGCATCTCTGCACAGCCTGCACCTGGGGTCCTGCCTGGTGTGGTAGACCCCAGCCTCTATTGATCTTGTACTTAGAGCTTGCTCTTGTGCTGCCATGATTAGTGCCTCTGTGCTGTCTGTCAGTCCAGCTTTGTCCAGCCATTGGTAGGATTTCTCTATGTCATCCACTTCTTCTATCTGCCTGTGGTACATGCCGTGCAGAGGCCTGTCCTTCCATGATGGTTCCTGTTCTTCATCCTCTTCTTTCTCAGGTTTCTGCTGCCTGAGGTACTCACTAAGCACATGATCCTTTGTGGCCATCTTCCTGATGTATTCATGGATCTTCATTGTTTCATCTAGGACAGTGGTTCTGACACTCACTAGTCCTCGGCCGCCTTCCTTCCGCTTAGCGTACAGTCTCAGGGTGCTGGATTTGGGGTGAAACCGTCCATGCATGGTAAGGAGCTTTCTTGTCTTAACGTCAGTGGCTTCCATTTCCTCCGTTGGCCAGCTTATTATCCCAGCAGGGTATCTGACAACTGGCAGGGCGTAGGTGTTGATAGCCCGGATCTTGTTCTTCCCATTCAGCTGACTCTTCAGGACTTGCCTTACTCTCTGCAGGTTGCAGCTTTCCTAGTGGCCTCTTCATGGTTCCCATTTGCCTGTGGGATTCCAAGGTACTTGTAGCTGTTCTCAGCTGCTCTGGTATTCAGTGTACTTGTTATTATAACCAGCAGAGAGCTAGCGGCAACCCAGGGAAGCAGCCAACCCAGCCCCGAACAACTAGCCAGTCCCCACCCCAGGCAGGGTGCAAGAAACTGGGTTGTGAGAAGACCCACCCACCCCCTCCTCCCACCCAACGTGTGGGGGGGTGATGTGAGTGTATGTAATGAGAAGAATGTTTATGACTGTGAAAGCTATGGTGCTATTAAAATTGGAGGGACAGATGTAATATGAGCACTGAATAACAGTGCCCATTCACACTGCCCCCCCAAGGCCCTCAATGTCTAAAATGTAAATAAAATTGAGGAGCAGGCAGCAGTGAGCAGACGAGTGGCGCCACCTCAGCAGCGCCACCCACTAGCCATGTGTGACACACCTGCCCCTCAAGGCCCTATATGTACTGTGATGTGTTGTAAACTGACTGATGCAATTAAAAAGGAGGAGTGGGACATCAAGCAACACAGTGAGCAGAGCCGAGGAGGTGGCCATACTCACTGGAGCACGAGCCCCCCTCCCCCAAAAACCTAAGTGTATGTAATGTGATGTTTAACTGAGTGGGAGGAGGGGAAGGGTCAGGATAAATATGACCGGGAGGTAGAGGACTACCCCCCGGAATAGGAGAGCCAGCTGGCTCACTAGACACCCCAGCTCTTTACACCCAACCACAGTGCAGGGAAGGCAGGTCCAGGGCCTGAGTGGCCACACCCCAGGACATCGCCGTGCTCCAGGCCGGCACCCACCACCCACACTACAAACACACACCCCACAGGCATACAAAAGACAACAAATGTCACACCCATACACACCATTACAATAAACATCACACTCTCATTCTCATCCATACACACACACATACACGTACACACAAACACATACATACAGTGGTCCTGGGTCCAGGACCAACCTACCCCATGTGGGAAACTGCTGCTCCCTCACCTGAGCACCCCACACCCCCACATCCACTTAATTATTTAATTTACTGGAGTTTACCTTTAAACATTTGTCCTTTATTCACTGAGTAAAAAATAATCCCTAACAGGGGTTACCACCACGACAGG
The DNA here is from genome assembly GCA_013435755.1 of Amphilophus citrinellus. Classification (NCBI taxonomy): domain Eukaryota; kingdom Metazoa; phylum Chordata; class Actinopteri; order Cichliformes; family Cichlidae; genus Amphilophus; species Amphilophus citrinellus. The sequence continues at coordinate 49,075,612 of CM024194.1, read as the reverse complement.
CAACAACCGCCTTGCAGCCACAGCTCTGAGCAGCAGCCTCAACAATGGAGATGTGGAACATGATCCATTTGGACTCAATGTCCTTAGCCTCCCCTGGAATGCTGTAGAAATTGTCGCGTATTGGTGCCTCTGCCAGGTGTTCCCAGCGTACCCTCACTATATGTTTATGTGTGCCAGGTCTGTCCAGCATCCTCCCCCACCACTTGCGCCAACTCACCACCAGGTGGTGATCTGTTGACAGCTCAGCTACTCTCTTCACCCAAGCATCCAGAACATACGGCCGTAGATCTGATGATACGATTACAAAATCGATCATCGACCTGTAGTCATTGACCTGGACTGTCAATTGGCACGTAAGCACAGACAATACAGGACCCATTCCCTGGCCCGAAGGTCAGGGAAGCAACCCTCTTGCTACTGGTGAAAATTTCGACGTACAAGCAGCAAGCCGAGGGAATACACATACCCCAGCTCACCGCGTCTCACTGAGGGACACTCCAGATTGGAACAGAGTCCAGCCCCTCTCAGGAGACTGGTTTAATCTGCTTTTTAAAATCAAAGTATAACTCTGTGTTTGTGAGCTCATTAACAGCTCCTCACAGGACAGCCACTAAAAACATATGATTTTATAGAATATTATGCATTACTGCAGATTAAACACAATATGAAGGATTTAAAATGAACCAGCCTGAAACATGTGCAGCAGTAATATTGCTGATGGAAACATTTTTCAGTGCAATATATATAATTTTACCAGTAATACATTTTTGTGGGTAGTAAGGTGTTTTCATAGTGTTTTATTGCTACTCTTACTTGAAGTGCTGCTACAGCTAAACTGGGTGAGTTTAGCTGTGTCAGAATTTCCCATGTTATTTTAAGTGTCGAGCATTTTGTCAGGTTCTGTGAAGACTCCAGCTCAACATATCCAACCGAGGATATGATTGTGGATTTCAGTACAAATACCAGCACACCTAATCCCACAAACATTAAAGGATAAACTGTGAACTGTGTGCAGTTATTGATTCAGGATTTAATTTTAGCACACTGTGCAAAATGGGTCACCAGCATTTGTTTTGCTTGTGTAAACTGTCCTCCTTTCACATTGATAAGACTATTATGACACTATTTTATATATCTTTTACTGAGTCAGTTTGATCTTTTCCTTAGCGTTGTGTTATGGTAACCTATCTATGAAGGACAGGAGCAAGCTGATCCAAATTGCAAAGGATGAGCCTCTGACCCCTTAAATGGGAATTTTCAGCTTCTTCCCATTAGTTATTTAGATGATAACTATGCAAACAATAATATTTTTAGTTCCTTGCTGATTAATTTCTTTTCCATTTGTTTTGCTTCTCTTCATCTGGTTTTCTGCTAAGTTGCCAGATTTTAAAAAATTGTGTCTGTTTCCCCATCTTCTGTGCCAGATTAGATAAATCTTAATAGTTCCTGTGGGTAAATTGATCTAGTGAGACCAGGGTTATTATAGTTAACGAAAACGAACGAAATAACGAAAACTGAAATTGAAAAAACATTGTCGTTAACTGAAATAAATAAAAACTACAATTAAAAGGAAAAAACGATAACTAACTAAAACTGTATTGTGAGTTTAAAAAACTAACTAAAACTAACTGAAATTATTGTGGATTGATCATTTTTCCGCTCTCCGAGTTTAAGCTGGGAGCGCCGTCGGGCAGCTGTGTGCGTGCGTGTGCACGAAAAACCTGTTCAGTTCTTGTGCGTTTCCATCTACTTTATCAGTGAGAGAATAACAATCAGGAATAATAATCAAAGCATCAATATAAGGACTCACAAATGTCAGCAAATTCCTGGAGGGAGCTGCTGTCGGAATGGCCGTGAGGAAATGAAGGAAGTGGAAAAACAGGGACAAATATGTTTGCAGCCAAAAAACTGAGCACAAAGAGCGAGGACCAAAAAAAGTCCCAGCTGGCACCGCAGCACACGACCACAAGGTAATTAACACACACAACACACACAGCTACACAAGCATAAATGCGGACATGAGGTCGGACACTTCCGTGGGTTGTGTACAGAGGCTGCAAAGACCCTGCAAGTCTAATCAGCGAGCATCTAACCAAGCTAGCTCCAAAACAGAAGCAGCTTCGGGTGGTGAGAACATCAGGATGCAGCTGGATTTGAGCTTTGACTCCTTCAAAGAGTTTGTTTTTGTCAAACACCACATGTAGGTGTTGTTAATCTACTGCACTGACACTGGAGTTTATTGTGGAGTTTATTGTAGAATTTATTGAGTTTGGGAATTCATATTTTTCTTTGTTTCTCCCTGTTGATGTTCAGGTGTGTCCTAATTATTACACATTTAGCATGTAGTGCTTCTGTCTTGTGAACTGTTGGTTGTTGAATATATTTCTTTATGGTATCTTGAGTTTTTATTACACAATAGTCACTTTTACGCATTGAGTCTTGCACCTGACAAAGCATGAAAATACTAAAACTAATACTGAAACTAATGAAACTAAACTAAAACAAAGCAATAAACCTAAAATAAAAACGAGCAAAACCACTCTGAAAACTAATTAAAACTAACTGAATTAGAGAAACAAAAGTAAAAACTAACTGAAACTAAACGATAATGTAAAATCCAAAACTATTATAACCCTGAGTGAGACCAAAGTCTGTTTGTCCAGCATCATCAGTGGCTCCAACAGGAACTGATCCTTTTATCCCAGTTTGAGCTGTGATGAAGTGAGTGTGACAGAAACACTCAGACTGTGTTTCTCTGCTTCATCAAGTCCAATCTGCTCCTCACAGACTGAATAAAGTCCTGTTCCACTAACAGCAGCTCCAACAGTCTGTTCACTGCTTTCTTCCTGTCAGTCTTCATCTTTCTGCTGCGTCTCCTCTTCACACTGAACACTTTCTATCTAACAGTGAGCTCCCAGAGAAGCAGCAACATTCAGCCTGTTAGAGGCAACACAAATGTCTCCATCCGAGCTCATGTTGTGTTTGTTGTCCTCTCAGTCCCCCAGGTGGTGGAGGTGGATTCAGGGGTGGAGTCTGTCCAGCTGCCCTGCACGACTACAGTTCATCTGCCTGAAGATGTTAAAGTGGAGTGGATGGATAATTACAAGTTAAATACTACACCACACAAGAGGAAGGTCCACGTGTATGAGAGCGGCTCTGACCAGCCTGAAGAACAGGACCAGTTTTACAGAGACCGAACGATGATGAATGAAGACCTGCTGAAAACTGGAGACCTCAGTCTGACCCTGAAACACCCCACAGATGGAGACACAAACAGCTACACCTGCACCGTCTACAACAGGGAGGGAAACATCCTGCTCAGGAAACTAGTGGAGCTAAACGTCAGAGGTCAGTGCTGTAGATACAGGTCAAAGGTTTATTCTCTCAAAGCTTCTTAGTTTTAATCTATTTTCAGTTCTTTCAAATAATCTAAATTCTTTGATGTTTTTCTCTAAAAGCCAAAAAATATGAGGTGGATCAACTGTTACATTTAAACGAACAGAAGATAATTAAAAAGTTCCAATGATCATAAATTCAAGATAAAATCCTCTGACGCGATTTTAGTTTGGATTAAATCAATAGTTTTGTTAGTTGAGTCCAAATCAGTCTAAAAGTAGAAATACCAAGAGTTTGAAAGCTGCTGAGATCATTCAAACACTTTGATCCATCATTTGGATGGTGTCAAAGGTCAGAGTGGAGAAGCCATCATTCTGAGGCTTTTATTGTGAAGTCCAACAGTAATGAGCGTGAAAATGATGTTTGCTGATCCAGAGGAGCCCATGGGGTCTTTGTGGCTGCATGCAAAGGTTTGTAGGTCTCCTTCTAAAGAGAAGCAGCTTGAAGCTCCAGAGGAGCTGTCTGCAGAAGAAGACGGGGAAAGAGGAAGAAGCTGGAGGAAAGCTTTTATTTATTTATTGCGTGTGTGTGTGTGTGTGTGTGTGTGTGTGTGTGTGTGTGTGTGTGTGTGTGTGTGTGTGTGTGTGTGTGTGTGTGTGTGTGTGTGTGAGAGAGAGAGTGTGAGAGAGACAGAGGGAGAGAGAACATAAGTGTCTGTGTATTGTGTGTTTGTCATGAAACATACTTGATAATGAGGGTGAGAAGCTGCAACAACATCCTTCAGAAGCCTGAGATAGAGAAGGATCTAGAAGACCTGTCTATCCGCAGCCTTCCTTGTGTTTGAATAGTCATCCAATGTATTATTCCCTCTTGCAATGCTTGTGGAAAAGAGCGTAAAAAAGAATTCAGATTAGCTTTGTTAAAATCAGACAGATACTTTGAGTAAGGATCAGGTGGACGATAGATAAATAAAACAGGTTTTTGATTTTCCAGATTAAGGTGGACAAGACTAAGAGTCAGGCTTTCAAAAGAATTAAAACTTTGTCTGGGTCTTTGATTAATTAATAAGCTGGAATTGAAGATTGCAGCTACTCCTCCTCCTCGACCTGTGCTTTGAGCATTCTGACAGTTACTGTGACTCGGGGGTGTTGATTCATTTAAACTAACATATTCATCCTGCTGTAACCAGGTTTCTGTAAGGTAGAATAAATCAATATGTTGATCAATTATTAAATCATTTACTAATAGGGACTTGGAAGAGAGAGACCTCATGTTTAATAACCCACATTTAATTGTTTTATTCTTTTTTGCAGTTGATGAAGCTATATTATTTATTGTTTTTGAATTTTTATGCTTAGTTTTCTGCTGATTTTAGCTTTGTTTTTTGGTGGTCTGGGAGCAGGCACCGACTCTGTGGGGATGGGGTTTTGGGGGGATGGCAGGAGGAGAGAAGCTGCAGAGAGGTGTGTAAGACTGCAACTCTGCTTCCTGGTCTCAACCCTGGGTAGTCAGGTTTTAAGATTAAGATTAAGATTAAGATAGTGTTTATTCGTCACATGCGCAGTTATACACAGTACAATGCACAGTGAAATGTATTTTTGTACCTGCAACCATATATACACACACACATTTAAATAAGAAGAATAAAAATAAAAAAGTAATTCACACTATACACTAGACTCTATATACTATACACTATACACACTTTTACATGGAATTATAGATTATAAATTATAATATTTACATTGTGCAATGATAGTCCAGTTAGGGCTCAGAGTTGAGCAGGCTTGTGGGTAAAAACTCTTCTTCAACCTTTCAGTCTTAGTCCTCAGGCAGCGGTAACGCCGGCCTGATGGGAGCAGGGAGAAGAGAGAGTGTCCGGGGTGGCTGGGCTGTTTTAGGATCTTCATGGCCCTCAGCCTGCACTGCTTGGTGTAAATGTCCTGCAGGTTGGGGAGGGTGGTTCTGATGGTCCGTTCAGCTGAACGAACCACCCTTTTTAGGGCCATGAAGTCCTGCTTGGTGCAGTTTCCCATCCAGGTGGTGATGCTCCCACGCATGATGCTCTCGATGGTGCAGGTGTAAAAGTTCCTGAGCACCTTGAGTGGGAGCTTGAAGTCTCTCAGCCGCCTGAGGAGGTAGAGACGCTGTCTGGCCTTCTTCACAGTGATGTTTATGTGATGAGTCCAGGACAGGTCCTGTGAGATGGTCACTCCCAAGTATTTGAAAGTGTCCACTCTTTCCACCTCAGCACCACTGATGACAAGTGGATGGTAGTCCCTCTGCTGCTTCCTGCTGAAGTCCACGATCAGTTCCTTCGTTTTGCTGACGTTGAGCAGGAGGTGGTTCTCCTGGCACCAGTTCTCCAGGCGGGAGACCTCTCTCCTGTAGGCTGTCTCCTCATTGTGGGAGATTAGTCCCACAACAGCAGTGTCGTCAGCAAACTTGATGATGACGTTGGACTCTGACGTGGCCTCGCAGTCATGGGTGTACAGTGAGTACAGCAGAGGGCTGAGCACACAGCCTTGGGGGGATCCAGTGTTGAGGGTGAGGGAGGATGAGGTGAGGTGACCCACTCGTACCACCAAGGAGGTACGAGTTTTAGGAGTTTTAGGAGGACTTTTTTTTAGGACTTTTAGGAGGGTTAATAAGTTTGGCCAGATTTCCCAATTATTGATGAAGCCCACATTGTCCTTCCACACCTTGGCACATGTGATTATGCTCATGAACAATAGAAGGTCATATCTACCTCCAGGGATCTACGCCCACTGGGGTTTAAATAACTGGATCTCTCCACCATCTGATTGATAACTGAAGAAGCCTTTCGGATGAGAGGTGAAACGTCTTCAAGAAACAAAAAGAAGTCCAGTTGCCCTTTTTTCAAGCTCCAGAGACATCCCTGTTTACTGTTCCTACATTGTAGAAGGTGACTCTGCCTCACCTAAACAGAAAAATTAGGACAGTCAGGGATTACAGCAGGATTTAGCAGGTGAGGTAACCCTAAAATCTGTTCTGGTGACTCAGCATGGCGAAAAGAGGCCCAGCTCACAATTATTTCTCTCTTTCATCTCTTTTTATAAAATAAGCCCCAGTGATGGCGGACAGGCCAATGGGATTGTCTTTTAAGTGTTATTAAATGGGTGGCTGTAGCTCAGTAGGTAGAGCAGGTCACCTACTGATCGGAAGGTCAACGGTTCGATTCCTTGCTACTCCAGGCTACATGCCAATGTATCCTTGGGCAAGATACTTAACCCCAAGTTGCTCTCCGACCGTCCTGTCGGAGTATGAATGTGTGTGAATGTTAGTTAATTAAAGCTTAGCTTAGTAGAAACATGGAAGTGCTTGTATGAATGTGAGTGCATGGGTAAATGTAAAATGTGTTGTGTAAGCGCTTTGAGTGCTCTGACTGAGTAGAAAAGCGCTATATAAGAGCTAGTCCATTTACCATTATTGTTCCTCCATTTGGGCACTGAAGAAACCTGCTACCAGCTTATTCCTTCCATGTCCATTACACAACACAATGGAATAAGGAGTCAATTATTATATTTAATTAGCCAGTTACACACATGTTACAGATCGATCTGGACCAGACAGCGAACCATGACTAAGGTAATACATTAGCAGAATCAGGGCAAGATGTCTGATTCCTATCTAATCCAGTCCAGGTCTCAGAGCTTATCAACTCTGTTACATCATATGCAATGCAAAAAATGTGCGAGAAGAAGGATCCCAACAGCTGCTCCTTCGTATGGCTCAGAGTTTCTCCTTATCTCCTGTTTGGTCTCCTTCTTGTCTCCCAACTTCACTGGGAGTTCCGTGTGATCTACCTGCACTCCTCTTGCGATCGACCAGTAGATCGCAATCGATGTATTGGGCACCCCTGCTCTAAGGCAAAGTTTCTTAGGCAAATAAATGTGAAAATAATAAAAGCAAATGCATATCATGATTATAGTTGAAGCTTCATAAAAATCACTCTTCTACAGCTCAGATGTAAGGGGCAGTGATGTGAAATAAAGGTTCTTCTCTCAAATGAAGCAAACAAATCAGTTCAAAGCATGGAGTTAATCTTAACCCCACAGTTATGAGTCACAGGATTCACATGATGCTGCTCTGTGAGCACAATCAGACTTTGTACAGCTCATGTTGTGTTTGTTTCCTCTTAGTCTGTCAGGTGGAAGTGGAGGAGGGGGCGGAGTCTGTCCAGCTGCCCTTCAAAACCACAGAAACCGTGCCTGGAAATGCCAGAGTTATGTGGCGTTCGAATGAAAAATTCAGGAAGGCCCTTGTGTATGAGAATGGCTCTGAGCAGACTGAAGAACAACACCGGGTTTACAGAGCCCGAACAAAGGTGAATGAAGACCTGCTGAGAACTGGAGACCTCAGTCTGACCCTGGATCAGCCCACAGAGAGAGACAGTGGAGAATACAGATGTGAGGTCTACATTGATGATGACATACTGAGATACAAAACCGTACTGCTCAGAGTCAAAGGTTTGTCTTTGTGTGTGTGTGTGTGTGTGCGTGTGTGTGTGTGAGTGTGTGTGTGTGTGTGTGTGTGTGTGTGCGTGCGTGCGTGTGTGTGTGTCTCTGACTGTCTTGTGTCTCCTCTGCAGGGAGAGCTCAGGTCCAGGATCAAACAGGGATCATCAGGAACAGAAGCAGCTCCATTGATCCGACTCCTCTGATGGCTGATCAATCAGTTTGATCTGTTTGTACTTTGATTATTGATCAGTGATGTCAGAGTGGAGTCAGTGTGATGTTGTTGTGTGTTTGAGCATTTTAGTGTCCATGAAGGTCTCTGCTGCCATAGATCCTCTGAACAGTGACAGAGGTCTCACTCTGGAGGAAACTCTCAGCACTTTCCAGCAGCTCCTCCATCGTGGAGGACTTTCTCTCACTGGAGAGAAGAGAGGAAGCACAGGTGGATGCTCTGAGGAAGAGGAAGGGATTTATGTATCTGGTTTGTTAATAAATTAAATCTTGAAAATGGATTTCTATTTTTTCTTTTTAAACTAGGAATTCCTGGATGGAGGCAGATGTTCCACTGTGGCAATTCCAGAATGGAGGATCTGAAAGATGATGATTTACTTATGATTTTTCCTATTTAAAGTCTCATCTCAAACAACCAACACTGCACGAAAAGAAGCATATTCGTCCCCGTATACTGACGCAGGCGCCGCTATTAAACGGCAGCTTTCGTCAGCATACGGGGATGCACATTTTCGTTCGCCTGAGACGGATATGGTCGTTTACGTACCACCAGAAGCAGCGAGGGGTAAAGGTACGGGGGAGCCGGCAGGCGTTAACGACTACTTTACATATGAATAGCAGCGCTGCAAGCCGAAGCAGCAGCAACAGACCCACGTGGCTTCTCTGTCATTGGATGAAAAAAATTCCATCACAATTCAGCACTCACATGTGATTGGCTGGTAGATCTGTCCCCCATTGGCCTTTATAAAGACAGGCCTGGGCAAGCCCCTCCCTAATAAATAATAACCCAGTAATAAAAATTATTTTTAATTATTATTTCTGTGATATACCTTGTATGTTATGTTGTATTCATGCCATGCTAATAACCTCAACTAAAAGGAATTCAATTAAGAGAAAGACAAATTGTGAGGCACAAGTTTGAATTTCTTTTTTTTATTTACAAAGCAATATGCACATACACACATCATATAATCCATATATATATATAAATTTCTGATCATGTTTGTGTTCTTTTTAATTTGTCTCTTAATTTTGATTGTCTATCTGTGCCTCATGTGTTTTGTTCAAGCATTTTTAATCACCTTTCTGCAGATAAATTTACTGCTGCTTTTAATCATGAGGAGGTTTCTACTTCAAATGATGTAAATCTTTTAGTAGACTCTTTTAACCATCAGTGTCTCTCTATTTTAGATAGTATAGCTCCTTTTAAAATGAGGAAGGCTACTTTTAGCAAATCCTCCCCTTGGATGAACGACAGTATTCACTTTTTGAAACGTAGCTGTCGGAAAGTGGAGCGTCTATGGAAATCAACAAAGCTCCAAGTCCACCTAATTCACTTAAAGGAACTTATATTTTCTTTTAATAACATGGTGAAGGATGCAAGAGCTGCTTATTTCTCTCGGCTGATTTCTAATAGTAGACGAAATCCAAAAATGCTATTTGACACAATCAAACAGATTGTTATACCTGCTTCTCCTACTTCAGCCATTCAGTCTAATGAAGACTGTGAAAACTTTTTATCCTTTTTTATTGGTAAAGTTAACAATATCAGAGCAAACATAAATCCCCCGGTATCTTCTTCTGCCTTACGTCCCACTCGGCCTTCAATCCTGGAGAACTTTTCACCAATATCATTAAAAGATCTCCTAAGTGTGGTTGATAGCATGAAACCCTCCTCTAGCTCCATTGATGTTTTACCCACATTTTTTTTTAATAAAGTTTTTTGCACCATTGGGCCATGTGTGTTAACAATAATTAACAGGTCACTGGTTACTGGCTCTGTCCCCCGATATTTTAAACAAGCTGTTATTCATCCCCTATTGAAAAAACCTGATGCTGATCCTTCACTTCCTCAAAATTTTAGACCAATTCAAAGCTTTCTTTTATATCAAAAGTCTTAGAAAAAGTTGTGGCCAAACAGCTAAATGTTATGTTAGCTAAATATAACCTACTCCATAAGTTTCAGTCTGGATTTCGTAACCTGCACTCCACCGAAACTGCTCTCCTAAGAGTCTCTAACGATATTCTAATGAAAAGGGATGCAGGTGAATACTCTGTTCTTGTACTCCTGGACTTATCGGCAGCATTTGACACAGTAGATCATAACATTTTAATTGACAGGTTAAGGACATGGGTGGGCATCTCTGGGTCAGCCTTAGATTGGTTCCGCTTTTACCTCTCAGACAGAAGCTTCTCAGTGGCTGCTGATAGTTTTATATCCTCACCTGCTGCTCTGTCCTGTGGTGTGCCCCAAGGCTCTGTGTTGGGTCCTATCTTGTTCACTTTGTATTTACTACCTCTCAGAGACATTTTGGGCACATTTAAAGAGGTCTCATATCATTGTTACGCTGATGATATTCAGCTGTATATTTCCTTTTCTCCACAGAATGTTAAAAAACTATCTATTCTTCAGAATTGTGTTGAGGCTGTAAAGAACTGGATGGCTGCTAACTACCTTTCACTTAATACCGGGAAAACATAAGTCCTTGTCTGTGCACCTGATAGCTTTGTTCCCACTGTGATAAACAATCTTGGTTTTTTATCATCAATGGTTCAGTCAAATGTTCGAAACCTAGGAGTTACATTTGACCAAGCTCTTAGCTTTGAGAAACATGTTAATAGCCTTGTGCGATCCTGCTTTTTTCATTTGCGAAATGTTGCCCACCTCAGTCGAATGGTGTCCAAGCCGGAATTGGAAATTATTGTTCATGCTTTTGTCTCCTCTCGGTTGGACTACTGTAATTCTTTATACATTGGTCTCAGCAAATCGTCTTTGAATCGCCTCCAGTTAGTCCAAAATGCTGCTGCCAGGCTACTTAAAGGATCCTCTAAGTGGTCTCATGTGACACCTATCTTGTCATCTCTGCACTGGCTTCCCATAAAGTTCAGATACCAGTTTAAGATCTTGGTGATCACTTTCAGAGCTCTGCATGGTCAAATGCCTGAATACATTAGTGAGCTCTTACACCCATACATAACGCACAGACTGCTGAGGTCTTCTGACCAAAATCTGTTAGTGGTTCCATGCGCTAAGCTAAAAACTAAGGGAGACTGTGCTTTCGAGGTTGCAGCTCCTAAATTGTGGAATGCACTACCATCACACCTGAGATCTGTGGACTCTATTGAATCATTTAAAGAACAGCTCAAGACTCATTTCTACATGCTTGCTTTTAACTAGTGGTTTGTGTGTGTTTTATTGTGTATCATTGTTTTCTTTTCATTGCTGTAAAGCACTTTGTGATTTTATCTAGAAAAGTGCTATATAAATAAAATTTTACTTTACTTTACTTTTAAAGAAAACAAAAACATTATGACATATAATGCTTTGCTACTTCTGGGCCATGTGGTGGTGGCTTTCTCTCAGAGCATGGTCCAGCATACAAACACTTATGGTGCACGGTGTTGTATTTAGGGTGAGCTTCTAGTCTGTCTTGCAGTTTGGCTCAGAGGTCACTGAGCTCCTGGCTGGGGAAGCTTGGGGGTCTTAATCCAGCCCGATACTCCCTCTGAGACGCCATCCTCCTCATCCAACATGAGGTCAGTGGTGACACCGTCCCAGAAGGCAACCTCCTTCACTACCAGGACACTCGCCCTCGCCTCCAGCAGCTGTTGACACAGAGCACACATTAAGTAATTATAAAACTGTATGAAATATTGTGAAAAATCAGGAAACTACACTGAAAGTTTGAGTCTCTTGACTTTGAAGCAAGCAGGAACTTTCATTTCGGGGACACGATGACTAAAATGTTTCTATTTTAATAATAATAATTTTATGAGGTTGTTATCAATGCATTTTTATGTGTGTCGCAACTGTAGCGGCAGTAAAAGGAGACTTGTGCACCTTGGGTTTGTTTCTTCGGTAAATGCATTTATTCTGGCTACATGAGCTCTCAATCTGCGATGCAACAGCTCTTTCTACTGCATTTCTGCATAAAAAGATGTTTTTATAGCCATAAAATAGTTAGTGAGGGTGGAGTGATTCAGGCGGATCACTACTGAAGGCCTAGGTGTGAAATGCACGGCCCACCACTGCTTTTTATATACATTGTGGGTTGTTCAAAAGAAGCCAGATTTTTATAAAGTTAAAAAAAACAATAAGTAATATTTTCCAAAAATAAAACTGCATTTCCAAGCTAACTACACAAATACAGCAGACCAACAGTACAATCCAATACATCTTACCGGCTTCCTTCCCTGCACGACACCGGGCAGGATTTTTAATGGCTGCCGCCTTTTCCGGACCGTGAGGCTGACTGTAGCGGAAGCTGGAAAACATTTTTGTACATTGTAAATGAAGAGTGTAAACACAGTGCATACATAAACATATCCAGGCAAAAAACACACAAACAAACAACACCAACAGATACTTACACACAATTATATCACTGTCCACGCATTAGAAACACTCACACTCGCGTTGTGAGGCGAACACAGTCTGTGGAAAATAAAGGTGAAAATAAGAGTAAAAACATTTTAAGTTCTTCTCTCCTCCACACATTGAATACTGCTGCTTTGTTTCTGATTCTTACCTCTGCAGAGGATCATACCAGCTTTTATTGGATTCAGAGTTGTGCAGGAACTGCTTCCTGTAAGATGAAACCAAATAAAAATAAGAAACCAAATCACAATACGTCTGTCAGCTTACTGTGACCATTCCTCCACTCTTAGTATTTTTGTTTTAGAAACAACCAAGTCTTACCGCGGTTTTCGGATTGTGCTGCCGTCTTTTCCTCTTCAGTAGGTGAGTCTTTGTTAGAGTCCAGAGCATCGAGTCTCTACACAATCGACGCCATCTTGTCTTTCAGCGGCGCTAGTAGAAAGTTGAGTAACTGAGGAGATAACTCACTCATTGCAGCCAGCAGTGTCTTCTCGTCTGCAGCGGGGCTGGTTGAGGCTGGCCGGTAGAGAGGCCCGCTTTCACGAGGAGCTTCTGGGGTGTTGAAAATATAGACGACGTCCTCCATTGTCGTACCAGGAAAGCAGCGTAGACAAAGAACGCCATTCAGTTTGAAAGGAAGAGAATGACCGCACTGATTTCCTTTGGTCTTGCAGACCATCAGGGTGATCCCGCACGTGATCTGTATTGTCCAATCACAGGCGAGGACGCTGCCACACGGAATTCAATTCATTTCATTTCAATTCAATTCAATTTTATTTATATAGCGCCAAATCACAACAAACAGTTGCCTCAAGGCGCTTTGTATTGTGGGCAGAGGTGGCAAAAGTACTGACATTCTGTACTTAAGTAGAAGTACAAGTACTTGTGTTAAAAAATACTTTGGTAAAAGTTGAAGTACTGGTTCAACTTCTCTACTTAAGTAAAAGTAAAAAAGTACAGGCTCTGAAATGTACTCAAAGTAAGAAAGTAAAAGTAGCTCTTTGGAGGACGTTTCTACCTGCTATTTTTGTGTAAAATGAACCAAACCTCATTATATATTATTGTAATAATATAAAATAATACACGAGAATACAAATGTTATTCCAATCTAAATTTTAATCCTAATGAATGCACTCAGCTTGAATCTGTTCTGTAGGACACAAACTGTGAAAGTTAATTTAACCACAGCTCTATTCTCTGTCTTCCATAGTAGAGGGTGACTGTGCCTCCACCTAAACACCAACATGAGGATACTCAGGGGTTACAGTGGGATTCAGAAGGTGGAGGAACCCTAAGATCAGCTGTAGTGGCTCTGCATGGGGAGAAGAACCACAGCTTTCTATTGTAGCTGCAGTAAATGATGTTGGTGTGCAGGCTGTGATCAGCTGACCTGCTGCTGCTGCTCTGAGGTTTACTGCTCTGTGTGGATGAACTGAACTCACAAAGATGTAACCCAGTATTTCACAGCTCTCTGAGCTGATCTCCATCCCCTACACTGACAGCATACAGGCTGTAGAAATGTTGGATTCAGTGAATGAATCTCAGCATCAGCAGCTTTGATTCAAACTCATCTCTGCTGCACTGATGTAACCTGTAACTCTGACCATGAACACAGCCTCTGTGCACCAACACAGAGCTTTACTGTAAATACAGTACAACAAGCTGACCTATTTATTAAACGCTAAACTGCAGTATTTTCACAGAATCTTTGAATAACACAAAGTCAGCATACTTCAGTTTATTTTCCAGTCCTTACCTTTAAATCTAACCTCTCTTCTTCCTCTCCTGTCCTCTTTCTCCATCTCTGAGTGAACTTCTCTCTCTTTGCTCTCCCTGAAATACAGCAGCTCTTCTTTTAGCTCGCAGACACACTGTGTGACAAACTGCACACACTTTGTGTGTTTGCTGATATTTGTTGAGCATTTAGAAACGTTGCATTTACCTGCCACACGTTACTCCCTTTATGCTCGCTCCTCTTCAGTAGCGCTAGCTAAGCTGTTTATGTGCCGCAGCGCAACTTACGGACTCGGTCCGGCCGGCTGTGACCCCTGATTATAGCGCTATAAATGATACATAAATTATATGGGTTTGCGTATTTAATCCCTTTGTACGAGATAAGCCCCGATGATGAAGGATACGCCAGTACGATTGTCTCTTATATGTTATTATTCCTCCGTTTAGGCTCAGATCGTTTGATGTTTGACGGCGCACTGACCGGAAATGCAAACTTCTCTCTGACGTGTTAAAAAGTAACGAGTCTGTTTTGAAAATGTAAAAAGTAGAAAGTACAGATACTTGTGTAAAAATGTAGGGAGTAAAAGTAAAAAGTAGTCATTAAAATAAATACTTAAGTAAAGTACAGATACCTGAAAAATCTACTTAAGTATAGTAACGAAGTATTTGTACTTCGTTACTTCCCACCTCTGATTGTGGGTAAAGACCCTACAATAATACAGTGAAAACCTAACAGTCAAAACGACCCCCTATGAGCTGGAAGACACACATCCACTGTCTGTTTAAACTGAGAAGGTGACTGTTGCATTAAAATTTTTACTTTTTTTTTTTTTTTTTTTTTTTTTACATTTTTCTCATGAAGGTTTTGCTGATATCTCTTATGTACATCCATGTATAGCAAAATGAAAGTTTATATGTTTTATATGTTTATATGTTTTCTTATTCCATCTGCCTTGGTAGTCTTTAATGTCATTAATGCATGTGAACATTCACTGAACGTTTATGGCAGCGTTCATGGGATGTTGTCTGAATGTTCAATGCTAGCTGGGAAGCCACTGCATAGAAGAGGATGATGGTGTGACAGACTTTTTGTTACAGTGAATTAGACTGAAAACTGAGTATGCTTTTCAATGAAAATAATGCTTGTGGTGTCACCAAAATCAAGTTATAGCCTTTGTTTATCTCCCTCAGTCCACTAAAGTTCAGGGTTCACAAAAAACTCCATGACAAAGGCTCACAAGACAGAAGCTCACAGACAGAAGCTCACAGACAGAAGCTCACAGCCTTATTGGAAAAAGGGACAAAAGCTGAAAACATCCAAAAGTATATTTCCAACTAGATAATACTAATTTATAAAATAGAATGATTTCTTCTGAGTTTAGTCTTGTTTGAATGTTTCGCTGTATAATAATTTATGTGTAGTCACATTGTAATGGAAAAAGGCTTAAATGATGATAATGTAAATTTGATTATATATATCTCAAAATAAAAATATGCTGCTTACAACTGTTGGGAGGGGGTAGACCACTGGTGAGTACTGGTGACCACTGGTGAGTACTTGATTTGCATTTGTATGACTCACAGAAACCTCCTTTACATATGAGAGCCTGCCCTTGACCTGAGGAGAGGGGGGGAGCTGAGGGAGCACTGACACAGAGAGTCCACGCACTGCATCGCCTTTTTATATACATTTTGGGTTGTTCAGAAGAAGCCAGATTTTTTATAAAGTTAAAAAAAACAATAAGTAATATTTTCTAAACATAAAACTGCAGTGCTTCCGGTTATGGCAGCCATCTGAGAGGACGTGCTTCCACCACTTTGCTGCTCGCGCTATCGAATTTTCCTAAAAACCCTTCCTTTCACAATGAACTAACCTGCTAGAGTGCACGGGTGGCCAGAATAATGCCTAAAGCAGCAAAATCGCCCCAAGAATTAAGTGAAAAAGCAAAACAACATAAGTTAACGGATGAGGTGAAACGCAGAAAGCTAACGCTAGCCCTTGCTCGACTCCAATGACCGCGGCAGACGGAGAGGAGAAACAGAAATCTCAAAGCAGCAAGGTGGACAAAATACTGTCCATTGTTAATTCCATCCAGAAGAACTTCTCCTCTAGAGCTGACAAAGTCGTGGGGTCCATCGACAGTCTGAGAAACGAGATAAACGACTGTATCCAACGATTAATAGAAACCAATGCTTGCATAGCCGACGCAGAGAGCGAGATAGAAACACTACGGGCAAAAGTGGATACACTAGAGTCCAAGAAGAAAGACTTGGAGGATAAAGTTATGGACCTGGAGGCAAGGTTGAGACAAAACAACCTGAGGCTGGTTAATCTACCCAAGGGAGTGGAAGGACAGGATCTGTGTGCATTCCTGGAGAAGTGGCTGCCGGAGACACTTGGTGTCGGAGCACTGGTCATGGAAAGAGCACACCGAATTGGTCCCCGTGGAGACAGCAACGCAGCGCCTCGTACTTTAATAATGAGATTCCTCAGCTATAAGGACAAACAGTGCATTGCTGTAGCGTCAAGGGCTAATACTGACATTTGCTACCAGAATCAACAAGTACAGCTATACTCAGATACTGCTGCTGGTCTGCATCAACTTCGACCTGATACGCACGGAGCTGCGCAAACTTGGCCTGCACCACGTCGTAGCTCACCCGGCCGAGCTGCTGGTGACCTATCAGGACCAAACTCACTCCTTCAAAACAGCATGTGAGTTCGTAAAGAAGGTCCAGATGAAAGTAGACAAGGATGTAACAATGGGCTGAAAGCACAATTAGTTTCTTAAGTGAGTAAACTGAGACTCTCAGGCAACATATAACTTTGAAGGTACCCGTTTTGGTTTGCACTGCTGATATTGGAACAGTTTGGTATGGACTATTATGAACACACTCGGGGCTGCTGAGGCATGAAGAAGAGGACGCACCTACTCTCCGGTCTATATGCACACTAATTTGAATAAGTTTAAGCCCGAGTAAAAATGTGTAATGAGGAAGGTCAATAACTGTCAAACATAGCGAACAGCATCGGTAGTTAAACTTTTGGTTAGGTTAGAGTGGTTAGACTGCTCCTCTTTGAGAGAGGATCGGTCACACGCTATAGCGGGAGGTGTATGGATGCGGGAGGGAGACCCACAAGGAAGGATAACGGGGGACAGTTAGGGTTCAGGGGGTTTGTTGGGAGTTTTGTTCTATTTAAGCTTCTCAAGGGAAATTTCTTGTTTTCATGGGGTAAACATTTTCTCTTTACTTTTCGCTTTTAGTGCTTTGGTTAGTCTTACATGTCACAAGCTTTAAATCTTAAAATGGTTACGTGGAACTGCAGGGGCCTACAATGCTTAAAGAAGGTTAAACAAGTCATGAATAAATTGCAAGACTTGGACTCCCAAATAATATTTCTGCAGGAGACGCATCTTATGGAAGAGGATAAGAGGCAGGTCAGGAGGAGGTGGCGGGGTAATATATTTACATCAGCATTCAAATCTCGTGCAAGAGGAGTTATGACTCCCCTCTTGCACGAATTCACAAATCTGTCCCATTTCAGGTAAATAATGTTACTAAAGATAAGAGGGGTAGATACTTGATAGTTTAGGGTTCATTATTATTAGAAAATATTAATCTGGTAATGTATACGGTCCTAACACAAATGATTCTGAGTTCTTTCAGGATTTATTCCTCTCACTCTCAGCGCTGCCGGGGCACTTTGTGATCGCCGGGGACTTAAATTGTACCCTTAATCCAGAAATGGATAGATCCACAGGATCAGATCTGATGCATAATAACAGTAGAATTATTATACAGAGGTTTATGAAAGATCTTAGACTGCTGGACATCTTTAGGGAACTCCACCATCGAACTAAGGACTATTCCTTATTCGGCAACATTCAAGACTTACTCGAGAATAGATTATTTTTTAATCTCATCAGAATTAACATCCAAAATTCAAAACTGTACGTATGACAACATAGTAATCTCAGACCATGCACCGTGCTGCCTTACCTACAGTGATGAGAAACTAATCAGGGACCCCCCTAGGTGGCGATTCCAACATAAGTGGTTGCAGGATGATGATTTTGTCAAATATACTGGACTGCAGATCGATGAGTTCTTTCAGTTGAATACGAACCAAACAACAGCAGGCATTAGATGGGATGCCTTTAAAGCATTTCTTAGAGGACATAATATTAGCTACACTGGCAACAAATCCAAAAAAGCCAAGTTGGATAGGCCGCGGCTGGAAAATAAAATAAAGATTACTCAGGAGAGAGTTTTCCAAACAAATCATACAGAGTTGAAAAGAGAACTGCTGCTTTTAAGAGCGGAATATGATAAGCAGTCCAGTTCCAGAGCTGCATCCAGTCTCTTAAGATTAAAACAATCATTTTACGAACAGGGGGATAAAGCTGGAAAACTTTTAGCCTGGCAAATCAAACAGCTTGAAACAACATCGGTTACATCAATTGTAATACAGGATAAAACCCTGACAGACCCTAGGGAAATTAATAACGCTTTTAAAGATTACTATCAGAAATTATATGACACCCAACAAAATTTCAACCATATGGAATTAGACAAGTTCTTGAATGGGCTACATATCCCAGTTATTTCAGGTGATAGTAGGGATGATTTAAATGCAGGAATAAATAAAGAGGAAATAGCACAGGCTATTGATGGAATGAGCTCAGGTAAGCAAGCAGGACCTGATGGTATCCCCATTGACCTTTATAAAACATTTAAGGACAAATTATTGACACCTCTATTAGACATGTTTATAGAATCATTTAAAAAAGGTATCCTGCCCCCCTCCATGAATCAGGCTCTAATTACTCTGCTGCCAAAGCCGGGTAAACCCCCTAATAAGTGTGAAAACCTGAGACCTATTACTTTACTCAACTCCAATCTCAAAATCATCTGCAAACTATTGGCAAAACGGTTGCAAAAAATACTGCCAGACATAATAAATAAGGATCATAATGGGTTTATCAGGGGGAGGCTAGGATACCACAATATTAGAAGGGTTCTGAATATTATTTGGTCTAAAAAAAAAAAGCTAATGACACAGCACTTCTCTCATTGGACGCGGAAAAGGCTTTCAATAGGGTAGAATGGCCTTATCTTTTCAACATTCTGGACAGGATAGATTGTGAAAGTAACTTTATTAAATGGGTTAAAATATTATATAATAATCCAACAGCAGAAATTATATAAAAAAAAAATACTTTCAAAGCCAATTAAAATCAAAAAGGGTTGTCACCAGGGATGCCCACTCTCTCTCTTATTATTCACGTTAACAATCGAGCTGCTGGCAACAGCCATTTGTCTTCATCCACAAATCACAGGGATCACAGTGGGACCCACTGAACACAAAATCTCTCTATTTGCAGATGACATCATCTTGTTTTTGTCAGATTTAAAGGAGTCAGTCCCGGCAGTAATGGAAGTGATCCAAGAGTTTGGGAGAGTCTCAGGCTACAAAGTAAATAATAGCAAATCTTCTATTTTGTTATTGAATATAGATGAAAGGACCAACCCCATCAGGGAGGTTATGCGATTTAAAGTAGGGGCAAATTTTGACTACCTACTGTAGGTGTTATGCTTTTCCCAGAACTGGAGCAGGGTGTCCAATCTAACTACAAGCACTTAATGAAAACAATAACTGCTTCAATCACCAACTGGACAATCCCGCCTATATCCATATTGGGAAGAACTAATGTCCTGAAAATGAGTATACTACCAAAGTTACTATACCTCTTTCAAAGTATCCCCCTGCCGCCTCCTCCTGAACTATTTATTTGGCTTAAAAAAAACATTTTGGGCTTTATGTGGAACAAACAATGGAAGACCTAGGCTACGCCTCTCCTTACTTTATCTACCATTCGACAGAGGGGGGTTAAAGTGCCCCAACTTTAAATTATACTACTGGGCCACACAATTGAGGACCATCATGTTCTATTTTGCAGATAAAGATAATCCACACTGGGTAGAAATGGAATCCCACAACTTAAATTTGACCCTTCCTTTATTCATATATTCTGACACAGCAAAAAAAAACTACAGAAACAAATCACAAATCCTATTCTGAAAAACATGATTAAAGTCTGCCATGATGTTAGAAACTACCTTATGGACCCAAACAGCTTGTCACAATTTAGCCCAATATGGGGCAATCAGTGGTTTACTCCAGGTAGGGCAGATGGCACTTTCAAGATATGGGCATTGTTAGGATTAAAAAGGATTGGTGACCTTTACCCATCAAATTCTGATATATTATTGTCTTTTGGAGAGTTACAATCTAAGTTTAGGCTTAACAAAAAGCATTATTTTAAATTTCTTAAACTGAGAAGCTTTGTCAAAGCAAATCACAGCAATCTTAACAAGCCTCCCCTTACACCACTAGAAAAATTAATGACTAGGAACAAATCAAGAAAGGGCATTATTTTGGACTTTTATGAAGTGCTGATCTTTAACTCAGCAGAGAATTCAAGTAATAAACTCATGAACTGGAATGGGGACTTGTCATCAACTATCAGTGAACAGGAATGAGAAAGGGCCTGTGCTAAAATCCACACAATGTCCATAAATAGCCGTCTTAGAATACTACAATATAAATGGCTAATGTGCATATATGTTACACCTGTACATTTAAATAAGCACAATAACAACATTCCAGATCTTTGTGTAAAGTGCAGTTCTAAAGGGACTCTAATATACTGTATGTGGGAATGTAGTCAAATCAATATATTTTGGAAGGAGGTGAGAGATATAATTGAAAAAATCCTGTCAAAGCAAATTACACTGGATCCTAAATTGTTTTTACTAGCTATATATCCTGAGAAGCACAAATTTAATGAAACAGAATGTACCTTTATAGATATAAGCCTGTTATCTGCAAAAAATTGTATAGCTTTGGCTTGGAAGAATGTCAAGAGGTCCAGCGCCATCCAGTGGTTAAAGCAGATGTTGTCTAATTTGCCACTGGAAAGAAAAGTATATATTAGGAAATCTAAACAGTTTCTATTTGAGAAGATTTGGGGTCATTTCATAAATTTTATTAAGAACTTAGACTTGTCAGAGGGCTTGCTGGACTCTTGATTAGCTGGAACCTGCGGTATGTTATGCTGAATAGACATGTACATTTGTATCTAATTTGTTTGATAATGCTCAATTACCCCTGTTTTTTTGAGAAGCAGTGTTGTGTTTTTTGTTTTTTGCTTTTAGTTTTTGCTCTAATTTTGGGTTATTCATTTTTTTTACTTTGTTTTCCACTCTGTGATTTGGATTCTTTTTAGTCCTAAATGGGCTTATAGTTCTATGTTAACAACATGTAATTATTACAGAAGCTTGTTCAGGCTGTACATGATTGTTTTTACGAGGTAGAAATGTACAATAAAAATATTTTGGAAAAAAAAATAAAATAAAACTGCATTTCCAAACTAACTACACAAATACAGCAGCCCAACAATCCAATCCAACACGTCTTACCCGCTTCCTTCTTGCACAACACCGTGCAGGATTTTTAATGGCTGCCACCTTTTCCGGAACATGAGGCTGACTTTATCGGAAGTTGTGGCGGACCGTCTCATAGGTTTTACAAGAAGCTGGAAAACATTTTTGTACATTGTAAATAAAGAGTGTAAAGACAGTGCGTACATAAACAATATTCAGGCAAAAAAATACACACACACACACACAACACCAATAGATACTTACACACAATTATATCACTGTCCACGCATTAGAAACACTCACACTCGCGTTGTGAGGTGAACACAGTCTGTGGAAATAAACGTGAAAATAAATAACAGTAGAAATATTTTAATTTCTTCTCTCCTCCACACATTGAATACTGCGTGCTTTGTTTTTGATTCTTACGTTTGCAAAGGATCATACTGGCTTTTATTGGATTCGGAGTACCATGGTCAAGTGAGCCGTCAATTCTGAGCCGCGGTCAAGCCAGCCGCAGTTCATCCGCCGCTTAAATTTTCTAGCGCGTCTACCCTAAGGTTTATGGTAGTGCGGCTCATTCGCTGCTGATTTCCATTCACCAGACCAAAAACAGCCTGTCCTATTTTTTATTTATATATGTATTTTCGTTCTGTAAAACACTGTGATATATAACATTATCATTTATTATATTATGCATTTCAAGACAAAATTATGTTGTGTATGTTATTTTGGCAAAGTTAATAGAAATAAAGCTCCAGAAGTCCTATTTTTTCCTCAGTCAAGATGTGTTCCTTTAATCGTGTGAATTTTTCTGATAATCAGCTTGCATTAGAAATTCATGCAGATCTTCACCCTGACCTGCAATAAGTTCCAGCTGATTACCTTTTTTTAATATGTGGCTGGTATGGTATTTGAATAAATAAACACATGCATATGTTATAGTTCTATACAATTGTAATTATAAATCGACAGTTCAGAACATATTTAATAAACTCAATCCAGGATGCTCATATGATATTTAAAAAAATCATTAAAGAATATCCCTGGCTGTGAAGTTCTGTCACAAAGTACTGCAGGATTCCACAGAAATAAAGGGACAAATTAAGTAGATGTGAAAGAAAAACATTGAAAAATTCCTGAAAAATCAGCACTGGAAGTTGACGTGAAATTCCCAGCTAATTATGGATCTAGCTGACCTCCTCTGTATGTGTGCAGAGTCTCATCACAATTTACTCTAGGATTCCACAGAAATTGAAGGTGTAATATACTCATATTCACAAAAGCTAATACAGTATGAAACAAATATTTAAAAAATTCATTAAAAATCTGTTTTGGAATATATTTTTTCATACTGTATTACCTTTGGTGAATATGAGTGTATTACACCTTCAATTTCTGTGGAATCCTAGAGTAAATTGTGATGAAACTGTGCCCACATGCAGAGGGGGTCAGCCAGAGTGATAATCTGTTGAGAGTTCCATGTCAACTTCTTATGTTGATTTTCTTATGAATATTTTAAAAATATTTTCCATATTAAATGAACCTTGGTGAGCTTGAGTGAATTTGTTGCTTGATTACAATGGATTCCTGCAGTTCTTTGTGATGAAACTGTGCCCACATGCAGAGTGGGTGAGCCAGTGTCATAATCTGTTTGGATTTCCACGTGAACTTCCATTGCTGATTTTTTATGAATTTTTTTATTCGATATTTTCCATATTGAACAAACCTTGGTGAATTTTGTGCAGATTTGTTCTGTAGTTTAAGTGGAGTCCTTAACTAGCCTTAGATGAAATTTCACAGCCAGGTAGAGTGGATAATGCAGAAGATGAATCCACAGAAAATTTTTATGTCAGCTATCAATGATAAGCTTTAATGGCCTTATAAAATATATAACCACACTGGACTGAGTTCATTAAATAGGCTCAGAATTGTCAATTTATAATTACAATTGTACAGTCCTATAACTTGACCCTGGGTTTATTTATTCTGATTTTCTGCATGAATATTAGCCACATCCATCCATCCTCTTGCTCTTATTGCGTTCAGCATCACGGGTGGAGGATTGTCAGGCTGGAGCCTATTCCAGATGTCTGCAAAATCAGCTGTCCAGGCCATGATGATGACCTGAATAAATTTGTAATGAGAGCGAATCATGAGTGAAGAATTTGATTACCATCAAATTTCACACATCTTTCTTGAAAAAAATAGGACTTCTGGAGCTGTACTTATCTTAATTTCGCCAAAACAACACACACACACCACAACTTTGTCTTAAAATGCATAATTTAAGAAATGTTATTGTTATATGTCATAGTGTATTACAGAACGAGAACACATATATAAATCAAAAGTAACTACAGGTTATTTTTGTTCCGCTGTACAGAAATCGGCAACGAAGGACGAGCATTACCATACAGCTTAGCATAGAAGCGCAAGAAAATTTAAGCGGCGGCTGATCAGCGGCTGGCTCACTTGACCACGGTGGTTGTCCCACATGGTGCGGGCCTGGAGCTCGATGACGGTTTCTTTTATTTTCTTATTTTCCTCAGAGAGCTGGGTCATTCCCTCGGTGAGGGAATTCACCGACTCTCTGAGGACGCCGTGTTTCCACCTGTTGCTGGCTAAACTCTACAGACTCGCGGAGAGCCTGAAACCCCTTATGGAGAATTTCCAGAATGGAAAGGCGAGCGTCGAAACTGGACAGTTTCTTGTCTATGGACTCCAAAATATCCACCACTTCACTGGAATGTGAAGAGGCAGCCTCTGGGGAATCTTCAGGGCAACTCCTCTTGGTAGATGGAGCTCCTTTGTTGCCGGAGGGAGTCAGCGTCTTGTCTGGTTTACCCATGACAACTCGCTCGAAACACTCGTCAATATAAATCTGTAGACTGTCCAGGTCCTCTTCGCCGTCCTCCAGTGCACTTCAGTTAGGGACTATCTAGCTAATATAAATTTTAAAGCCTTTAAAGTTGTCTATAACTAAGCTGTCTAACAATCACTGACTCGCCGCCTTGCTCGATACTGCCGGGATTCGCGTTGAAGTCTCGTGTTAATACAGCATAGTCTCGCCTACTCCCGTTCAAATGTCTCTTAAGATCTGGACCCAATTCCGGCGTGATTTTGGCCTACTGCTTCTATCCCTCATGCACCTATCGCAGCGAATCATAGCTTTCCCCACTCTCTTGTTGACAAAAACTTCATGATTTGGTCTAATTTAGGCATATGGTCCTTTAAAGACTTATTCATTGATAATGTCTTTGCCACCTTTGCACAACTGTCAGACAGATTTGCTCTTCCATCACACCACTTTTTTAGATATCTTCAAATTCGCAGTTTCACTTGCAGTAATTTCCCCACTTTTCCTTATCTACCTGTAGACTCTGACCTGGACTCCTTGTTTGTGTCTACTACTAGGCTAAAAGTCTCTATCACGATTCTTCATAATTTAATTGGTTCGTTACATCCGAAATCTCTAAACCTGATTGGGAACCTTTGGGAACAGGATATTGGGCAGAACATATCAGATGAGCTCTGGTCAAGTATTCTGACAGGAGTACATCCTCGATTTGTGCTAGGCACTTGTATTCAATGCAAATTGGATCATCGTGTCTATTATACCAAATCCCGACTATCTAAAATTTATAGTTCTGTCTCTTCAACATATGACAGATGTTAGCAGTCCCCTGCAAACCTTATCCATATGTTTTGGCTATGCTCCCGGCTTAATTCCTTTTGGATGGAGATATTTTCTGCCATATCTAGGGTGGTTGGGAGGAAGGTCGACCCGAATCCCCTAAGTGCCTTGTTTGGAGTCTTTTCTGGAAAGCCCGCCAGGGTGGCTCAGGGTGGCTCAGGGTGGCTCAGGGCGCCCCCCCCCCCCCCCCCCCCCTTGTGAACTGGATTAACCTGAGGAGGCTCTGATCATTTGAATGTTTCTGAGTTCAACACTTCTGAGTTTCTCTGACAAGCCTGACACAGAAGAGATGACAATGTTGTGTCTTTGTTAATGTTGCTGTGTTTTTGTAATTTATAAATGTGCTTAGTTAATGTTGTGTTTTTATAATTTGTAATTGTGCTTAGTTAATGTTGTGTTTTTGTAATTTGTAATTGTGCTTAGTTAATGTGTTTTTGTTACGTTGTTGTGTTTTTGTAATTTGTAATTGTGCTTAGTTAATGTGTTTTTGTTAAGTTTTTGTGTTTTTGTAATTTGTAATTGTGCTTAGTTAATGTCATTGTGTTTTTGTTAATGTTTTGTTTTTGTAATTTGTCCAGGAACTTACAGTTCACCTGTTGGGCCTTCCTACTGAGTGTCACGTGGAACCAGGAACCTTTTTCTTGTTTGAGTCTTTGGAGCTGTGAGTCTGTTCAGGAGAGCTTTCTATGAGCTAGAACACCTGGAAAAGCACCAGAGTTTCTTTATTGATAACTTTTAGAGTCCAGTCTCCTGCAGCCCCAGTGATGTTGTTCAGGCTCCTGTTAGAATGAAACTGAGCAATCTTTATTAGTTAAGTTTTTAATTTTCTGCTAGTCAATTCCTCCTTTCGAGACATAAACTCCATTTATGTCTTAATAATTTAGCTTATTTATCTGATGGGCATACTGATTTTTGTGTTATTAGCTTTTTGTTTTTGCTTTAATGCTTGATTTAATATCAGTTTGTTCAGACAATCAAAATTCAAAATGATCTCCGCTCTTCTCTTAAAATCCCTCTATTATGATTATGCATAAATCTGCCAAATAAATAAATGCAAATGCACAAAAGTGTAAATCAGGGGCCTTTATTTTATCATTTGTTTTCATTAACAGGTTTTTAGTTCTCTTTGTTTTGCTTTGTAGCAGAGTGGCAGCTCAAGGTTTGCCACTTTGATTCAGCTGTGTGTCACAAAATATTCACATGCACTGTTTTTTTTTTTCTCTAACCTTTCTTTTTAAGGTTTCACTAAAACGGAGTTCCACCTGGAAACATTTACTTGAAATTTAACAACAATTTAATATAATTTGCATGGAATGCCCCAATTTGGGATGATAAGGCATTAGTCTGTTATATTGGCTTTGTTTTAGGAAAATCACTTGCGTTTTTTCGGCTTTTTTCTCTACTAATTGTCTCTAATATGATAGAGCCAGGGACCCACGAGTGGGCTCCCCTTTAAAATAAAAGAAATAAAATTAAAAGAGCAAAATTGAATTAAATTCAAATAAAAGAATCCAGAGGAAATAATTAAATAAATAAATTAAAACTAATATATGCTTCTCAGTGCTTGCAATCAACGAGATCATTGTTCTATATATTTATGTGTATATATACGCATGTAGACATATGTTTAAGTATACACACACACACTCACACATACACCCCCCCCCCCCCCCCCCCCAAATTTATTATTTATTTTTTTTACGCAAGATATTCAGGACTATTTATGAAACCAGACTCCAATGTTGATCCACTGTTTATTAATTAACTTGCTGGAGTTTACTTTTAAATATTTGTCATTTTATTCATAGTAAGTAAAAAACCGTGTGAGTGGACCACCGCTTTCCCCTCCTGAGTCACCTGACGGTTTGCCAGAATCGCTTCGATGCCGTCTGAAAGTCTTTTTTCCATAGCCTCACCGAACTCCTCCCACACACATAAATCAATCAGAAATCAAATAAACCAAAACTTAAATATGGCACAAAACCATGGGAACAGGATAGACACACAAACACCACAATGAGTTAAACTGATCCCAGGTCTGCTTTGTTTGACATGAACGTTCAAAGTGGAACACGTGGAGTGCTCCTTTATGACTATCAGTCAGTATTGGTTTATTTCAATCATCTAAATGAAATAAAAATTAATGAATCTACAATATTAATAAGCAACAAAGATGCACTGTTTCAGTCAGTTACCATGGTGATGTAACAAGTAAAAAGAGTGACAGCTTCCTGAAAACTGAGAACTCATTAATGTGACATCACAGTACAGCCCTCTGGTCATGTGATCAGATAAAGTCCTAAAAGGCTCAAACACACAACAACAATATCACACTGACTCCACTCTGACATCACTGATCAAACAGAACAAACAGATCAAACTGATTGATCAGCCATCAGAGGAGTCGGATCAATGGAGCTGCTTCTGTTCCTGATGATCCCTGTTTGATCCTGGACCTGAGCTCTCCCTGCAGAGGAGACACAAGACAGTCAGAGACACACACAGGCACATCAGCAGGCAGGCAGGAAGGCAGGCAGATACCTTTGACTTTGAGCAGCACAGTTTTGTATCTGAAGAATTGTTTTTTCATCCAGACATAACAGCTGTATCTTCCACTGTCTCTCTCTGTGGGGTGTTTCAGGGTCAGACTGAGGTCTCCAGTTCTCAGCAGGTCTTCATGCATCTCTGTTCGGTCTCTGTAATCCTGGTCCTGTTCTTCAGGGCAGTCAGAGCCTTCCCTGTATACATGGACCTTCATCAGTGGTTTAGGTTCATAACGTCCCCACTCCACTTTAGTGTCTTCATAAAGGTTTTCTGTGGTTTGGAAGGGCAGCTGGACAGACTCCACCCCCTCCTCCACCTCCACCTGAGAAGCTGAGAGGACAGCAAACACATGAGCTGTGCAGGCAGCAGCAGGTTTTCAGAGTTGTAGAGATAGCTCGAGCACTGTTAAAAGCCCATCCGGTAGGCCATGCGTGATTCACCCAGTGACCAAAAGAAATACATCTACCAGTTAATCACAGCTTGTTGCCCTCAATTCAATTCAATTCAGTTCATATAGCACCAATTCACAACAAACAGTCGCCTCAAGGCGCTTTGTATTGTGGGTAAAGACCCTACAATAATACAGAGAAAACCCAACAGTCAAAACGACCCCCTATGAGCAGCACTTGGTGAAAAACTCCCTTTTAACAGGAAGAAACCTCCAGCAGAACCAGGCTCAGGGAGGGGCAGTCATCTGCCGCGACCGGTTGGGCTGAGGAGAGAGAAAAGACATGCTGTGGAAGAGAGCCAGAAATGAATAACAATTAATGATTAAATACAGAGTGGAGTATAAACAAAGTAAATAAGCTGAATGAAAAGAAACAGTGCATTATGGGAACCCCCAGCAGCCTATGCCTATAGCAGCATAACTAAGGGATGGTTCAGGGTCACCTGATCCAGGTCTAACTATAAACTTTATCATAAAAGACACAATTTTTCAGCCTAATCTTAAAAATAGAGAGGGTGTCTGTCTCCTGAATCCACGCTGGGAGCTGGTTCCACAGAAGAGGGGCCTGAAAGCTGAAGGCTCTGCCTCCCATTCTACTCTTAAGTATCCTAGGAACCACAAGTAAGCCAGCAGTCTGAGAGCAAAGTGCTCTGTTGGGGTGATATGGGACTATGAGGTCTTTGAGATAAGATGGGCCTGATTATTCAAGACCTTGTATGTGAGGAGAAGAATTTTAAATTCTATTCTAAATTTAACCGGAAGCCAATGAAGAGAAGCCAATATGGGAGAAATCTGCTCTCTCTTTCTAGTCCCTGTCAGTACTCTAGCTGCAGCATTTTGGATAATAACGAATTACAATAGTCCACCCTAGAAGTAATAAATGGATGAATTAGCTTTTCAGCATCACTCTGAGAAAGGATGTTTCTAATTTTAGAAATATTGGGCAAATGCAAAAAAGCGGTCCTACATGTTTGTTTAATATGTGCATTGAAGGACAAATCCTGGTCAAAAATGATTCCAAGATTTCTCACAGTGTTACTGGAGGCCAAAGTAATGCCATCCAGAGTAAGTATCTGGTTTGACACCATGTTTCTAAGATTTGTGGGGCCGAGTACAAGAACTTCAGTTTTATCTTAATTTAGTAGCAGGAAATTAGAGGTCATCCAGGCCTTAATGTCTTTAAGACATTCCTGCAGTTTAACTAATTGATGTGTGTCATCTGGCTTCATTGATAGGTAAAGCTGAGTATCATCTGCATAACAATGAAAATTGATGCAATGCTTTCTAATAATACTGCCTAAGGGAAGCATGTATAATGTAAATAAAATTGGTCCTAGCACAGAACCCTGTGGAACTCCATAATTAACCTTAGTGTGTGAAGAAGACTCCCCATTTACATGAACAAATTGGAGTCTATTAGCTAAATATGATTCAAACCACTGCAGTGCAGTACCTTTAATACCTATAGTATGCTCTAATCTCTGTAATAAAATGTTATGGTCAACAGTATCAAAAGCTGCACTGAGGTCCAACAGGACAAGCACAGAGATGAGTCCACTGTCAGAGGCTGTAAGAAGATCATTTGTAACCTTCACTAATGCTGTTTCTGTACTGTGATGAATTCTGAAACCTGACTGAAACTCTTCAAATAAACCGTTCCTTTGCAGATGATCAGTTAGCTGTTTTACATCTACTCTTTCAAGAATCTTTGAGAGAAAAGGAAGGTTAGAGATTGGCCTATAATTAACTAAGACACCTGGGTCAGTGATGGCTTTTTAAGTAGCGGTTTAATTACAGCCAGCTTGAAGGCCTGTGGTACATAGCGAACTAATAAAGACAGATTGATCATTTTTAAGATTGAAGCATCAATAATTGGAAAGACTTCTTTGAACAGTCTAGTAGGAATGGGATCTAATAAACATGTTGCTGGTTTGGAGGAAGTAACTATTGAAGTTAACTCAGAAAGATCAACTGGAGCAAAAGAGTCTAAACAAATACCAGCAGTGCTGAAAGCAGCCGAACATGAAGATAAATCTTTGAGATGGTTATGAATATTTTTTTCTCTAATGTCTAAAATTTTATTTGTAAAGAAATCCATGAAGTCATTACTAGTTAAAGTGAAAGGAATACTCAGCTCTACAGAGGTCTGACTCTTTGTCAGCCTGGCTACAGTGCTGAAAACAAACCTGGGGTTGTTCTTATTTTCTTCAATTAATGATGAGTAGTAAGATGTCCTAACTTTACGGAGGGCTTTTTTATAGAGCCACAAACTCTTTTTCCAGGCTAAATGAGCATCTTCTAATTTAGTGAGACGCCATTCCCTCTCCAGCTTTCGGGTTATCTGCTTTAAGCTGTGCGTTTGTGAATTATACCACGGAGTCAGGCACTTCTGATTTGAAGCTTTCCTTTTCGGAGGAGCCACAGTATCCAAAGTCGTACGCAGTGAGGATGTAAAACTATTGAGGAGATAATCGACCTCACTGGGAGCAGAGTTTAGGTAGCTGTTCTGCACTGTGTTGGCACTGAAGAGCATAACAATGAAGGAATTAGATCCTTAAACTTAGTTACAGCACTTTCAGAAAGACTTCTACCGTAATAAACTTATTCCCCACTGCTGTGTAATCCATTAAAATAAATGTAAATGTTACTAAGAAATGATCAGACAGGAGGGGGCTTTCAGGGAATACTGTTAAGTTTGCAGTTTCTATGTCATAGGTCAGGACAAGATCCAGAGTATGATTAAAGTGGTGGGTGGGCTCCTTTACATTTTGAGAGAAGCCAATTGAATCTAATAGATTAAATGCAGTGTTGAGGCTGTCATTTTCAGCATCTACATGGATGTTAAAATCACAATCACAATGACTCATTGATCCGTGATCAGCAGACAGCACTTTTACAGTGACATATATACTAGCCTGACCCCCAAAAATGGCCAAATAAAAAGTAGAGAACAGGTGGGAGGCAGAGGACCTGATCTCTGACATCGGAGGTATACTGTGAATGGTTGAATTGGAGTGTGGGTCCCACGTGTCCAGGTTGCTGGAAAAGCTCCCCCATGAGTTGAGATCCAGTTTTTGTCGATACAGTCACCCTCAAAACATTCCCATTCCTACACTGATTGACTTCACAGACTGCCTTGAGTATGAGCTGCAGGTGCAAATTGATACTCTGAGGGTCAGCTCAAAGAGAGCAATGTTCCAGAGAGGAGAGGAGAAAGCCATCCACCAAGACAACCACCATACTGATCAACACAGATCCCCCAGGCACAGGCACTATGGCAGCAGTTCCACTAGCTAACGGCAAAGAGAGGAACTACTGTCCATACTGTGACAGTAGCAACCACTCTCTAAACAACTGCTTCAACAGCTACACAAAGACAAAGCTGAGTAAAAATAATAATAATCGTTGCTGGCTCTGTGGTGGGACCCATCATGCAGCAGAATGTGACTTGAAAATGTGCTGTAAGACTTGCAACAAGCGGCATCTCCTGGTCCTGCATGACGTCAGTGACAGATCTATTACTAGAGGTGAGACAGCCCGAGCATCATCTGCAACGATGGACGCTTGCACTACACGAGTGGGAGAGGAAGTGTCATACATTGACAGACACCTAGAAGGATGTAAAATCTTCTTGAAAATCAGCAAGGTGTTACTAATAAATAGAAATGGAGTCTTAGAGTCTTATGCAGTCCTTGGTGATGGTTCAGATACAGCTGCACAACAGTAAGTTATGATAGGGCAGCGTGAAGACTTAACCCTGAGAACTGTGAGACAAGATTTCCATGTCCTCCAAGGAAAGGTTGTTTCCTTCAGCATTTCTCCTGTCTCCAAGCCAAGAAGAATTTTCAAAATACATCAAGTGTTCACTACTGAGACACTTCGGTTGGCCAAGCAAACGCACCCAGTGGACGCCCACAAGCAGAGATATCACCATCTCAGGGGTTTGCCACTGCAAAAAAATTGATTGCACTAAGCCAGTGCTGCTGATAGGATGAGACCACCCACATTTGGTCACCCCAGTGGAAGCTGTCCGGCCCTCCAGGTGGGCATGCAGTTGTCAAGACATGGCTAGGCTGGACATTACAAGGCCCAACGGAGTTGATGTAGACTTTGACTGAACAAGAGTGCTAATTCACCATTTGTCAGCCCCCAAATGCAAATCTGTTTCAAAAGGTTGAAAGACTACGGCAAATGGACGTGCTACCCTAAAGGAATGCGAAAGTCAGCACCAGGTCATGGCAAAACCAAGAAGCAGTAAAGTTTCTTGAGACCAAGACCGAGAGAATAAACATTAAAGTAGTTAATCGCTACGCAACACCACTCCTACGGGCTCCTTACATGCCCACACTGTCTACACCTAAGGAAGCTATGCTCCCTCTGCTTCGCAGCACCAAGCGGGCCGAGTCACCTGGGCAGGTCCTTGTGTACACTGCAGAAATTCAGAGATTACAAAGGGAAAGTTACATTATTAAACTTGAACCAAGAGCAGGGAACACCCCCACTAGTTGGTATAGTCCACACCACATGGTGCTCCTTTCAGTTCCAGGGATAAAGCCTCAATGGCCTCTTTCCCACCAACAGGGTTCCAGAGCCCGTGCCTTTATTTGAACCGTTAGGCAGGTTTTCCACTGCCGAAGCACTCGGTGCTCGGCCGAAAAAAGGGTTCAATTCCGGCCCCGCAAACTAGCTGGTCTCAAACCACGAACGCGTGATGAAAGCGGCAGAAGGCCGTGACTCTGCCATCTCAACATCAAGTTTTCTACCATTTTCCATGTGTATTACATGAGAACAGTGATGCGATTTTCACTGCAGTGAATTAGGTTGGGCTCTAAGGCTGAACTTGTTGCTTTGTATCAGTTCATATCACAGATAACAAGTACGCAAAGTGCGTACTTGTCTGTTTATGGTCCAAACCAAAGTAGTTTGGTTTGGACCATAAAAGGTATTTGCAGCACACCCAAACCCAAAAAAACCCAAAAACATAGCTATTTGTAAATGTGCAGCCCACACTGCGGGCAAAGATCCTGTCACCCAAGGAAATGCCTTTGCAGATAAGATAGCTAAGGAAGCAGAACAGGGTCTCCATGGCCACAGTGACACATACTTACATATGCAAGAGCCTATATGATCGGCGGTTTTACAGGACATGCAAACACAAGCCCCGAAAGCAGAAATAGAGCAGTGGCTTAGGGATGGTGCAACACTGAAGGATAACATTTATCATATTAATGATAAAACCTAAAGCCCTTTTTAAAACTGCAGCATTACTGAGTCATGGGCCTTGCCATGTCTCAACAGGGGGGGATGGTACAGATAATAAGTAAATACTTAAAGTAAATACTAAAAATAATCCACAGGGTAATCTGAGACCAAGAAGGGGTAGATTTCCAACACCTTGTTATCCTTTTCAGTTCCTCCACATGGATTTCATAGAACTGAATCAATGTAGGACTTATAAGTACTGTTTAGTACTTGTAGACCCCTTTACAAAATGGGTTGAAATTATTCCATCGGCAAAAGCAGATGCACTGACAGTTGCAAAAGCCTTATGTAAGACTATAATTCCTAATTATGGCATTCCAGAGAAGCTGTGGAGTGATAATGGACCACACTTTGTAAATGAGATAGTGTCTAAGGTGTCTCAGAATCTAGGCATTGAACTGAAGAACCATTGTGCAGACCACCCGCAGAGTGCAGGGCTAGTGGAAAGAACAAATGGGACAATAAAAAACAGGTTGAGGAAAAGCATGGCAGAAACGGGGAGACCTTGGGTGGACTGTATAGACCTAGTGAAAATGTACATGCGCATAACACCATCAGAATTAGGACTTACTCCATATGAAATATTACACGGCAGACCATTCAGGCTGCCTGTATATACGGAGGAAGAGAAGGCAGAAGAGAGCTGTGATTTGAGTGACTGGATGAGGAAATTTCTACAAAGTAAACAAGTAACTGATGCTAATAAACTGCCAGAAGCATCTTCTTTCTCTTCACAGGTGCCACTGATACAGCCAGTAGACTGGGTGCTGGTCAAGGTCATCAAACGGAAGTGCTGGTCGAACCCGAGGTGAGACGGCCCATACCAAGCTCTACTGACCACACCAACAGCAGTGAAAATCACTGAGAGATCTACGTGGATACATCTGAGTCACTGCAAGAAGGTGGAGCCACTTACTTCAGAGTAAAGGTGGAAGTCTGGTTACAAAGGGGGAAATTCCTTATAGTGGTTTTTTCATCTCAACCCAGTGAAGAAAACAACTGATCCCTACTCCTTTAGAATGGCGCCCTTCTGCAGCTTCACAATTATTTTCAGCGGCCATGTTTGAGATGGATATGCAAGAGTGTGGTGATGGTTCAGTGATGCTAGGTAACCAGTGTCCAGCAGCAGTGGGTTTTTTCCTGGACTTTGCCTACTCTGGAGAGGCACTTATCACTGATGGCAATGTAGAGATGTCTGTCCTGTCCAAAGCTTGCAGGGACTTCCTGATAGGAACCTGGTGGCAGGTATTGTTGAAATGCCTGACACCTGTTTTGTATGTATGTCGGTTTGTGTGTTCACAATGTTCATTCTGCCTTGCATCAGATCTATGATAACGAAGGTTTTTACAAGTTTTGCCGTTGCATACCTGCAGCTTCAGATGGTCGACCAAAGTACTGTGGTGACTGAAGCAGTTTTGTAAGTATGTACGTCTCTGGCAATAGATGAAACACATGGTGAAAATGTGTAAGCAAGTGGTGTGGAGTGGAGATAATGTGCCAGTGAAGCTATGATAAACAGGAGGGAACTGTTGGAATTGTTGTATGTAACTTTATTTTGGTTGCTATGATCATAGCTTCTGTTTTATAAGTTGATAATTTGTTTTTTATGTTATATTGTTGTGCCTTTTATCTTGATGGACACACACACACATACGTGATTTAATCATGTGAAGCGAGTGAAATAAAACAGCTGCGAAGGAGGCCGTCCCTCGGAGATCTTTTCCTCTTTGTTCCGAGTGAGCTTAGAAGACGGTTCCCCTTGCTGCAAGTAAAAATAAGAGTTGCGTGCTTTGTTCCATGTTTTATAAAATGATCTGAATCTATCAACTTGCCTCTTGCGAGACTCCGGCTTCATAAGCCTTCATTCTGCTAAACAGGTGTGGACTGAAGAAACGAGAAGGTGATGGGCTATCGTATTTAAATGTCTCACTATGAGAGCAGTCCACCTGGACCTCGTCTCCACCATGGACACAGATTCCTTTCTTATGGCATTCCATCAGTTCATAGCACGCAGAGGAAAACCATTTGAACATATTTCTGATCAAGGTGTTAACTTCAGAGGAGGGCAGAGAAGCTTTTAATGCACTGCAACCTGAACTACAGGCACGGCTTGCTGCTCAGCAGGTGAGATTCGCTTTCAATCCACGAAGTTCTCCCCATTTTGGTGGGTGCTGGGAGAGATTTGCTCCTTGAAACAGGCCCTACAGAACACTTTAGGGGTGCAGAATATAACAGAGAAGGTTCTGCAGACTGTCTTTACAGAAGTTGAAGGGATTCTGAATTCAAAGCCCCTGGGTTACGTATCTTCAGATATGGCTGATGTGGATGCAGTTACCCCAAACTCTCTGTTGAATGGGCAGTCAGATGCAGCTCTTTCCCAGGTTGTCTATTCTAAATCTGAGATACCGAGTAAGCAACGGTGTCGTCACAGCCAGGTATTAGCTGAGCATTTCTGGAAGCATTTTATTAAGTATTATCTTCCAAGCTTGCAGACCAGACACAAATGGCAAGCAGAGACTCCTGCCATTCTCGTGGGCAAAGAAGTTATGATCATTGATCCTCAACTTCCCCATGCACTATGACCTCTAGGACTGATCACAGAAACCTTTCCCGGATCAGATGGGCCGCAGGCCGTTTGTAGTGCTTTCCAAATTTGAAGCCTCATAGCGTCACAGTAATGCTGCAGTTCGCCCTTACGATGCTTTTATATGACAAACTAGACCCTCAGAATTGGACTGACACCTCACTTGGCCAATCATGTTATGAAATGGATTTTCCAGATCCAATAATAACCAGACAGCATCGTGTAACTTTTCTGGACATGCCCCCAAATCTTCTCCAATCATTCTGATTGGTCGACACTGACCCAAAATCCAAAACCACAGATGTATAGCCAATAAAATTCCTGACACGTGGGTATATGGTGCTATGGGGTGGGTTTTCACATGAAACCATAAACTCCCTGCGTAATCAGTGCGTCCTCCGTGCATGAAACTGAGCAGGAAGAGTGTATGCGCTGTCCAAACAGTGGTTACAATACTTTTTCTCACCAACGGATTATCAGAATGCATCAAAAACAGACCATGTTTATTCAATGAAGTGACTAAATGACTCACGAGAGTGGATTATAATTTATTAGAGAATTTCGTCGCTGCTTCGACCGGTTTTACGGAATCCTGTGAACAAACAGCTGTACTCTAAAATTGATTCATGGTACGTGTTCCGTTTTATTCTCAGCTCGTCCTTGTATTATATGCCGTTTAGATGTAAATATGTATGTAATGGTGAGCTTGGCATGCACCATTACACAGAAAATATCACCGTACGCTGTTGTTATGCCACTTATATTGTGTGTGCGTGCTTTGCATATGGAAATTTACAAGAGCAGTGTTGGGGGCAGGGAAGGTTGTTACAGGTCTCGATGAGGCTTTCATGGGGTCTTTATTACATTTATTACGGCAGGATGAGGACAAAGGCTCAGAGCTTTTTTTGACCAGTTACGTGTCTAAAGTTTTACAAAAAGCTTTATGCTTTGTGTAAGTTTTGTTTGTGGGGGTGGGGGTATTTGTTTGGGAGGGGGTTGTTTTTTTTTTTTTTTTTTTTTTTTTTATGTGTATATGTAGTGTTTACATTTACCGTAACTTCTGATAAATATACAATTTATTTATTTTGTGTGTGTGAAGGAATCACTGAAAATAGACTGGGGGGGGGGGGGGGGGGGCGGTGAACGAAGGCCTAACATTTTCCTTCTTTTACAAATTAGGGCAACCTCTGATTTATATGTCTATAATTATAATTAATTTGTACTATCAGTAACTTTGTGTATAGCAGAGGATTCCTCAGGGTAGTATCTTTGATTAGAGCCCTCACTGATGACTGTATGTTGAAGCATTGAGGAGTTACAGCCATTTGAAGTTTGTATAACAAAGGCTGGCTTACATGCCTGAGATCAACACACAAAAACCTTTACAAAACAGTAGGTTTTTGTGCTATCTTGATAAAATTTGAAATACACATTAAAAACGTTTCATTCTACAGCTTCATTATATTTTCCAGTCCATACCTTCTACACTCAGTGTGTACTTACATGAAAACAAACACGAAAAATCCAGGCGAGGCAAAAATTGTCTAATTTTTCTGTGTTCAAAACTTAATAGCTACATTCTCGTTACAGCATTTGTGACTGCAAAAATGAAAAATATAGTTTGTCTTCTTCACAAAGAGACCAAGCTTTTGCATGTACTCCAAAGAGTTCAGGAACAGCAGCTGATTTAATTTGGGTATGCCTTTTCAGGCGTTTTTGATAATTTTGGAGCGGCCAGTTAAGTGGTTAAAGATTATATCAAAGAGGCGCTGGAATGAATCATTTTGTCCAGTAGAGGGCATTGTTGACCCTCAAAAGAGAGATTTTTCTCCTGTTGATTCTGTGCTCATTTCACCTTACCTGCCTTTACTGTTCATAGAATTAGGATAAATTTTTTTTGTTATTAACTATGATGCATGCTAAATAGATGTTGATTAGTTAAAAGTGATATTTTAATGTTACAATTTTGTACCTATTTTAGAATCACATTTCTACTGGTCAGCATGAGTGTGCCTTCTGTGGGGCAATTGAAAATAAAGTTCTAACCTGATGTGACATCATCTCATGTCTCTGACCAGACTATATTATAAGGGGATAGCATTATTACCACATTTGAGTGATAGTGGGTTAGTG
Organism: Amphilophus citrinellus; assembly: GCA_013435755.1. Classification (NCBI taxonomy): domain Eukaryota; kingdom Metazoa; phylum Chordata; class Actinopteri; order Cichliformes; family Cichlidae; genus Amphilophus; species Amphilophus citrinellus. Next base: position 49,037,341 of record CM024194.1, on the reverse strand, counting down.
TGTCCGCTATAACAAGGACAGAAGCAGACCAGAGCAGAAGATAACAGGGGACAGAGATCTAGGAAGACAAAGCAGTTTATCAGGATGCTGGAGATGATCAGTCATATGATGCGCCGTTATTTTTTTGTTCAGTAATGTTTCCTGTAAGCATGGAGCTGCTGTCTGCTGATGGCTGGTTATACTATTTGGAAAATATGATTTTGCCTCCATCTGTTTTTTGGGAACAGCTCTGTGGTCCCTGCTATTAACAACATCATCTGTCAGCCAGACTAAGTGAGAAAAGTTCCCTCCAAACACTGAGGAAGAAAATATGGAGACTCTGCTGATACTCTAAATGCTCCCTGATTTGGATCTAATGTGAATTTAGAGTGAAGTTATTTATCCATGCTGGCTTCACCAGAAACAGGATGTTTGGTTTCATGCTGCAGGAACTTAAATGCTGGTGTTTCTTTCTGATCAGTCTGTCTGCTCTGCTCACAAACTTTCTAACAAAGAAGACATTTTCCAGCTGCTCTTTAAACCCACCAATATTTCCACTCATCATATTACAGTTTGTCCTGCATTCTGTCTGCTACAATGTTTCCTCATGTTCACTGCTAATAATTTGTCCTTATGGTCCATAAAGAAATGCTGCATGAGACACATTATACTGGGAAACCACCTTTACCTTTAATCAGCATCTCAATAATATGGATCAATACTGATTAATGAGAAGCTGACTGGAAGCAGACAACATCAGGATTCAAAACTCTGACCTTTGACTTTCAGCTCCACTTCTTTCCTCATCAGCATCTTTGCCCTCCTGCTGTAGACGGTGCAGGTGTAGGTCCTTGTGTCCCAGTCTGTGGGGTATTTCAGGGTCAGACTGAAATCTCCAGTGTTTACCAGTTCTTCATTCATCTCTGTTCGGTCTCTGTAGATTACACTCTGTTCTTCAAGCTGCTCAGAACCGTTCTGATACAGGTGGACCTTTCTGTCTTTTTTGTCCTTCCACTCCACTTTTGCATTTTCAGGCAGCAGAACTCTGGTTTTGCAGGGCAGTTGGACAGACTCCTCTCCTGAATCCACCTCCACCACCTGGGGGACTGAAAGGACAACAAAGCACAACATGATGACATCAGCAGCAGGTCTGATGGTCACATGACCTCCCTGTCCCCTCCTCCTAGTCTCAGATTGTGTGTCAGTTTGTTCCTGATGTGTTCCTGACTCGTTCTTTGGTAACTAGTCACAGCGTCCTGTAAAGAGCTGCAGACATGTTGAATGAAGAGCAGAAGAACAGACACACTGAGCCTCCACAGTCGGCCACGTCTCACACACATCAGCACAGGAACCATGAAGATCTCATGTGTCTGCTCTGAACATCTGAAGCTCTCCACCACATGACACATCAATGAGGGCTGCCTGTGACAGTCTGGATGACTACACGGACACTGTAACCTCGTATATCCACTTCTGCGAGGACAGCATTGTGCCATCACGCACCAGGGTGAGTTATAACAGTGACAAACCCTGGTTTACTCCCAAACTGAAGCAGCTGTGGATAGAGAAGAGGGAGGCTTTTAAAAGTGGGAACAAAGACTGCTACAAAGAGGCCAAGTACAGGTTTAGCAAGGAAGTGGCCACTGCTAGATCACATCACTCTGAGAATATACAGCAGCAGATCTCAGAGAACGACGCGGAGTCTGTATGGAAAAGTTTTAGGCAGATTACCAACTACAAGCCTAAAACCCCCCACTCCACAGACGACCTACAAACTGCAAATAGACTGAACGAGTTCTATTGTCGTTTTGATGGTCAGTTCAGCAGCCTTCACACCTCCACCAGTCCCAACTACAATACAGCCAGCACAAATATTCACCCCCCAACCTCCCCCACTCCCCACACCTCAGTGAAGCCCACATCATCAAGGACTTCTACCCCAGAGTCCCCCTCCTCCCCCACCCCCACAGTCTTTTGTATCCAGGAAGACCAGGTGCTAAAGCAGTTCAGGAGTGTCAAAGCTCGCAAAGCTCCAGGGCCAGATGGCGTCTCACCTGCCACACTGAGACACTGTGCTAACGAGCTTGCCCCATTGTTCACGAACATCTTCAACTCCTCACTGGAGGCTTGCCACGTGCCTGTCTGCTTTAAAACCGCTACCATTGTTCCTGTCCCCAAGAAGCCAAGGATCACTGGACTTAATGACTACAGACCTGTGGCACTGACTTCTGTGGTCATGAAGTCATTTGAGCGTCTGGTGCTGTCCCACCTCAAGTCCCTCACAGCCCCCCTTCTGGACCCCCTGCAGTTTGCCTACAGAGCCAACAGGTCTGTGGATGACGCCATCAACCTGACTCTGCACTTCATCCTACAGCATCTGGACTCCCAGGGAACCTACGCCAGGATCCTGTTTGTGGACTTCAGCTCTGCCTTCAACACCATCCTCCCTGATCTCCTCCAAGACAAGCTGTCCCAGATGAACGTGCCTGATCCCATCTGCAGGTGGATCATTGACTTCCTGACGAACAGGAAGCAGCACGTGAGGCTGGGGAAGAATGTCTCGGACTCCCGGACCATCAGCACCGGCACTCCTCAGGGCTGTGTCCTCTCTCCTCTCCTCTTCTCCCTGTACACCAACTGCTGCACCTCTGACCACCAGTCTGTCAAGCTTATTAAGTTTGCAGATGACACGACTCTCATCGGACTCATCTCAGACGGGGACGAGTCGGCCTACAGGAAGGAGGTCAAACGTCTGGTGTCCTGGTGCAGCCACAATAACCTGGTACTGAACGCCCAGAAGACAGTGGAGATTATAGTGGACTTTAGGAAGCACACAGCCCCTCTACCCTCCATCATCCTGACTGACACCCCCATCACCACAGTGGACTCATTTCGCTTCCTGGGAACTACCATCACCCAGGACCTCAAGTGGGAGCCCACCATCACCTCTGTCGTCAAAAAGGCCCAGCAGAGGATGTACTTCCTGCGGCAGTTGAAGAAATTCAACTTGCCAGTAAGGACCATGGTGCAGTTCTATACTGCCATCATCGAGTCCATCCTTACCTCCTCCATCACTGTGTGGTACGCTGGAGCCACCACTAGGGACAAACAAAGACTACAGCGAGTTGTGCACTCTGCTGAGAAGGTGATTGGCTGTAACCTCCCATCTCTCCAGGACCTGTACACCTCCAGGACACTGGGGCGTGCAGGTCGGATCACAGCCGACCACTCTCACCCTGGGCACAGACTTTTTGACCCTCTCCCCTCATGCAGGAGGCTACGGTCCATACGGACTAGAACCTCCCGCCATAAGAACAGTTTCTTCCCCTCTGCTGTTGGACTCATGAACAATAACCCTAAGACTGTTACCACCACCCTCCACAAACGCTGATGACCCTATGTTTATGCACCTGTCTGTTTGCACTGATCACTGCACTGTCATGCACATATTCCTGGACTATAGTTTACATTCTTTTATCTTTTAATTATTCTCTGCACTGTATATTTTGTAATTTTGTAATATTGTGTTATAGTTATAGTCTAATATCTCTGTGTAATTTGTATACTTGTATATTGTCTTATAGTTTTTATACTTATTTGTTTTTTATGTAAGCACGAAGTACCGCAGCAATTTCCTAATGCTGTGAACCTGTTCACCCATATGGCAATAAAACCTTCTGATTCTGATTCTGATTCTGATGACTGAGCACAACTCAAGGAGGAACATTTACTGAAGCTGCTGCAACACTTCCTGTCAGCACATGTTTCCATGGCAGCCTGCTGTTTACCACCACAGAAGAAGAACAGCTGTGTGTCAGATCAGTGCAGTGAAGCACACACACTGTTTAGTAAAGTCATGTGTTAAATTGCTTTTTCACTGAAATAAAATCTTACTTAACTTGTAACTTTACTGTGTGTCTAGAAGTAGTAGGAGGGTTTGAGGCCTGTTGAATTGTTCTTATTCATGATCAGGACACCGAAGCTTATGCCACCTCTCTGTGGCAGCCCCCCCCTGGTTGGACAGGCCCTCTTAGACCATCCTCGAAGCATACTGATCTTCTGCTCTGGCCCCGTGTTGAACTGCTTGGTCATTCAAATTCATGCTTAGGAGTCTGTACTCATAAAACTGCCTTTTTTTTGGGTTCATGTATAGGACACCCGTCATACTGGGTGCCCAAATTTCGATTTACTCTGGTGGTAGAGATAAATCTGTCCAGTGGACCTAGCCATAGGCTACCTTGTATATGTAGCACAGCCAAAGATTTTGGAAATGCAAATCAAGAAAGTATAAATCTGTCTAAGCAACAAGTCTAGGGGCAAACTGGGCCCCACTTTCTCCCTCATATCTGGTCTCTGTAAGTGTGGGCAGTTGTAAATCCTTCTCCAGGAGTACCATAGGATGGACACAAGGAGGTTGTTTCTGACAATTATTGTGATGAATTTTTCTTACTGTCTTGTTGATGTTTTGAAGATGCTCCAGGATGTTTGTGCCTTTTCAGATAATGTCAGTAGAATTAATGACAGTTTCTAATGCATGCTTACAAAGTGCAGACTCAGCACAAATCTTAGACAAAGAAAGGGAAAGAGTATAAATACCACGGTTAGAAGAGGAGAGAGGAAGAAGAGAAGATGTAGCGACTGTCTTTGTCCGTGTTGTCCGTTTTTCCAGCAACTACTAAGGAACAACCTCCCGGGAGGGCTTCTTGCTTTCACTTTTTGTCCTCTGTTTTTTGTGTTTGTATATTTCTAAGTACTAGTAACTTCTTGCAACAGAGCTTGCTCATCTCCATGGATCATTTGGACAGTTTGATTTTATTTGGACTCATACTTAATCTCACCACGGGCTCTCCTCGGTCAGAGGGAGTGATGAGGAAGCCGGGGCATGATCAACAGGTTCTTTCTTCTTTCCTGTTACTCTGTGTGTGTAACTCAATCTTCACTATGTTACTGTCTGTGTCTTTTTAACTATTTGTGTGCCACTAAGATGTCTAATAAACAGCCTGCATCAGAACCTGCTCAACCCTGTGATTTGTTGGTAACTATGATTTTAATCTGCAGTCAAAAAGGAACATGGAGACCCCTAAAATGTAACCTACACATGTTGTGGAGCTGTTTCACTGATCAGTGACTGAGTCTGAAGGAGGTCTGAAACAAGTTTGTGTGAGCGACAGTCAAGGAACCCCCCAGAGGACACCTGCTAACCATCGGCATTATGGGTAGTGTAGGAGGAGAAACTCACCTGACATGAAGTACTGCCGAAAATAAAATAAAAGACCTCCAGAAACCACAAGAAGAACCAGAAGAACCGGGACAGCTATGGCCCAGGATGGAAATGGTTCTGTGGAGAAACACATGGTGCAACATGACCTCTGAACTCTTATCCACGGCTACAGCACTGACCTTTGAACTTGATCTACATCTCTGACCTTTGACCTGCAGCACTACTTTCTGTCTCAGGATGTCTTTGTCCCTGTAGATGGTGCAGATGTATCCTCCTGTGTCTCTCTGTGTGGGCTGTTTCAGGGTCAGACTGAGGTCTCCAGTTCTCAGCAGGTCTTCATTCATCTTCGTTCGCTCTCTGTAAAAACCATCCTGTTTGTTAAGGTGGTCACTGCTATTAGAATACACATGGACCATCATGAGCTCTCGGTCAGAGCGAGTCCACTCCACCCTGGTGTCCTCAGGCAGGTCAGGTGTTGTTTTGCAGGGCAGGATGACAGACTCTGAGCCTTCCTCCACGTTCACCTCCACCTGCTGGTCTGAGAGGACAATAAACCACAATATGAGCTGTAGAAGCAGCAGCAGGCACACTGATGGGAACTGGAGCCCAGCTGAGGATCTACATTCCTGACCTCTGACCCTGTCCTGTAACCAGTAATCAGATGGTAACTAAACTGGAACTGATAGAACATTGTTGCACTTAATAACTAATGAGAGACTACAGAAGTGTCTGTGCTGAGCCTCTACAAGCTGAGCACACACACCTCTGCCCATTAAAGCTGCAAAAAGGAACAACCAATCAGCTACATTGTAAACTGAAGGACCTAAATGATGCACTCAGATCTTCATCTGATTGCATCCTCTAAGCCTTGCATCCTCTAAATGAACCAACAGGTGTGGGGCAGTCAGCCAGCAGGACGTGCATAGATTATCTAGAAATAGCAGCTGAATAGACTGCTAGCCAAAGATCTTCCTAATTGTCAAAACCAGGCCGCGCTCAGTTCATTCGACTTAAGTCTTTCAAATCACACCCCACACTCATTACTTATCTCCTTCCCCTTGGCAATATCTTTCGTAAATTTAGTATTAATTTTCATACAATCATCCCGGACGTTCTCATTAAAAACCTGGTTGACCTGCATCTCCCCTCCTCCACCTGCGCATTGATAAATAACTTCCTCACTGATAGACCAGAGTGAGGCTGGGCTCTCTCCTATCATCCACCCTCACCCTGACCACTGTCTCTCCCCAAGGCTGTGTGCTGAGCCCCCTCCTGTACACCATTTACACACATGACTGTACACCATCCCGTATGTCAAATTCAGTGGCGGATGCTGGTCTTTCAAGGAGGGGAAGCTCAATTTCGGCCTACATTATAAAATGTGTCAGTTTATTTATACAGCAGCACCCGCTGGACAGAAACTGCGACAGAAGTCAGTCTCCAAACACAAGCAGCTACAAAAAACCCCACCAGAAATAGAAGCTCGATTTGTCTCTAGTCGTTTTTAACAAAGAAAATGCCGCTAAGAGGATTAGGAAAGTCTCCGGTTCAACTCAGAACAGAAGGAAAATTTTAAAAATGCTCCCACGGATGTTTACACCAAAAGATCGCTGATTCGCTCATTTCGCTGTTAATCAAAAAGGGATTCAGCCTCAGACAGATCATCCAATCATCATGAAGAAGCTGAGCGTCCGGGCCAGCCGAGGCCAGCCCACTGCCCCATAGACCCCCAGAGACGCTGAGCGTCCGATGGGCGGGACAAAGCCCAGCATTTATCCAATGACTCGTCTCGTTTCGCTGCATTCTTTGCTTTGCTATTGAGCTCTGTAGACGCCCAGCGTCCGCACTGTTTAAAGCACTGGGAAGCTGCGGGAGTGAGTGAGAGGAAAGCCGCGTCGTTACCAGTGATAAGAAGCTGATTCTGAACAAAAGTTGAGCGCGTTGTAGTGCACATTTAGTCAATGACATGTACACACAACAGTATATATTTGATCACTTATTTTTTGACATTTTAGGGGAAGCTGAGCTTCCCTTGCAGTCTTAGAGCAATCGCCTCTGGTCAAATTCCATCCTTATATTTGCAGTTGACACCGTCTTGTTGGGCTCATTACAGGAGGGGACGAGGAGGCCTACAGAGATGAGGTGAAACATCTGTCCATGTGATGCACAGCCAACAACCTACTACTGAACACTTCAAAAACCAAGGAGATCATTGTAGACTTCCAATGGACCAGAGTGGACCACGCCCCGTCTACATTGGCGAGGATGTGGTGGAGACAGTGACGTCGTTCAGATTCCTGGAAGTCAAATTCAGTGATGGCAAAGGCCCAGCAGAGATTACACTTCCTGAGGGTCCTCAGGAAGAACAAACTGAACCAGAGTCTGCTGGTGAACTTCTACCAATCCACCATCGAGAGTGTGATCATATACTGCATCTCTGCCTGGTACGCTGGGAGCTCGGCTGCAGAGAGACCTGCCCTCCAGAGGGTCATAAACACTGCGCAGGAAATTGTCGTCTGTCCTCTGCCCTCCCTGGTGGAGATCGCTTGCTCCAGACGCCTGAGAAGGTCCAGGACCATTCTCAATGATCCCTCCCACCCGGTGCATCACCTGATCGAACAGTTGCCTTCTGGCAAATGATTCAGGTCAATGAAAGACTGCACATCCAGACTAAGTAACAGTTTCTTCCCATGAGCCATCAGAATATTAAACAACCACTGAACTGATCAGTCACCCTGCCACATCATGTTCAATAACTCTGACTATACTCTGCAATACCGACCAAACAGCTGCTACTACTGCTATCACTCACAGACATCCATATCATAGTCCCAAAAAATATATTTATTATTCTGATATTTCCTCAGCTGTGAAAATAAAGATTCCTCAGTTGTGCAAATAATTCCTTAGCTGTGTAAATATAATTCAGATATATGTATAAACCAGAGGCGATTGCTCTAAGACTGCAAGGGAAGCTCAGCTTCCCCTAAAATGTCAAAAAATAGGTGATCAAACATATACTGTTGTGTGTACATGTCATTGACTAAATATGCGCTACAACGCGCTCAACTTTTGTTCAGAATCAGCTTCTTATCACTGGTAACGACGCGGCTTTCCTCTCTCTTATTTCCGCAGCTTCACAGTGTTAAACAGTGCGGACGCTGAGCGTCTACAGAGCTCAATAGCAAAGCAAACAGTGCCGCAAAACGAGACGAGTCATTGGATAAATGCTGGGCTTTGTCCCGCCCATCGGACACTCAGCGTCTCTGGGGGTCTATGGGGCAGTGGGCTGGCCTCGGCTGGCCCGGACGCTCAGCTTCTGCATGATGATTGGATGATCTGTCTGAGGCTGAATCCCTTTTTGATTGACAGCGAAATGAGCGAATCAGCGATCTTTTGGTGTAAACATCCGTGGGAGCATTTTTAAATTTTCCTTCTGTTCTGAGTTGAACCGGAGACTTTCCTAATCCTCTTAGCGGCATTTTCTTTGTTAAAAATGACTAGAGACAAATCGAGCTTCTAGTTTCTGTCCAGCGGGTGCTGCTGTATAAATAAACTGACACATTTTATGATGTAGGCCGAAATTGAGCTTCTCCTCCTTGAAAGACCAGCATCCGCCACTGGTATAAACAGTGTTTTATATGTCTTATTTATGTTTTATTAACTTATTAACTCTGTTCTGCTTCATATACTTTATACCAGGGCTCTTAAAATCCAGGCCTCGAGGTCCGGTGTCCTGTAGGTTTTAGATGTGTCCCTGATCCAACACAAGTAGTTATAATTAGGCGGCCCGTTCACACCTAGGTGTGAAAAAAGCCTTGCGCGTGCGTGTGAGGTGCGTGTGCGCGTGCGTGTGTCCGTGTGTGTTTGCGCTGACGTGTGATAATGACGTACACGCGTCCGATCAAAACAATCGAGCTCATTGTCTCTCCTCACAAGTGTTTTTCCCACATGATCATCAAAGAGGTTCAAACTCACAAGACAGTGGTTAATTAAAAATACAAAGGTAAATAATCTAATATCCGAGCTCACCTGTCGAGCATGATACAGACAGTAGTTAATTAAAATACTATGGCTAAATAATAGCCCTATATCAGACCTCAGCAGTGGGGTTGTTCATTTACATACAAGAAAGCCGGCTGTCCCAGTCCTCCCATCAAAGGGTTATGATGTGTTAGTAGATTCACCCTCGAAACCCAAGGCATTTATTTAGACACACACACAAATAATTACACAATCGGCCTTACTAAAAGTCTATGCAAATGATAAAATAAATAAATAAAATAAATAATATACTGACATCCACTACAGTTCCCATTAATCAACTCAACAACATGTCGCATTTTACAACGCCGCGATCCGGCGACAACAGATGAAGTTTGCTGCATGTTTAGCGTATTCACATTTCAGCGCTAGTTTCTTAAATCGCTTTGTAGTTATTTTTTAATCTGATTTTCCCATCGGAGACTTTTTTCTCAGGAAATAATAACAACTCACATGTTAGGGGGATCCGTTCATCCATGTAAACACCGTGATCGTGATCGCTAACGGCATAGGATCGCTGGGGACTGATTTTGCAGCACGGCCCTAACCTGCGAATGGCTTTCTGTGCGGATAAAACTGCAGTTCCTGTATCGGGCTGCAAACAAAGTGGTTAGGTAATGCAAAGTTAACCCGGAGATCACTGAGCTTTCTCTCTCTTTTACCAGGCAGTCCCACAGGCTTGTGTGATCTCGTTTAGTGAGTTGAGCAAACAAATTTGGTGTAAAAACCAAAGAAATCCCGATCGTATTGAAAAAATGTCAGACTATGATCAAAATCTAGATAGGCCTCGTGATCAGTCCTATATCAACATTCTCCCCACAGGGTTAAGACAGAAAACAGAATGTCATGCTCATCATAAGCTTTGTGCCATGATCAGTACAAGGTTTTTTCCATGTTAAAGCGTGGAGTGTAGGCAGGGCGATCAGCTGACACGGAGTTTTTGTTTGTTTGGAGTCATTGTTACAAGCTACAAACAGTTTATACGTATCAGTTTTCGAGGGGGCCCAGCTGAATGTATCCTGATAGTATCTATTAAGCGTAATTTAATAAAATATCTATTACTAACGTGTTTGTTAATTAAAGTAGGTTTTGTATCTAGGAATTTCCACCCATGTTGTCGAGAAAGCAGGGCTTACTGTTCCGTTTTTCTCTCTATGTGGGATTTTTTTTTTTTTCCACGTCCTGTTTAAGCTTTATGTGATGAGTAACACAGCGCCCTGGCTGTTTCTTAGTTGCGAACATCACATTATTTTTCCATGTTCAAGCATGGAGCGATGAGAGTGTGATCAGCTGAAATGGAGTTTTTTTGTTGTTCTTTCAAATGAAGGCGCAAAGGATCATGGGAGTTTCTTAGTTGCGAACATCTGTCACGTCCTGGGCCGTTTGCCCAGCGTTTTGTGTTTAGTTTATTTCCTGAGCTTCTCCTCCCAGTATGTTTGTCTTGTTCCCCGTGTTGTGACTCGTCTGCGTGTTCCTTGGTTTATCACTTCCTGTTTTACTTTGCCAGTGTGATTTTCCCTGTGCTTTGCGTTTAGTTTGCTTCCTCTGTTATTAGTTTCATTTGCCTCACCTGCTGTGCCCTGCTGTTTCCTCTTCCCCTGATTACCCATTGTTTATTTAAGCCCTCAGTTTCCATGTGTTCTTTGTCGCGTCATTGATGTTGTGTACCTACGTGTCCCCGTGTTCCAGTGTTTCCTGTGCTCCCTTCGTCTTCCTCCCAAAAGGTTTTGTATTTCTTTTTGTCCGGTCCCAATAAATACCTTTAAGTCATACCCATCTCTGGAGTCCTACGTGTTTGTCCTTCCTCGCCCGTTTTCCTCCCCGGCCATGACAACATCACATTATTTTTCCATGTTCAAGCATGGAGCGATGAGAGTGTGATCAGCTGAAATGGAGTTCTTTTGTTGTTCTTTCAAATGAAGGCGCAAAGGATCATGGGAGTTCTCATTTCGTGGTTTATGTGTTTAGTTTACAATGTTATCGGTCATGTTTTGTGGATCTCTCATAGATATTATTAATTTGAGATGTGAATTACGCACGTTGCCAGGTACGGAGACTAACTAGTAATGGAACACCGTGACTGAGATGTCTGTAGCCACTAATGGCCTACGGTCACCGCGGTTGTTTCAGAGAAGCACGTATGTGTTTCTTGTCAATAAAGTTGCAGTTCCTGGCTATGAACAGTGAGCGCACGTCAGAAATTCTAAAACCAACTCAAATTCTCATGTGTTCCTTGTATTTGAGCGTGACAAGACCGTCTCAAATGTTGGTTGTGAAGAGGATCGCGTAGTTTCTTTTTCCCCCAAAGTTTTTGTTTTTTAAACTGACTCTGGCGCAACGTTACACTCGGGCTTTTAAATGGATTCAGGTAAGCATATTCTTTTACACAACATTATGTACACCAAACTGTATTCTGTATAGCAACTCATTCCTTTTTTTTTAAAGAAAAATAAATAAATAATTGTACGTTTGTGTATTTTGTGTATATAACATTAATGATAACTAATGATGCTTGTTTTCCAGACGTTAAAACTTCACCACCGTCACAACCATCACGGGTGATGACCGTTCCTCCTCCTCCTGATTCTCCATCTTCTTCACCTCCACCATCTCACCCAATACCTGAACAGCAACTGTCGCGGCACGGGGTCGCGGCTGTTAAGATCGCTACACTACGCATTCTGTGTAAGGCCGTGCAGAACTATCATGAAGAGATATGCTACGGATGTCGAGTCAAACACCCTAGCTATGATCAGCACAGCTGTAAGCAGGTTATTCCTGATTTCTTCTATGCACCCCATTACGACGAAGTGATGAAATTATTCTGGACAGATCGACTCATTCCTGCCGTTCGACTCTTCTTGTGGTCTAACAGTCGGGACGACGCACGTAAGGATTTCACATGGATTGTGGACGCTCAGGTGTCTGAATTGATGCATGCATTAAACATCACAGATGCAATAGACAGTTTGTATCATGAACTGAGGGAGGAGTATTTCTTTGAGGACTTACCAGCAGAGCTTCTCATGGTGGAAAACTACTGGCTAGGCAAACACAGACTGTGTATGTAATGCATACTCTGTATTTTCTGGTTTATGGGTTGAAATAAAAAAAATCAATGTTAAAAACTGTACAGGCTCCTCATTTTTTAAACTCTGCATTCCTCACGGAAAACAGTGCAATATATGTTTAAAACATCTTTTCATTCATTCATAAAAACATCACATACTATGTCCCAAACAAACAAACAAACAAACAAACAAAAAAAAAACTATGGTTAAAGCAATAGTTGTGTATTTTCCTATCTAAGGTGTGTTTCTTACACCATTCTTGTATTTCTATTTGTTATCACATCTGCATTTTCTTAAAAAAAAACACTAACCGACTCTAATTTTCAGGTACAAAGAGGTCGGCACTCACACGACGTTCATTAGGTGAACTCGCACTCATGTACACTTTAACTATTCATCCCAATTACCAGGGTGTGTTACTTTAGTTTCTGTTTTTACCACCGAAGATGTTTCACTGAGCTTGATAAAACCTGACAGTTTGGCGAATTCATTATAGGTGCAGAATCTCATCCTTTTTTCTGACCATTCCACACAGCTTACCCCAAAGTACGATTCAAGCTCACAACAGAATATCACACAGGAGGAAATAATGCCTCAGTGACGTGTATAATCCTATTTTTGTGTAAGTCAAAACGATGCACCGATTTACCCATTAACCATGTTTCTATTCTTTTTCATCATCATTAACAGAGGATCTTAGCTTGTTAATGAAACATCTCTGCACAGTTTGTCTTCATCAGTATCAACTCAATAGAATACAGCAGAATAAAAGTTTTATTACAGGGTGTTGTTAAAACACATCAATTCGGCTAACATGTTTAAACAAACTCCCACTCCTAAATAACCTTTTATAAAATAACAATGCTAACAGCCCCTGTGTCTGCATCGTGCAAAAGGTTTAGGATGTTGATAAATCAGATCATACAGACTAGCACGTTTTTTTTTTTCATGTGTAAACTTTGTTTTTTTCTTGTATCTTAGACTGCATAGTGCCCACAGGGTTAGCGACAGTCAAGGGTGGGCCCCAGTCAGAGCAAAGGATCATGGGAGTTCTCATTTCGGTGTTTATATGCTTAGTTACAATGTTGTCAGCTATGTTTTGCTGCTCTTTCATCGATGTTATTAGCTTGAGAGGTGAATTACGTACGTTGTCAGGTATGGCGACTAGCTAGTAATGGAACACCGTGACCGTGATGGCTGTAGGTGCTAATGACCTACGGTCCCCGTGACTGATTCAGAATACGTCTGTGTTTTGTGTGACGAAAAGCTGCAGTATCTGTATACGACCAGTAGGGCGAGGTCACGAGAGCCAAAGGCGGTTATAAGCTTGTCTCTGCAGTGTTTGCAGTGCGAGGATTTCGCAATGTCACAGATCTACGATCTGATGGAGGTGCGTAATTTCCCTGTGGAGACGACTCAGCTACACGCGGTCGTGCTAGACTTTGTGAAACTCAGCGTCAAGTCCGTTCTAAACGTGCTTATTCAAAAACACAAAAGAGAGATTTGCGCAGGATGTGAAGCCTCACACCCCTCACAAAGAAGACACACCTGTGGGGCTCCTTTAGAGAGACACTACTTTTTCAAGTATTACGAGCACCTATCGAAAAGATTTTGGAATGGGCATTTTATACCTATATTGATGCAAATTCTCCGTTTGGAAGGCTTCACTCCGGACACACACAGGCTTATGGGCGCAACGGAGGCTTATCTTCACGAGTTAAGAGAGGTCAAAGATATTGAACGGGCACTTTTTGAATTGGAGGACAGTGTTATCGGAGTCAAACGTTCATCTGTTGACCATGTGATAAACCAGAATTACCATCTGTGGATTTAACTTCATTGTGTGCATTTAAATCGAAACTGCATACTTTTTTGGCTGATTCCATCGGTTGTACTTGATTTACTTAATTTATGTTATAAATTTTTAATTATTTTATGTCTATGAACATGTAACTGTGTGATGTTTGCATTTCTGTTTTACATGTTTATATTCTGCTACGGATTATCTTAGTCTGATCATCCATGAAAAAATAAGAGATTTTTAATCTCAAGGGATCCTTTCCTTGCTAAAATATCACCTTAGTTTGATTTCACTATAGTGGACTTAAGTAATTTTTCATAGTATCATGTCACTGTTTGTTGATGCACAAAGTCTGCAACAAGATGTTTTTTAAAATAAAAGTTTGTAGTGCAGTACTGGTGAGACACAGCAGCGTTTTTAATACACAAATCTGCACACTATCTCATGTCTAAGTATTGATCAGACACTCGATGGCTCGTATAGTTATGATCCATGCTACAAAGACCAAAACATAATGCATTTATATATTTTTGTGTTTAAAAACACGTGTTACAGATGGGTTAATGAGGTTAAAAGGAAAAAAAAGAAAAGTCCACGCAACTCTCCTCATAAACCCTAAGGGTGTTAAAGCATCTTAGTACTTCAGCACAGCTGTTATCAACATTATTCTTAAAGATAATTACCCAACCTATCCATCTGCAGGTTGATCCATAAAGACTTTATATGTTCATATATCACACCAAACATTTCACAAACTCCATGGCAGACACTCAGGTCTAGTGAACTTGTAGACACACAAAGTAATTTTGTTTATCTTCACAGTTTGTATATCACTCCTATTGTGGTTTTAGTTTAAAGCAGATGTATAAGAGAGAGAGAAAAGCATCAGCTATATTCTAACAACACACTTGAAAGAAAGCTCAAAGTTTACTCAAACAGTGCTGCACCGCGCACATCTACTATGAAATGGGTGAATATCAGCTAGGATTAGCTACTATGCTTTGTTTTGTGAGTAAAAATCACTGTACTGAATTATATTACTTAAAACTATGAGGTGAAAGTAATACCATCACACAAGGTTGTGATGTTTATGTATCCAATAATCAAAACATTCAGCGCTCTGAAAGCATTATTGGTTCAGGTTCCTTTATACACACTTTACAAACTTTGTCCCAATAAAGCTCACAGATTAAGCAAAATGGACTCTAAGCAATGCAAAATTCCCACAGACTGGAGAAGGAGATAACTCAGAAAACCTCATCCACACAGATCAACAACTACCCCCCACATCCACAAACCATACCAACACCATCAGTAGCCCCCCACCCTGTTGTAACATCCCCCTATCACACCCCCACCAGACTATCATCACCACTTCTTCCCCATCAGGTCAGTACTACCCCCACATCACCCCCCCATACCAACAGTTCTGCGCTTGATTTAAAGTTACAGTCTGATGTTTAATTTTGTAGCGGCTAAACTATGTTTTTAACTCACACAGTATAACCGCAAGGATTTTATTTTGCTCATCAATGGATCTATACCAACTATTCATCAGTACAGACTATACCCAAAGAAATATGTTTCTCTCCACTAAACCCCCAAAAGTTTTTATAGGAATGAAAGGTCTATGAATTTACCGCTGTTTTAATTCCTTTCACGCCAACCATCATGAGTTATGATTGAGTAAATTAGCCACGTATTTTCAGAGCCTACATCAGTGGTAAGTGGAATCTGAAACTAAGTTAGATAAAAATAATGCAGTTGCACGAGGGGTGTAGGCTTCACACTTACTTCATACCTGATAGAGCAATACCAGGCTCATGGAGTTGAAGAAACAATTTTACACGTATTTTGTTTTCACACGTATTTTGTTGTAGTCAAACAGGGCTTGTGCACTTAGTTTGTAACCACAAGTTTATTCTGTAGTGAAGATCATGAATTTTTTTACATGTGTAACAGTTTTAATGATCAGATAAACATGAACAGATGTGTTTAATGTGACAAGAAAAGCTAAAAAGATTCATTAGTTTGCACATTTTTTGTAGGTGGGAAAAAAAGCACAGAAAAGTCCTTTTTTCTTTTTGGAACACAAAACTATAACTTTTAACCCGTACACAAAACAGTGTATCACTCCTGCTTTATTAACGTTTATTCCATCACATATCACAAAAAAAAAAACTACGTAAGACATCAAATGATTTATACACATAAACGTATCAAACAAACAATTTTTCTCGTAAAATGTTTGTTACTGTAATGTTACATGCTGTCTCAAACTGAGGCGGTGTTTGAGGGGGTCCACCATTCAGGTATATAGGGTATGTCCTCATCCTGAATCCAGAGCGGCTCAGGATCAGAGGCTTTCTCCTCACCCCGGATACGGTTACGTGGGATGTCTAACATTGCAGTTACACCGAAATCCCATCCCTTGTTATTGATGGTGTGGATACGGTAGCTACGTGTGTGGAAGTTTGGGTCGCACCATGAACATGGGCATATTGCTGTCTGTGGACCGCTCCACCATGGCAGATCACATGACGAATCCTTAAGCGGTTTGGGGACAGGTGTTTTCTCATTACCCGCGGACCCGATGGTGCCCTCTGATTTCTTTGCCTCGCCGTGTGGGTGGTTAGGATTGTCTGACAGGTCATCTTCAGACTTAAGTGACTGAGGGTCAGATGTTTTCTGTGGTCCGACGAAAGGAGGCCAGGCCCACTCTGTTGCATCAATGCCTGGTGAAGGATTAAAATGCCACGAATCTTCCTCATCATCCTCGCTGGGTTCGATAGTCCAGGGTTGCGGAGGGGAGGTACTCCAGACCGACGTCTCGTCACCATCACACCATTTTTCAGATGTAGGGACGCAGTATTCAGAGACTTCAGAGTTTTCACTGACTGTACTGTTTGTACTTTGTTCGTTGAGGTTTGTCTGATCAGAAGAGTTGTAAGAAGCCATATTCTCGTCCCAGAGTCTGTGTTGTGAAAATATATGACCCCAAAACAATCGACCACGGCTTTTAAAGACCGCCTGTGAAAGCGGGAGGGTGTCATGGTAAAAACAGGCGTTGTGTTACTAGCGTCTAAACTGCCAGTAAATTCATGCATAGTCTATGGTATGTGTGTTTGATTCATATCAAGTGTAAAACAAATGATTGACAGGCCTTATCCTTGGGAGATACGCACAAAATCACTAATAAAATGATAATATAACAGTTTCTGACACCTAGGGTGAAATAAAAGCGCCACTGAGCTCATATGTTTCCATACAGACTTCTCTTTATTCGTACCCTGCTAAATCCTAGGGTTAGAAATTTAAAAAAATCGTTCATCACATATACAAGGTGTTGAATAATCAACCCTATTAGAGCATTATGTCCCTCAGACTGATGCCTTACTTATCCTTGGATGTGTAGGTTAGAACAGTATGGAGAGCCTCAAACGTCAAACTCCACAATTTGGATTTGGGAGACATATAGTTAGGGATAGATCAGGGGGGGCCCATACATATATAGCTATGTCAGTATTACAGATCTAGACTGTAGTTTTTTAAACTTTGAACTTCTTTCAAGTGTGCTGTTAGAATATAGTTGATGCTTTTCTCTCTCTTATACAGCTGCTTTAAACTAAAACCACAATAGGAGTGATATACAAACTGTGAAGATAAACAAAATTACTTTGTGTATCTACACGTTCACTAGACCTGAGTGTCCGCCATGGAGTTTGTGAACGGTTTGGTGTGATATATGAACATATAAGGCTTTATGGATCAACTGCAGATGATAGGTTGGTCATTTCTTTACGAATACTGTTGATACAGCTGTGTTGAGTACTACGATGCTTTGCACACCCTTAGGTTATGAGGAGAGTTGCGGTGGACTTTTCTTTTTTTTCTTTTAACCTCATTAACCCTTCTGTATCCACGGTTTTTGAACACAAAAATATATAATGCATGTTGTTTGGTCTTTGTAGCAGGATCATAACGATACGAGCCATCGGTGTCTGATCAATATGGACTGAGATAGTGTGCAGATTGTTGTATAAAAACGCGGCTGGGCTCACCGTACTGCACGACAAACTTGTATTTTTAAAAAATCTTGTTGCAGACTTTGTGCATCAACAACAGTGACATGGTACTATGAAAAAACTACGAAGTCCCCTATAGTGAAATCAACTCAGGTGATATTTTAGCAAGGAACGGATCCCTTGATATACAAAATCTCTTATTTTTTCCTGGATGATCAGACTAAGATAATCAGTAGCAGAATATAACAGGTAACAATAAATACAAACATCACATAGTTACATGTTCATAGACATAAAATAATTAAAGTTTATAACATAAATTAAGAAAATCAATTACAACCGATGGAATCAGCAAAAAAAAGTATGCAGTTTCGCTATTTAAATGCACACATGAGTTAATCACGATGTATTCTGGTTATCACCTTGGTCAACAGATGAACTTTTGACTCCGATAACACTGTCCTCCATTCAAAAAGTGCCCGTTCAATATCTTTGACCTCTCTTACCTTTATGACCTACCTAGAACAGGTTCCGCCAGGCAATATTTTAATTTTTACATGTTGTAGTGCCATTTTTTGGAATCTTTCAATTTCTATAACAATAGAGTTCTTATATCTAAATTTTCCAAATATGTATGAAAGATATCATAGTACCTACAGAAATTAGCTAAAAGGTCCAATAACCCACAAAAAAATTGAAAATCGTTTTTTTATTTTACATATTTTTCTAGATACGAAAATCCATAGCTGTATTCTTCAAAATTGTAAATGAGAAAAAGATGCACAGAGGCCTTTCAAACACAGAAATAATTTTGATCTTTTCATAACTTCATTTGTAAGATACACTCATTTTATAAATGTAGATTAAACGAAAAAAAATGGAATACTGTGCAGAATTTGCAAAAGACAGCAGTCATCAAAATAACGACTTTAAATGTGTATTAAAAGTTCTAATGTCTCTCTGGAACATATACAGGAAGGTATAAAGTCAACCATGCAGTGTTGTCTGCTGTGCCAGGGCTAGGAGAATAAAACTACATTTCCCGGCAAGAATGAGCGATTCGCGGAAAAATGACGTCACTTCCTGTTGGTGCAGGTAGCGGCTGATGAAATCAGTGATAGTTCGTGTGTGAAACGTGATGAAGGACTTTCCAACGTGGAAGTGCTGTTATCAGTAATGAAACAAGGGACGCAAGGCTTATCATGTTGTTGTTTACGCTTTATATGCACGATTCTGCGAACTGTTTGAGGAAGGATGTAGCGCTCTGGGCACATGTTGAATGCATGATGTGAGTGTAAATTCCTGTGGTTTTATATACAAAAAGATTACTGCTCTTTCTTATTTGTTGCCGTTCAAGCGTCATTCAAAATGCGCATGCAAATGAGGACATGACGGGCCGCCGACGGGCCGCCGGTACAGAAGGTTTAAATCGTGAAGATAAGCCTCCGTTGCGCCATAAGCCTGTTTGTGTCCGGAGTGAAGCCTTCCAAACTAAATTTGGATCAATATAGGTATAAAATTCCCATTCCAAAATCTTTTCGATCGGTGCTCGTATACTTGAAAAAGTAGTGTCTCTCTAAAGGAGCCCACAGGTTTGTTTCTTTGTGAGGGGTTGCGGCTTACATCCTGGGCAATCTCTCTTTTGGTTTTTTTGAATAAGCGTTAGAACTGATTGACGCTGGTTTCACAGTCTAGCACGACCGCGTGAGCTGAGTCTCTCACAGGGAATTACGCACCTCCATAGATCGTAGATCTGTGAATGCGATCCTCGCCCTGCAAACATGCAGAGAAGCTTATAACCCGCCTTGGCTCTGTGACCTGCCCTACTGGTCGTATACATATACTGCGCTTTTCGTCCCCGCAAAACACAACGTCTTCTGAATCAGTCACGGGGACCTTAGGTCATTACACTACAGCCATCACGGTCACGGGTGTCCATTACTAGCTAGTCGCCATACCTGAAACGTACGTAATTCACCTCTCAAGCTAATAACATCGATAAAGAGCAGCAAACATAGCTGACAAATTTGTACTAAGCATATAAACACCGCAATGAGAACTCCCATGATCTTTGCTCTGACGGGGCCCGCCCTTGACTGTTCTACCCTGGGGCACTATGCAGTCTAAGATCCAAGAAAAAACAAGTTTACCATGAAAAAAAAAAAACGGCTGTTGTATGATCTGATTTATAACCATCCTACCTTTTGCACGATGCAGCCACAGGGGCTGTTAGCATTGTTATTTTATAAAAGGTTATTTAGGAGTGGGAGTTTGTTTAAACATTTAGCCGAATTGATGTGTTTAACACACCCTTTAATAAAACTTTTATTCTGCTGTATTCTATGAGTTGATACTGTAAGACAAATGTGCAGAGATTTTTCATAACAAGCTAAGATCCTCTGTGTAATGATGTGAAAAGGAATAGAAACATGGTTATGGGTAAATCGGTGCATCGTTTTGACTTCCACAAAAATAGATTATACACGTCACTGAGGCATTATTCTCCTGTTGTGATATTCTGTTGTGAGCTTGAATCGTACTTGGGGTAAGCTTGTGTATGGTCAGAAAAAAGGATGAGATTCTGCACCTATAATAATTCGCCAACCTGTCAGTTTTTTCAAGCTATGGACACTTCTTCGTGTAAAAACAGAAACTAAGTACAACCTGTAATGGATGAATAGTTAAAGTGTACATGAGTGCGGTTCACCTAAGAACGTCGTGTGGTGCCGACCTCTTTTACCTGAAAATTTAGAGTCGGTTAGGTTTTTTTTAAGAAAAATCAGATGTGATAACAAATAGCAATACAAATGTGTAGAAACACACCTTAGATAGGAACAAAACACAACTTATTGCTTTAACATAGTTTTTTTTTTTTTGTTTGTTTGTTTGTTTGTTTGGTACATCGTATGTGATTGTTTTTTGAATGCATGAAAGATGTTTTAACCATTATTGCACTGTTTTCCGTGGGAATGCAGATTTTTAAAAAATGAGGGCCTGTACAGTTTTTCACATTGATTTTTTTTATTTCAACCATAACCAGAAAATACAGAGTATGCATTACATCCCAGTCTGGTTTGGCTAGCCAGTATTTTCCACATGAGAAGCTCTGCTGTAAGTCCTCAAGACATACTCCTCCTCAGTTCATGTACAAACTGTCTATTGCATCGTGATGTTAATGCATGCATCAATTCATACACCTGAGCGTCCACACTCCTGTGACATCCTTCCGGCTCGTCCCGACTGTTAGAGCACCACAAGAGTCGAACGGCAGGAATGAGTCGATCTGTTCAGCCTAATTTCCTCACTTGGTCGTAAGGGGTGCATAGCAGAAATCAGGAATAACCTGCTTACAGCTTGGCTTCTCTCGGGAGGGGTTTGCCTCGACATCCGAGCATATCTCTTCATGAAGTTCTGCCGGCCTTACACAGACTGCGTAGTGTGCGTCTTAACACCGCGACCCCGTTGCCGCGACAGTTCTGTTCAGGTATGGGTGGATGGTGGAGGTGAAGAAGATGGAGAATCAGGAGGAGGCGGACGGTCATCACCCGTGATGGTTGTTGCGTGGTGAAGTTTTACGTCTGGAAAACAGCTCATTAGTTATCATTAATTTATATACCCAAATACACAACCGTACAATTATTTATTATTTCTTTAAAAAACAGGAATGAGTTGCATACGAAACAGTTTTGGTTCACCTAATGCTGTGTTAAAAGAATAGCTACCTGATCATTTAAAAGTCCGGTGTAACGTTGCGCCAGAGTCCTTTTAAAAAACAAAACTTTGGGGGGAAAAGAAACGACGCGCTCCTCTTCACAAGCACATTTGAGACGGTCTTGTCAGCTCAAATACGGAAACATAGAATTTGAGTTGGTTTAGAATTTCTGACGTGCGCTTCACGTTCATACCGGGAACTGCCACTTTATTGCAAGAAACACATAGTGCTTCTCTGAAACACGCGGTGACGTAGGCCATTAGTGGCTACAGAATCCCGTCCGGGTTCCATTCCTAGTTAGTCTCCGTCCTGGCACGTGCGTAATTCACATCTCATTAATATTCAGAGAGATCCACAAAACTGACGATACATTGTAACTAAACACATAAACCACTAAATGAGAACTCCCATGATCCTTTTGCGCCTTCATTTGAAAACAAACAAAAGAACTCATTTCAGCTTATCAACTCTCGTCGCTCCATGCTTGAAATGGAAAAATAATGTTATGTTGCATGGCCGGGGAGGAAACGGGCGGAGGAAGTACAAACACGTAGGACTCCAGAGATGGGTATGACTTAAAGGTATTTATTGGGACCGGACAAAAGACATACAAAACTTTTGGAGGAAGACGAAGGGAGCCCAGGAAACACTGGAACACGGGGACACGTATGTACACAACATCATGACGCGACAAGAACCCATGGAAACTTAGGTTAATAAACAATGGGTCATCAAGGGTAAGAGGAAACAGCATGCCACAGCAGTGAGCAATGAAACTAATAACAGAGGAAGCAAATAAACGCAACGCACAGGGAAAATCACACTGGCAAAGTAAAAACCGGAAGTGATAAACCAAGGCACTCGCAGCATGACGCAGTCACAACACGGGGAACAAGAACCAAAACATAACTGGGAGGAGAAGTAGGAACTAAACTAAACACAAAACGTGGGGCAAACAGGCAAGGAGTGACAGATGTTCGCAAACTAAGAAACTCCATGATCCTTTGCGCCTTCATTTGAAAGAACACAAAAAAAAACTCCATTTAAGCTGATCACACTCTCTCGCTCCATGCTTTGAACATGGAAAATAAGGTGATGTTCGCAACTAAGAAAAGAAACAGCCAGGGCGCTGTGTTATCATCACATAGCTTAAACAGGACGGGAAAAAAAAAAAAAAATCCCACATAGAGCGAAAAAAGGAACAGTAAGCCTGCTTTTCGACAACATGGTGGGAAATTCTCTAGATACTAAAACTACTTATTAACAAACACGTTAGTAATCGATATTTTATTCAATTACGACCCTTAATAGGTACTATCAGTATACATTCAGCTGGGCCCCCTGGAAAACTGATCACGTTTATAAACTGTTGAGCCTTGTAACAATGTCAAACAACCAAAAACTCCGTTTGTGTCATGCCTGATCGCCCTGCCTACACTCCACGCGTTCACATGGAAAAAACCTATTTTATGATCATGGCACAAAGGCTCTGATGAGCATGACCTTCTGCTTTTCTTGTTTAACCATTGTGGGCCGAGAATGTTATATAGACTGATCACGAGGGCCTATCTTAGAACTTTTGCTACATCGTTCTGACATTTTTTCAATTGACGATTCGGGGATTTCTTTGGTTTTTACACCAAATTGTTCTTTGCTCAACTCACCTAACGAGATCACACAAGCCTGTGGGGACTGCCTGGTAAAAAGAGGGAGAGAAAGCGCATGTGATCTCCGGTTAACTTTGCATTACCTAACCCACTTTTGTTTGCAGCCCGATACAGGAACTGCAGTTTTATCCGCACAGAACGATCGCAGGTTAGGCGCGTGCTTGCAAAATCATTCCCCCCTCAGTCTATCCTATGCCGTTAGAGCGATCCACGACCCGGTGTTTACCTGGATGAAAGGATCCCTCCCAACATGTGAGTGGTTATTTTTCCTGAGAAAAATTAGTCTCCAGATGGGAAAATCCGATTAAAAAATAACTACAAAGCGATTTAAGAAACTAGCCTGAAATGTGAAACGCTAAACATGAGCAAATCTTCATCCTTTGCGGCCGGATGATCGCGGCGTTGTAAATGCGACCTGTGTGAGTTATTAATGGGACTGTAGTGGATTCGTCAGTATATTATCTATTTTATTTATTTATTTTATAATTTGCAAGACTTTTAGTAAGCGATTGTTTAATTATTTGTGTGTGTGTCTAAATAATGCCTTGGGTTTCGAGGTGAATCCTACCTCAACACTATCATAACCCTCGGATGGGAGGAATGGGACCGGCGGCATTCTGGTATGAAATGAACAACCCCACTGCTGAGGTCTGACTATAGGGCATCTATTTAGCCATAGTATTTTAATAACTACTTTCTGTATCATGCTCGACAGGTGAGCTCGGATATTAGATTATTACCTTGTATTTGTACTTAACCACTGTCTTGGTATGAGTTGAAACCGACTTTGAATGAATCAGGTGGGAAAAACATTGTGAGGAGAGAGACAATGCAGCTCGGCTGGTTTTGATCGGACGCGTTACGTCATTATCACACCGTCAGCGCAAAACACACACGGACACACGCACGCGCAAACGTCACTAACACGCACCTTCACACGCACGCGCAAGGCTTTTTTCCACCTAGGTGTGAACGGGCCTTCTGCTGC
>CM024194.1:48935770-49012334 GCA_013435755.1 Amphilophus citrinellus | reverse complement strand
CCCGTTAACACCTAGATGTGAAAAAAGCCTTTGCGGCGTTGCGTGTGAGGTGCGTGTGCAGTGGTGTGTCAGTGTGTGTTGCGCTGACGGGTGATTAATGACGTAACGCGTCCGATCACAAACAATCGAGTCATTGTATCTCCTCAACAAGTGTTTTTCCCCCATGGATCATTAAAGAGGTTCAAACTCCAAAGACAGTGGTTAATTACAAATAACAAAGGTAACATTAATCTCTCTTAATCTCCGAAGCTCACTGCGAGCATGATACCGGACCGTAGTTAATTAACATACTATGGCTAAATAATAGCCTATATCAGACTCAGCCGGGGGGTTGTTCTTTACATACAGAAAAGCCGGTGTCCCCTTCTCCCAATCAAAGGGTTTATGAGTGTTAGTAGATCACCCTCGAAACCCCAAGCATTTATTTAGACACACACCCAAATAATTACACAATCGCCGTATAAAAGTCATGCAAATGAAAAGTAATAAATAACTAATAATTACTGACATCCACTACAGTTCCCATTAAGCCATCACACAAATGTCGCATTTACAACGCCGCGATCCGGCGACACAGATGAATTTGATGCAGTTTTAGGTATTCACATTTCAGCGCTCGTTCTTAATCGGCTTTGTAGTTATTTTTTAATTGATTTTCATCGGAGACTTTTTCAGGCAATAATAACAACTCACATGTTAGGGGGAGCGTTATCCATGAAACCCCCGTGACGTGATCGCTAACGGCATCATAGGATCGCTGGGGACTGATTGCAGCCGGCCCTCATTCTAAACCCTGCGAATGGCTTTTGTGCGGATTATAAAAACTGCAGTTCCTGTATCGGGCTGCAACAAAAGTGGTTAGGTATGCAACGTTAACCCGGAGATCACTGAGCTTTCTCTCTCTTTTACCAAGGCAGTCCCACAGGACTTGTGTGATCTCGTTTAGTGAGTTGAGCAAACAAAAATTTGGTTGTAAAAAACCAAAAGAAATCCCGATTCGGTATTGAAAAATGCAACGATGATCAAATCTAGAATAGGTCGTGATCAGTCTCTATTCACAATTCTCCCCAGGGTGTTAAGACAAGAAACAGACACTGTAATGCTCATCATAAGCTGTGTGCAGATCAGTACAAGGTTTTTTCCATGGTAAAGCGTGGAGTGTAGCAGGGCGAATCAGCTGGACACGGAAGTTTTTGTTTGTTTGGAGTACCTTGTAAAAGCTACAAAAGTTTATACGTATAGTTTTCGAGGGGGCCCAGCTGAGTGTATCCCGGATAGTATCTATTAAGCGTAATTTAATAAAATTATTATTACTAACGTGTTTGTTATTATAAAGTATGTTTTTGTATCTAGGAATTTCCACCCATGTTGTCGAGAAAGCCGGCGCTTAGTTCCGTTTTTCTCTCTATGTGGGATTTTTTTTTTTCCCACGTCCTGTTTAAGCTTTATGTGTGAGTAACACAGCGCCCTGCGTGTTCTTAGTTGCGAACATCACATTTTTTTTTTCCAGTCACGATGATCGATGAGAGTGTGATCAGCTGAAATGGAGTTTTTTTGTTGTTCTTCACATGAGGCGCAAAGGATCATGGGGTTTCCTAGTTGCGAACATCTGTAGTCCTGGGCCGTTTGCCCGCGTTTTGTTTTAGTTATTTCTGACTTCTCCTCCCAGTTTTTGTCTTGTTCCGTGTTGGACTCGTCTGCGTGTTCCTGGTTATCACTTCCTGTTTACTTTGCAGTGTGATTTTCCCTGTGGCTTTGCGTTAGTTTGTTTCCTCTGTATTAGTTCATTGCCTCTCCTGCTTGCCTGCTGTTCCTCTTTCCCTGTTACCCATTGTTTTTAAGCCCTCAGTTTCCATGTGTTCTTTGTCGCGTCATTGATGTTGTGTACCTACGTTTCCGGGTGTCCAGTTTCCTGTGTCCCTTCGTCTTCTCCCCAAAGGTTTGTATTCTTTTTGTCCGGTCCCACTAATACCTTTAGTCATACCGATTCTGGCGTCCTACGTGTTTTCCTTCCTCGCCGTTTTCTCCCCGGCCATGACAACACACATTATTTTTCCATGTTCAAGCTGGAGCGATGAGAGTGTTATCAGCTGAAATTGAGTTCTTTTTGTGTTCTTTCAGATGAGGTGTAACTGATCAGGGAGTTCTCATTTCGTGGTTTATGTGTTATACAATGTTTCGGTCATGGTTTGTGGACTCCTCATTGATATTTCTTACTTTAGATGTGACTTACGCACGTTGCCAGTACGGAGCCTACCGTTACTTGGAACCCCGTGTGAGTGTCTGTAGCCACTAATGGCCTACGGTCACCGCGGCGTTGTTTCAGAGAAGCACTTGTGTTTTTGTCACTAAAGTTGCAGTTCCTGGCTATGAACAGTGAGCGCACGTCAGAAATTCTAAAACCAACTCAATTCTCATGTGTTCCTTGTATTTGAGCGTGACAAGACCGTCTCAAATGTTGGTTGTGAAGAGGATCGCGTAGTTTCTTTTTCCCCCAAAGTTTTTGTTTTTTAAACTGACTCTGGCGCAACGTTACACTCGGACTTTTAAATGGATTCAGGTAAGCATATTCTTTTACACAGCATTATGTGAACCAAACTGTATTCTGTATAGCAACTCATTCCTTTTTTTTAAAGAAAAATAAATAAATAATTGTACGTTTGTGTATTTTGTGTATATAACATTAATGATAACTAATGATGCTGTTTTTCCAGACGTTAAAACTTCACCACCGTCACAACCATCACGGGTGATGACCGTTCCTCCTCCTCCTGATTCTCCATCTTCTTCACCTCCACCATCTCACCAATACCTGAACAGCAACTGTCGCGGCACGGGGTCGCGGCTGTTAAGATCGCTACACTACGCATTCTGTGTAAGGCCGTGCAGAACTATCATGAAGAGATATGCTACGGATGTCGAGTCAAACACCCTAGCTATGATCAGCACAGCTGTAAGCAGGTTATTCCTGATTTCTTCTATGCACCCCATTACGACGAAGTGATGAAATTATTCTGGACAGATCGACTCATTCCTGCCGTTCGACTCTCTTGTGGTCTAACAGTCGGGACGACGCACGTAAGGATTTCACATGGATTGTGGACGCTCAGGTGTCTGAATTGATGCATGCATTAAACATCACAGATGCAATAGACAGTTTGTATCATGAACTGAGGGAGGAGTATTTCTTTGAGGACTTACCAGCAGAGCTTCTCATGGTGGAAAACTACTGGCTAGGCAAACACAGACTGTGTATGTAATGCATACTCTGTATTTTCTGGTTTATGGGTTGAAATAAAAAAATCAATGTTAAAAACTGTACAGGCTCCTCATTTTTTAAACTCTGCATTCCTCACGGAAAACAGTGCAATATATGTTTAAAACATCTTTTCATTCATTCATAAAAACATCAACATACTATGTCCCAAACAAACAAACAAAACAAACAAACAAAAAAAAAACTATGGTTAAAGCAATAGTTGTGTATTTTCCTATCTAAGGTGTGTTTCTTACACCATTCTTGTATTTCTATTTGTTATCACATCTGCATTTTCTTAAAAAAAAACACTAAACCGACTCTAATTTTCAGGTACAAAGAGGTCGGCACTCACACGACGTTCATTAGGTGAACTCGCACTCATGTACACTTTAACTATTCATCCCAATTACCAGGGTGTGTTACTTTAGTTTCTGTTTTTACCACCGAAGATGTTTCACTGAGCTTGATAAAACCTGACAGTTTGGCGAATTCATTATAGGTGCAGAATCTCATCCTTTTTTCTGACCATTCCACACAGCTTACCCCAAAGTACGATTCAAGCTCACAACAGAATATCACACAGGAGGAAATAATGCCTCAGTGACGTGTATAATCCTATTTTTTGTGTAAGTCAAAACGATGCACCGATTTACCCATTAACCATGTTTCTATTCTTTTTCATCATCATTAACAGAGGATCTTAGCTTGTTAATGAAACATCTCTGCACAGTTTGTCTTCATCAGTATCAACTCAATAGAATACAGCAGAATAAAAGTTTTATTACAGGGTGTTGTTAAAACACATCAATTCGGCTAACATGTTTTAAACAACACTCCCACTCCTAAATAACCTTTTATAAAATAACAATGCTAACAGCCCCTGTGTCTGCATCGTGCAAAAGGTTTAGGATGTTGATAAATCAGATCATACAGACTAGCACGTTTTTTTTTTTTCATGTGTAAACTTTGTTTTTTTCTTGTATCTTAGACTGCATAGTGCCCACAGGGTTAGAGACAGTCAAGGGCGGGCCCCCGTCAGAGCAAAGGATCATGGGAGTTCTCATTTCGGTGTTTATATGCTTAGTTACAATGTTGTCAGCTATGTTTTGCTGCTCTTTCATCGATGTTATTAGCTTGAGAGGTGAATTACGTACGTTGTCAGGTATGGCGACTAGCTAGTAATGGAACACCGTGACCGTGATGGCTGTAGGTGCTAATGACCTACGGTCCCCGTGACTGATTCAGAATACGTCTGTGTTTTGTGTGACGAAAAGCTGCAGTATCTGTATACGACCAGTAGGGCGAGGTCACGAGAGCCAAAGGCGGTTATAAGCTTGTCTCTGCAGTGTTTGCAGTGCGAGGATTTCGCAATGTCACAGATCTACGATCTGATGGAGGTGCGTAATTTCCCTGTGGAGACGACTCAGCTACACGCGGTCGTGCTAGACTTTGTGAAACTCAGCGTCAAGTCCGTTCTAAACGTGCTTATTCAAAAACACAAAAGAGAGATTTGCGCAGGATGTGAAGCCTCACACCCCTCACAAAGAAGACACACCTGTGGGGCTCCTTTAGAGAGACACTACTTTTTCAAGTATTACGAGCACCTATCGAAAAGATTTTGGAATGGGCATTTTATACCTATATTGATGCAAATTCTCCGTTTGGAAGGCTTCACTCCGGACACACACAGGCTTATGGGCGCAACGGAGGCTTATCTTCACGAGTTAAGAGAGGTCAAAGATATTGAACGGGCACTTTTTGAATTGGAGGACAGTGTTATCGGAGTCAAACGTTCATCTGTTGACCATGTGATAAACCAGAATTACCATCTGTGGATTTAACTTCATTGTGTGCATTTAAATCGAAACTGCATACTTTTTTTGGCTGATTCCATCGGTTGTACTTGATTTTCTTAATTTATGTTATAAACTTTTAATTATTTTATGTCTATGAACATGTAACTATGTGATGTTTGTATTTCTGTTTTACATGTTTATATTCTGCTACGGATTATCTTAGTCTGATCATCCATGAAAAAATAAGAGATTTTTAATCTCAAGGGATCCTTTCCTTGCTAAAATATCACCTTAGTTTGATTTCACTATAGTGGACTTAAGTAATTTTTCATAGTATCATGTCACTGTTTGTTGATGCACAAAGTCTGCAACAAGATGTTTTTTAAAATAAAAGTTGTAGTGCAGTACTGGTGAGACACAGCAGCGTTTTTAATACACAAATCTGCACACTATCTCATGTCTAAGTATTGATCAGACACTCGATGGCTCGTATAGTTATGATCCATGCTACAAAGACCAAAACATAATGCATTTATATATTTTGTGTTTAAAAACACGTGTTACAGATGGGTTAATGAGGTTAAAAGGAAAAAAAAGAAAAGTCCACGCAACTCTCCTCATAAACCCTAAGGGTGTTAAAGCATCTTAGTACTTCAGCACAGCTGTTATCAACATTATTCTTAAAGATAATTACCCAACCTATCCATCTGCAGGTTGATCCATAAAGACTTTATATGTTCATATATCACACCAAACATTTCACAAACTCCATGGCAGACACTCAGGTCTAGTGAACGTGTAGATACACAAAGTAATTTTGTTTATCTTCACAGTTTGTATATCACTCCTATTGTGGTTTTAGTTTAAAGCAGCTGTATAAGAGAGAGAAAAGCATCAGCTACATTCTAACAACACACTTGAAAGAAAGCTCAAAGTTTACTCAAACAGTGCTGCACCGCGCACATCTACTATGAAATGGGTGAATATCAGCTAGGATTATCTACTATGCTTTGTTTTGTGAGTAAAAATCACTGTACTGAAGTATATTACTTAAAACTATGAGGTGAAAGTAATACCATCACACAAGGTTGTGATGTTTATGTATCCAATAATCAAAACATTCAGCGCTCTGAAAGCGTTATTGGTTCAGGTTCCTTTATACACACTTTACAAACTTTGTCCCAATAAAGTTTACAGATTAAGCAAAAATGGACTCTAAGCAATGCAAAATTCCCACAGACTGGAGAAGGAGATAACTCAGAAAACCTCATCCACACAGATCAACAACTACCCCCACATTCACAAAGTCTACCAACACAGACAGTAGCCCCCACCCTGTTGTAACATCCCCCCATCACACCCCCCCCCACCCCCCACCCACCAGACTATCAACAACACTTCTCCCCCATCAGGTCAGTACTATCCCTCACATCACCCCCCCCCCCCCCCCCCATGTCATCAGTTCTGCGCTTGATTTAAAGTTACAGTCTGATGTTTAATTTTGTAGCGGCTAAACTATGTTTTTAACTCACACGGTATAACCGCAAGGATTTTATTTTGCTCATGAATGGATCTATACCAACTATTCATCAGTACAGACTATACTCAAAGAAATATGTTTCTCTCCACTAAACCCCCAAAAGTTTTTATAGGAATGAAAGGCCTATGAATTTACCGCTGTTTTAATTCCTTTCACGCCAAACCATCATGAGCTATGATTGAGTAAATTAGCCACGTATTTTCAGAGCCTACATCAGTGGTAAGTGGAATCTGAAACTAAGCTAGATAAAAAATAATGCAGTTGCACAAGGGTTGTAGGGGTCATACTTACATCATACCTGATAGAGCAATACCAGGCTCATGTAATTGAAGAAACAATTTTAAAACATTTATTTAACAAGATACAGTCACACGTATTTTGTTGTAGTCAAACATGGCTTGTACACTTAGTTTGTAACCACAAATTTATTCTGTAGTGAAGATCATGAATTTTTTTTTACATGTGTAACAGTTTTAATGATCAGATACACATGAACAGATGTGTTTAATGTGACAAGAAAAGCTGAAAAGATTCGTTAGTTTGCACATTTTTGTAGGTGAGGAACAAAAGCACAGAAAAGTCCTTTTTTCTTTTTGGAACACAAAACTATAACTTTTAACCCGTACACAAAACAGTGTATCACTCCTGCTTTATGAACGTTTATTCCATCACATATCACAAAAAAACTACATAAGACATCAAATGATTTATACACATAAGCGTATCAAACAATCAATTTTTCTCGTAAAATGTTTGTTACTGTAATGTTACAGGCTGTCTCAAACTGAGGCGGTGTTTGAGGGGGTCCACCGTTCAGGTACATAGGGTATGTCCTCATCCTGAATCCAGAGCGGCTCAGGATCAGAGGCTTTCTCCTCACCCCGGATACGGTTATGTGGGATGTCTAACATTGCAGTACACCGAAATCCATCCCTTGTTATTGAAGGTGTGGATACGACGGCGACGTGTGTGGAAGTTTGGGTCGCACCACGAACATGGGCATATTGCTGTCTGTGGACCGCTCCACCATGGCAGATCACATGACGAATCCTTAAGCGGATCGGGGACAGGTGTTTTCTCATTACCCGCGGACCCGATGGTGCCCTCTGATTTCTTTGCCTCACCATGTGGGTGGTTAGGATTGTCTGACAGGTCATCTTCAGACTTAAGCGGCTGAGGGTCAGATGTTTTCTGTGGTCCACTGAAAGGAGGCCAGGCCCACTCTGTTGCATCGATGCGTGGTGAAGGATTAAAATGCCACGAATCTTCCTCATCATCCTCGCTGGGTTCGATAGTCCAGGGTTGCGGAGGGGAGGTACTCCAGACCGACGCCTCATCACCATCACACCATTTTTCAGATGTAGGGACGCCGTATTCAGAGACTTCAGAGTTTTCACTGACTGTACTGTTTGTACTTTGTTCGTCGAGGTTTGTCTGATCAGAAGAGTTGTAAGACGCCATATTCTCGTTCCAGAGTCTGTGTTGTGAAAATATATGACCCCACAACAATCGACCACGGCTTTTAAAGACCGCCTGTGAAAGGCGGGGAGGGTGTCATGGTAAAAACAGGCGTTGTGTTACTAGAGTCTAAACTGCCAGTAAATTCATGCATAGTCTATGGTATGTGTGTTTGATTCATATCAAGTGTAAAACAAATGATTGACAGGTCTTATCCTTGGGAGATATGCACAAAATCACTAATAAAATGATAATATAACAGTTTCTGACACATAGGTTGAAATAAAAGCGCCACTGAGATCATATGTTTCCATACAAACTTCTCTTTATTAGTACCCTGCTAAATCCTAGGGTTAGAAATTTAAAAAAATCGTTCATCGCATATACAAGGTGTTGAATAATCAAACCCAATAGACCATTATGTCCCTCAGACTGATGCCTTACTTATCCTTGGATGTGTAGGTTTAGAACAGTATGGAGAGCCTTCAAACGTCAAACTCCACAATTTGGATTTGGGAGACATATAGTTAGGGATAGATCAGGGGGGGCCATACATATATAGCTATGTCAGTATTACAGATCTAGACTGTAGTTTTTTAAACTTTGAACTTTCTTTCAAGTGTGCTGTTAGAATATAGTTGATGCTTTTCTCTCTCTTATACAGCTGCTTTAAACTAAAACCACAATAGGAGTGATATACAAACTGTGAAGATAAACAAAATTACTTTGTGTATCTACACGTTCACTAGACCTGAGTGTCCGCCATGGAGTTTGTGAAATGTTTGGTGTGATATATGAACATATAAAGTCTTTATGGATCAACCTGCAGATGGATAGGTTGGGTAATTATCTTTAAGAATAATGTTGATAACAGCTGTGCTGAAGTACTAAGATGCTTTAACACCCTTAGGGTTTATGAGGAGAGTTGCGTGGACTTTTCTTTTTTTTCCTTTTAACCTCATTAACCCATCTGTAACACGTGTTTTTAAACACAAAAATATATAAATGCATTATGTTTTGGTCTTTGTAGCATGGATCATAACTATACGAACCATCAAGTGTCTGCTCAATACTTAGGCATGAGACAGTGTGCAGATTTGTGTATAAAAAACGCTGCTGTGTCTCACCAGTACAGCACTACTAACTTTTATTTTAAAAAACATCTTGTTGCAGACTTTGTGCATCAACAAACAGTGACATGATACTATGAAAAATTACTTAAGTCCACTATAGTGAAATCAAACTAAGGTGATATTTTAGCAAGGAAAGGATCCCTTGAGATTAAAAATCTCTTATTTTTTCATGGATGATCAGACTAAGATAATCCGTAGCAGAATATAAACATGTAAAACAGAAATACAAACATCACATAGTTACATGTTCATAGACATAAAATAATTAAAAGTTTATAACATAAATTAAGAAAATCAAGTACAACCGATGGAATCAGCCAAAAAAGTATGCAGTTTCGATTTAAATGCACACAATGAAGTTAAATCCACAGATGGTAATTCTGGTTTATCACATGGTCAACAGATGAACGTTTGACTCCGATAACACTGTCCTCCAATTCAAAAAGTGCCCGTTCAATATCTTTGACCTCTCTTAACCCTTTATGACCTACAATAGAACAGGTCCGCCAGGCAATATCTTTACATTTTTACATGCTGTAGTGCCATTTTTTGGAATATTTCAAATTTCTATACATCAATAGAATCTTTATATCCTAAATTTTCCAAATATGTATGAAAGATATCCATAGTACCTACAGAAATTAGCTAAAAAGTCCAATAACCCACAAAAAAATTGAAAATCGTTTTTTTATTTTTACATATTTTTCTAGATACAGAAAAGCCATAGCTGTATTCTTCAAAATTGTAAATGAGAAAAAGATGCACAGAGGCCTTTCAAACCACAGAAAATAAATTTTGAGTCTGTTCATAACTTCATTTGTAAGATACACTCATTTTATAAACTGTAGATTAAACGAAAAAAAATGAATACTGTGCAGAATTTGCAAAAAGACAGCATGTGCATCAAAATAAACTACTTTAAATAGTGTAATTAAAAGTTCTAAGTGTCTCTGGAACATATACAGGAAGGTATAAAGTCAAACATGCAGTGTTGTCTGCTGTGCCAGGCCTAGGAGAATAAAACTACATT
This sequence comes from Amphilophus citrinellus, assembly GCA_013435755.1. Classification (NCBI taxonomy): domain Eukaryota; kingdom Metazoa; phylum Chordata; class Actinopteri; order Cichliformes; family Cichlidae; genus Amphilophus; species Amphilophus citrinellus. Next base: position 49,002,118 of record CM024194.1, on the reverse strand, counting down.
TCCCGGCAAGAATGAGCGATTCGCGGGAAAATGACGTCACTTCCTGTTGCTGCAGGTAGCGGCTTGCATGAAATCATGTGATAGTTCGTGTGACAACGTGATGAAGGACTTTCCAACGTAGGAAGTGCTGTTAGCAGCTAATGAAAACAAGGACCGCAAGGATTATAATGTTTTGTTGTTTACGCTTTATATGCACGATTTCTGCGAACCTGTTGGAGGAAGGATGTAGCGCTCTGGGGACATGTTGAATGCATGATATGTAAGTGTAAATTCTGTGGTTTTATATACAAAAAGAATTACTGCTCTCTCTTATTTGGTTGCAGTTCAAGCGTCATTACAAAATGCGCATGCAAATGAGGACACTGACGGGCCCGCCGACGGGCCCGCCGGTACAGAAGGGTTAACTCGTGAAGATAAGCCTCCGTTGCGCCCATAAGCCTGTGTGTGTCCGGAGTGAAGCCTTCCAAACGGAGAATTTGCATCAATATAGGTATAAAATGCCCATTCCAAAATCTTTTCGATAGGTGCTCGTAATACTTGAAAAAGTAGTGTCTCTCTAAAGGAGCCCCACAGGTGTGTCTTCTTTGTGAGGGGTGTGAGGCTTCACATCCTGCGCAAATCTCTCTTTTGTGTTTTTGAATAAGCACGTTTAGAACGGACTTGACGCTGAGTTTCACAAAGTCTAGCACGACCGCGTGTAGCTGAGTCGTCTCCACAGGGAAATTACGCACCTCCATCAGATCGTAGATCTGTGACATTGCGAAATCCTCGCACTGCAAACACTGCAGAGACAAGCTTATAACCGCCTTTGGCTCTCGTGACCTCGCCCTACTGGTCGTATACAGATACTGCAGCTTTTCGTCACACAAAACACAGACGTATTCTGAATCAGTCACGGGGACCGTAGGTCATTAGCACCTACAGCCATCACGGTCACGGTGTTCCATTACTAGCTAGTCGCCATACCTGACAACGTACGTAATTCACCTCTCAAGCTAATAACATCGATGAAAGAGCAGCAAAACATAGCTGACAACATTGTAACTAAGCATATAAACACCGAAATGAGAACTCCCATGATCCTTTGCTCTGACGGGGGCCCGCCCTTGACTGTCTCTAACCCTGTGGGCACTATGCAGTCTAAGATACAAGAAAAAACAAAGTTTACACATGAAAAAAAAAAAAACGTGCTAGTCTGTATGATCTGATTTATCAACATCCTAAACCTTTTGCACGATGCAGACACAGGGGCTGTTAGCATTGTTATTTTATAAAAGGTTATTTAGGAGTGGGAGTTTGTTTAAACATGTTAGCCGAATTGATGTGTTTTAACAACACCCTGTAATAAAACTTTTATTCTGCTGTATTCTATTGAGTTGATACTGATGAAGACAAACTGTGCAGAGATGTTTCATTAACAAGCTAAGATCCTCTGTTAATGATGATGAAAAAGAATAGAAACATGGTTAATGGGTAAATCGGTGCATCGTTTTGACTTACACAAAAATAGGATTATACACGTCACTGAGGCATTATTTCCTCCTGTGTGATATTCTGTTGTGAGCTTGAATCGTACTTTGGGGTAAGCTGTGTGGAATGGTCAGAAAAAAGGATGAGATTCTGCACCTATAATGAATTCGCCAAACTGTCAGGTTTTATCAAGCTCAGTGAAACATCTTCGGTGGTAAAAACAGAAACTAAAGTAACACACCCTGGTAATTGGGATGAATAGTTAAAGTGTACATGAGTGCGAGTTCACCTAATGAACGTCGTGTGAGTGCCGACCTCTTTGTACCTGAAAATTAGAGTCGGTTAGTGTTTTTTTTTAAGAAAATGCAGATGTGATAACAAATAGAAATACAAGAATGGTGTAAGAAACACACCTTAGATAGGAAAATACACAACTATTGCTTTAACCATAGTTTTTTTTTTGTTTGTTTGTTTGTTTGTTTGTTTGGGACATAGTATGTGATGTTTTTATGAATGAATGAAAAGATGTTTTAAACATATATTGCACTGTTTTCCGTGAGGAATGCAGAGTTTAAAAAATGAGGAGCCTGTACAGTTTTTAACATTGATTTTTTTTATTTCAACCCATAAACCAGAAAATACAGAGTATGCATTACATACACAGTCTGTGTTTGCCTAGCCAGTAGTTTTCCACCATGAGAAGCTCTGCTGGTAAGTCCTCAAAGAAATACTCCTCCCTCAGTTCATGATACAAACTGTCTATTGCATCTGTGATGTTTAATGCATGCATCAATTCAGACACCTGAGCGTCCACAATCCATGTGAAATCCTTACGTGCGTCGTCCCGACTGTTAGACCACAAGAAGAGTCGAACGGCAGGAATGAGTCGATCTGTCCAGAATAATTTCATCACTTCGTCGTAATGGGGTGCATAGAAGAAATCAGGAATAACCTGCTTACAGCTGTGCTGATCATAGCTAGGGTGTTTGACTCGACATCCGTAGCATATCTCTTCATGATAGTTCTGCACGGCCTTACACAGAATGCGTAGTGTAGCGATCTTAACAGCCGCGACCCCGTGCCGCGACAGTTGCTGTTCAGGTATTGGGTGAGATGGTGGAGGTGAAGAAGATGGAGAATCAGGAGGAGGAGGAACGGTCATCACCCGTGATGGTTGTGACGGTGGTGAAGTTTTAACGTCTGGAAAACAAGCATCATTAGTTATCATTAATGTTATATACACAAAATACACAAACGTACAATTATTTATTTATTTTTCTTTAAAAAAAAAGGAATGAGTTGCTATACAGAATACAGTTTGGTTCACATAATGCTGTGTAAAAGAATATGCTTACCTGAATCCATTTAAAAGTCCGAGTGTAACGTTGCGCCAGAGTCAGTTTAAAAAACAAAAACTTTGGGGGAAAAAGAAACTACGCGATCCTCTTCACAAGCAACATTTGAGACGGTCTTGTCACGCTCAAATACAAGGAACACATGAGAATTTGAGTTGGTTTTAGAATTTCTGACGTGCGCTCACTGTTCATAGCCAGGAACTGCAACTTTATTGACAAGAAACACATACGTGCTTCTCTGAAACAACCGCGGTGACCGTAGGCCATTAGTGGCTACAGACATCTCAGTCACGGTGTTCCATTACTAGTTAGTCTCCGTACCTGGCAACGTGCGTAATTCACATCTCAAATTAATAATATCTATGAGAGATCCACAAAACATGACCGATAACATTGTAACTAAACACATAAACCACGAAATGAGAACTCCCATGATCCTTTGCGCCTTCATTTGAAAGAACAACAAAAGAACTCCATTTCAGCTGATCACACTCTCATCGCTCCATGCTTGAACATGGAAAAATAATGTGATGTTGTCATGGCCGGGGAGGAAAACGGGCGAGGAAGGACAAACACGTAGGACTCCAGAGATGGGTATGACTTAAAGGTATTTATTGGGACCGGACAAAAAGAAATACAAAACCTTTTGGGAGGAAGACGAAGGGAGCACAGGAAACACTGGAACACGGGGACACGTAGGTACACAACATCAATGACGCGACAAAGAACACATGGAAACTGAGGGCTTAAATAAACAATGGGTAATCAGGGGAAGAGGAAACAGCAGGGCACAGCAGGTGAGGCAAATGAAACTAATAACAGAGGAAGCAAACTAAACGCAAAGCACAGGGAAAATCACACTGGCAAAGTAAAACAGGAAGTGATAAACCAAGGAACACGCAGACGAGTCACAACACGGGGAACAAGACAAACATACTGGGAGGAGAAGCTCAGGAAATAAACTAAACACAAAACGCTGGGCAAACGGCCCAGGACGTGACAGATGTTCGCAACTAAGAAACTCCCATGATCCTTTGCGCCTTCATTTGAAAGAACAACAAAAAAACTCCATTTCAGCTGATCACACTCTCATCGCTCCATGCTTGAACATGGAAAAATAATGTGATGTTCGCAACTAAGAAACAGCCAGGGCGCTGTGTTACTCATCACATAAAGCTTAAACAGGACGTGGAAAAAAAAAAAATCCCACATAGAGAGAAAAACGGAACAGTAAGCCCTGCTTTCTCGACAACATGGGTGGAAATTCCTAGATACAAAACCTACTTTAATTAACAAACACGTTAGTAATAGATATTTTATTAAATTACGCTTAATAGATACTATCAGGATACATTCAGCTGGGCCCCCTCGAAAACTGATACGTATAAACTGTTTGTAGCTTGTAACAATGACTCCAAACAAACAAAAACTCCGTGTCAGCTGATCGCCCTGCCTACACTCCACGCTTTAACATGGAAAAAACCTTGTACTGATCATGGCACAAAGCTTATGATGAGCATGACATTCTGTTTTCTGTCTTAACCCTGTGGGGAGAATGTTGATATAGGACTGATCACGAGGCCTATCTAGATTTTGATCATAGTCTGACATTTTTTCAATACGATCGGGATTTCTTTGGTTTTTACACCAAATTTGTTTGCTCAACTCACTAAACGAGATCACACAAGCCTGTGGGACTGCCTGGTAAAAGAGAGAGAAAGCTCAGTGATCTCCGGGTTAACTTTGCATTACCTAACCACTTTGTTTGCAGCCCGATACAGGAACTGCAGTTTTATCCGCACAGAAAGCCATTCGCAGGTTAGGGCCGTGCTGCAAAATCAGTCCCCAGCGATCCTATGCCGTTAGCGATCACGATCACGGTGTTTACATGGATGAACGGATCCCCCTAACATGTGAGTTGTTATTATTTCCTGAGAAAAAAGTCTCCGATGGGAAAATCAGATTAAAAAATAACTACAAAGCGATTTAAGAAACTAGCGCTGAAATGTGAATACGCTAAACATGCAGCAAACTTCATCTGTTGTCGCCGGATCGCGGCGTTGTAAAATGCGACATGTTGTTGAGTTGATTAATGGGAACTGTAGTGGATGTCAGTATATTATTTATTTTATTTATTTATTTTATCATTTGCATAGACTTTTAGTAAGGCCGATTGTGTAATTATTTGTGTGTGTGTCTAAATAAATGCCTTGGGTTTCGAGGGTGAATCTACTAACACATCATAACCCTTTGATGGGAGGACTGGGACAGCCGGCTTTCTTGTATGTAAATGAACAACCCCACTGCTGAGGTCTGATATAGGGCTATTATTTAGCCATAGTATTTTAATTAACTACTGTCTGTATCATGCTCGACAGGTGAGCTCGGATATTAGATTATTTACCTTTGTATTTTTAATTAACCACTGTCTTGTGAGTTTGAACCTCTTTGATGATCATGTGGGAAAAACACTTGTGAGGAGAGACAATGAGCTCGATTGTTTTGATCGGACGCGTGTACGTCATTATCACACGTCAGCGCAAACACACACGGACACACGCACGCGCACACGCACCTCACACGCACCTCACACGCACGCGCAAGGCTTTTTTCACACCTAGGTGTGAACGGGCCGCCTAATTATAACTACTAACACACCTGAATCAAATGGCTGAATTACCTCCTCAGTATGCAGTCAAGTTCTCCAGAGTCCTGCTAATGACTTCTATATTTGACTCAGGTGTGTTGAAGCAGAGACACATCTAAAACCTGCAGGACACCGGCCCTCAAGGCCTGGAGTTGAAGAGCCCTGCTCTATACCATATGCTGCACAATGGGAGAAGCACCTGCAATTTCATTATATGTGACATGACAGCAAAGCTATTCCGATTCTGATTTTCTCCTGCTTTGTTGTTTCCACTGAGGTTCAGTCTGTGCTAACTGTTGCTGCTAATTTCTTCAGGTGTGTCAGAGCAATTTAGGGAATGTTCCCTTCACTTTGACCTCTGACCTCTGTCTACAGTACTGATAATTACAGCACGTGTTGGGGTTTGTTGCTGACCTTTGACCTGCAGCTGGATGTCTCTCAGTCTCAGTTCTTGTCTTCCATCACTGATGGAGCAGGTGTAGTTGCCGCTGTCAGTCAGTTGTGGGTTCCTCAGAGTGAGGCTGAAGTCTCCAGAGTCCAGAGCATCAGACCTCACTGATGTGCGTCCGCTGTAACGCTGGTTTTGTCCTCTAAGATCATCTCCTCCTTCCCGGAGCAGGTGGACAGATCTGGGATCGAGATCACTGCGAGTCCACATCACTGCAGGATCGTCCTCAGGTATAAAACCTGAGTACTGACAGTGCAGCAGGACAGACTCCGCCCCCTCATTCACCTCCACCAGCACAGCCAGGGCATGCTGGGAAACTGTGAGGACACACAAACAGAAACACCAATTGTATCTGCAGAAACCATAATGACCAGTTTTACAGCCAGCCAGTAAACAACAAGGTAAATTTAATGAGAGACACTTAAGCCAAAGAAATGTTAACATTTAATCTGTATGTGTTTAAACTGAGTGTTAAAATTGCTTTCTCTGATCAGCTGCTCAAAGGGAAGAGGACTCTGCTGTGAGCCAGTGTGGCAAGGAAGAGGAAAACCTGTTCATCAGTTTCAGTGAGTTTCAGTCACTGATACTAAAGAGAGCTAACCGTGAGCAAAGGCGCATTATTATCATACAGACTCATCTATATCAGCTGCTACTAGCTGTGGTTTGGCTGATTTGAATTACTACCAGTACTGCTGGGCAGCTTAAGCCTGAAATGTTTGTGCACTTTCATTATGCAAAAATAATCAGTAACTACAGCTCCACAAAACAAACGTGATGGAGTCCAGAACACAACATACTCCTGCAAACAGTGGAGTAGAAGTCGAATGTAGGGTTGCACAGACTGGCATAAAGTATTGTGCTACAGTCCAGCGCATGAGTAAATATACTGAGTATTAGCTGCCAGTGCTCTGGATTTTAGCCTGCTGGCTTTAATGTGGGGGCAGGGGGTCACCAGGAGGACCAATCAGTCTCTTAGTGAGTTTTAGCTGAGTCATATCAGTCAGACACGGAGCTCAAAGATAAATCCACTCGTGTGAAACGTGGAGATAGAGGGTAAACCTAAGGTCACGTGAATCATGTTGAATATATATAAAAAGTTGTTTTGATGAAGCACAAATAAAGATTCAGAGCCATTTCATGTCAGTTTACAGCTGTTCTATGTTTAATTTAATTTAATTTTCATATTAGTGCTGGTGTTTGTGCTCTTACTTTTCTCATGAGAGAAACATGAGAGCACAAAGTGTGGGATGGTGAGGCAGACACGTCCAGGCTCAGCATCAGCTCTGCAGTAAAAGCTGCAGTTTTACAAAGGCTGTTCTGGCAGTTTGAATGCTCACGGGGAGGAACTGTGGTTTCACTGCTCCGTGCACGGCGAGCCTTATCCCGTTTGCTTGGCTCTGGAAATTGCAGTGAAACCAGATGCAAGTTTTTAATGTTTTTAACACACCCCGCGGTTTGTACCCTGTCTATTCTAATTGTTTAGTGTGTGTGTGTGTGTGTGTGTGTGTGTGTGTGTGTCTTGTATAATAAAAATAAGTATGAACTATATTTGTCCCACCATCATGACGTAGCAGAGCAAACAAGCATTGTAATAACATCATATAAACACAGTGAGATTGTCTGCGGTGTGAGTGCAGATCAGGCTGCAGTCAAGCAGCGTTCACAGCAATTTTCTTACCATTCATGAGGAGCAGAATCACCAACCACATCTCCAACCTCCTCCAATCAGCACCACAATCAGTTGTTGCTCATGCAAAGACTCAAACTTCACTCTCCAACTGATGACTCACAAATAAGTTTCCTGTTGATGTGTGTGGCAGGAAACTACTGATAAGCAGGACTGCAGTACAACTGCTTAATCTGAGTTTAATCCTGAAGACCAGCCCCCTTTTTCCTGGGGGAGTTCAGGTTTTATATACTTTATTATTTTCACATGTTCTTTCTCAGGCTACACAGAAACTGTTGGAAATATTTTTATCACCCCAATGCTGATATTTAAAGTTAACTGCTTTCTACATGGTAATAAATGCATATTGTGTGTCTAAAAGTAGTCGGAGGATTTGAGGCCTGTTTGAATTGCTCTTATTTGTGCTCAGGCACCAGAAGCTCTGCTACCCCTCCCTAACAGTCTGCTGTGGCCCAGCAGGCCCTCTTAGATCACTCTCAAAGCACACTCATCTTCTGCTCTAGTCCAGTGTTGAACCTGTTGCTCATTCAAATTCATGTTTAGGGGTCTCAGCTCATAAAACTGCCCTTTTTGGGTTCATGTATAGGACACCAGTCATCCTGTTTGCCGATTATTCGATTTATACTGGTGATAGTGATAAATCTGTCCAGTGGACCTAGCCATAGGCTACCTTGCTGATGTAGCACAGGCAAAGATTTTGGAAATGCAAATCAAGAAAGTATAAATCTGTCTAAGAGACATGTTTAGGGGCAAATTGGGCCCCATTTTCTCCCTCATATCTGGTCAGTGTGAGTGTGAGCAGCTGTAAATCCTTCTTAAGGAGTACCATAGGATGGACACAAGGAGGTTGTTTCTGACAATTATTGTGGTGAATTTTTCTTACTGTCTTGTTGATGTATTAAAAATGCTCTGAGTTGTTTGTGCTCTTTTACATAGTATGAGAAGATTAATGAGACCCCCATAATGAATGCTTACAAAGTGCAGACCTCCAAAAAGAGCCTCCCGCGGCTGCAGAGGCTCTGGCGAGTCATAAGTTTTTAAGAAAGTTTTAACATCAGGGTCCGAGTGCATCAGAGCCGCCCAGGTGTGCTCCCAAATCATGTTAACTACAAAACCTGCATTTTTTAATTTCTGTAATCTGGCTGCTGCACTGTAAACCCAGATTTTGATTCCACTTAAAAATACTGAGTTCATATTACTTAAAATTGCCTAGAATGTGAACATTACTTGTTAATGCTGAGTAGACTGTACTTTGTGATGGTCTATCTTATTGTAATCATGTGTTTGAGTTCAAACAACTTAATATCATCAAGTTTTGCACCTGCTAAAAATCTAGTTTATATCAGTTTTAACAGACTGGCTTAATGCGCAGCTGCATGGTGGCATGATGGTTAGCACTGCTGCCTCACAGGTGAAATGCCTTCTAGGTCTGGGTTCAATTCTGGCTTGGTCCAGGCCTCTTGCTGTTTGGAATAGAAGACATTTGGTGTTTTTGTTTGGTTTTTGTTCACAACGCTCTCTCGTATAATTTTTTATTGTTCCATGGACAAATGTTATTTGTAAATGTTAATGTACCAGTGTTTAGCAGGGCTGAGTTTTATCATGTTTGTTTATTTACCAAATTTAAACAGACACAGTTCAACACTGTAAAAAATATTTGTGTTACTGGGCAGTATAGTGGCGTGGTGGTTAGCTGCCTCACAGTTAGAATAGTTATCTGATAGTCTGGGTTCAATTCCACCTTAGCCTGGGACTCTTGCTGTGTGGATTCATGTATGTTCTCCCTCTGTCTGTATGGGGTTTCCCCCCACAATCTGAAGACATGCAGTTACTGGGCTTAGGTTAATTGGTCTCTCTAAATTGCCCACAGGTGTGAATGGTTGTCTGTGTCAGCCCTGCATCAGGCTGGTGACCTGTATGGGGTGTACCCTGCATCTTACTGCCTTGTCAGCTGGGATAGGCTCCAACTCCCACATAACCATGAAAAGGATAGGGGGAATTGATTGGTCAAAAGATATTTTATTTTTTCATGAACTATAAAAGATAAGTTTGGTCAATTAGAACATACAATTTAGTTCAATTGGATATGGAGTAGTGCTTACTTAACAGGCTGAGTTAAATGAACTGTTTCATTACTTAAAAAATTTAAGGCAACGAGTTACCTTGGTTTTTTTAAGTAGATTCAACTTATCCGGGTTTACAGTGTGTAGAGGCATTCACATCCGCAAATGACACTCTCAGTATAGGGTGGTTTTCATTCTGCTGAGGGAAGCACTTGATACAGCCATGCCAAAAACACCCTAGAAACTCAAACACCCTGTTACCTCCCTCATCAGAATATCCATCTACATAAAAACCTTCAACTTGTTTTTCACCACAATTCAGAGCATGCTGTATGAAAATACCCTGCCTATGCGCTTCATATTCTAGCCATTGGATTGATGACGACGAGAACGACTTAAACTGACGTCTGAAAAGCTCAGGGGATGTTAAAACTAAAGTATTTGCATCCATAAAGTGTGTCTGAAATGTTTTGATGCATGCAGAGACAATAGTTGACCTTGTGAAAGAGTCAACTCCAGCAACTTCAATAAAACCTGCTCTGAAAACGCCACACCCCTGAGCTAGTATGTCAACATCATTTTGACAGTAAAGAAGTGCTTCTTTGCTAAAGTTGAAAATCTTATTTTCCCTAGTGCCATACCACTTAAAGAAGTCTCTCTGCCCCTGCGCACTCATTCGCTCAAGGCCATAAGCTGTGGGGGGGTGGATTCGGTCCTACATATGACAAATTTGCTCTGCAGCTAAATGAGTGAGGGAAATAACCTTTAATTTTATCCTCGAAACCTAGAGCTTTAGGGATTAAGGATAAAGGCATGGGCAGAAAACTACAGGAATCAATATATTTATGATTATAATCAGGGTCTGTGAAACAAATAACTTTTGACCCTTGCACTATAAGAGTAAGGCTTTAGAGCTTGTTGAGCCATAACATTTAATATTAAATAGGAATCAAACCCTTTAGAGTTGTGCACTTAGAAAACACAGCCTTTAAAATAAGGCCTCCTAAAATGTTTAAGAAATGTTTCAATGCAATTAAAGCCAGAGGCATACCACTTTTCCCCTTGCAGGGTTTTTGTACATACCAAAAATGGTTTGTGGTCTCCATCCTGGTCTACAAATGTTTCAAAATCATAATAAACTATTTTATCATTATGCTTTACCTCATTTTCAAGCACTTGAATGTAGCACAGATGCCTGTCTCCCTCAGAGGTTTCTGTGCCACAAATAACACACGTGAGATCCTTTTTTGGAGACATAATATGTCAACCCACACCGCTTACATTTTTTATAAATTTGGCAGTTACTAACAAGCCTGCCCTCAATCTGTTTTGGGGTTTTATGACAGGTGAGGCAGGCTCTGGACCTGCAGACTCTATTACAGTCCGGGCAGGGTTCTGAGGAGTCATGATCAATGGCACAATCAGGATTCATGCAGACACAACAATACCCAGTAGTGAGATGCAAGGTTATTTACGCTGAGAAACAATGGTCACAAGTATGCTTGGTACCTAGAAAAGTTTTTAGATTTTTAATTGTGTAATAATGATTCTGAAACAGAAACATAAATAAAACTTTATCCCTTTTAGCAGAGTGTGTCTGAAACTTCGCCAGCTCCCTGCTGCCCCCAAGCCTGTAAAACACCACACTCTTACAATCCAAAGCTGTTTCAAATTTATGAATGTCACTAAAACTCACAGGGTGGTGAAACCTGTCTTAGCTTGGATTTCCCTGCCTAAAACTTCTGCCTGTGAATCATTTAAGCCTGGTTTAAGCAAATGTGCTATGTTGATAGCAAAACACAGATGATTAATATTGCTGACCAGAGGTGGGAAGTAACGAAGTACAAATACTTCGTTACTGTACTTCAGTAGATTTTTCAGGTATCTATACTTGAGTATTTATTTTTCTGACTACTTTTTACTTTTACTCCCTACATTTTTACACAAGTATCTGTACTTTCTACTTCTTATGTTTTCAAAACAGACTCGTTACTTTTTAACACGTCAGAGAGAAGTTGTGCCATCAATCATCAAACGATCTGAGCCTAAACGGAGGAATAATAACAGAGACAATCGTACTGGCGTATCCTCCATCACCGGGGCTTATCGGGTACAAAGGGATTAAATACGCAAACCCATATAATTAATGTATCATTTATAGCGCTATAATCAGGGGTCACAGCGGGCCGGACCGAGTCCATAAGTTGCGCTGCAGCACATAAACAGCTTAGCTAGTGTGGTGTCTGATCTACTGTGACTTAAACTGCTGTGTTAAACTGCATCTATGTATGGGTTTTCTACTTTAGGATGAAGGCCTCGAGTTCAGGCCTGCTTTGACCTTGTCCAAAAAAGGATTGCTCAGAATGAGCATATAGTTTCCATCAGTAAATGGTTTGAGAGAGTGTAACCCCTTGTTGCTCTCTCTCCAGAAAGGGAATGACCTTACAGACATGCAGGAAACAAGCTATACTTGGTTACTATATGTGGTACAATGTCAAAGGTCAAGAATGTGGGTGCTGGCTATATAACTCTTGCCAGTCCCTTTCTCTCACGAGTTAGGGCGATTGGAATTCCCTCTCCCAGACAGCTAGATGAGAAGAAGCATCTGTTTTGACACTGTCTGTTTCTTTGCAATAAACTTTGTATATGCATTAAGACTTTGTCAGCGAGGATTTTTTCTCCAAGAATACATCCACTCAAGACACAGCACTAGCGCTACTGAAGAGGAGCGAGCATGAAGGGAGTAACGTGTGGCAGGTAAATGCAACATTTCTAAATGCTCAACAAATATCAGCAAACACACAAAGTGTGTGCAGTTTGTCACACAGTGTGTCTGCTAGCTAAAAGAAGAGCTGCTGTATTTCAGGGAGAGCAAAGAGAGAGAAGTTCACTCAGAGATGGAGAAAGAGGACAGGAGAGGAAGAAGAGAGGTTAGATTTAAAGGTAAGGACTGGAAAATAAACTGAGGTATGCTGACTTTGTGTTATTCAAAGATTGTATGAAAATACTGCAGTTTAGTGTGTAATAAACAGGTCAGCTTGTTGTACTGTATTTACAGTAAAGCTCTGTGTTTGTGCACAGAGGCTGTGTTCATGGTCACAGTTACAGGTTACATCAGTGCAGCAGAGATGAGTTTGAATCAAAGCTGCTGATGCTGAGATTCATTCACTGAATCCAACATTTCTACAGCCTGTATGCTGTCAGTGTAGGGGATGGAGATCAGCTCAGATAGCTGTGAAATACTGGGTTACATCTTTGTGAGTTCACTTCATCCACACAGAGCAGTAAACCTCAGAGCAGCAGCAGCAGGTCAGCTGATCACAGCCTGCACACCAACATAATTTACTGCAGCTACAATAGAAAGTTGTGATTCTTCTCCCCATGCAGAAACACTACAGCTGATCTTAGGGTTCCTCCACCTTCTGAATCCCACTGGAACCCCTGAGTATCCTCATGTTGGTGTTTAGGTGGAGGCACAGTCACCCTCTACTATGGAGGACACAGAGAACAGAGCTGTGTTTAAATTCCCTTTCACAGTTTGTGATTCAAGCTGAGTACATTCATTAGGATTAAAATTTAGATTGGAATAACGTTTGTATTCTCATGTAATATTATTTTATGTTATTACAATAATATATAATGAGGTTCAGTTAGTTTTACACAAAAATAGCAGGTAGAAACGTCCTCCAAAGAACTACTTTTACTTTCTTACTTTGAGTACATTTCAGAGCCTGTACTTTTTTACTTTTACTTAAGTAGAGAAGTTGAACCAGTACTTCGACTTTTACCAAAGTATTGTTTAACACACGTACTTGTACTTCTGCTTAAGTACAGAATCTCAGTACTTTTTCCACCTCTGGTCTGTCTTAGCAGCATCTCGCTGTGAGTGCTCTGGGGGAATGGCACCAGCTTTTTCTCAAGGTTCATTCACCTTCTCAACTTCAGAGTGCCAACAGTGGTACTTCTGCGAACAATGCTTCGCAAGTACAATGGCTTCTGTGTACCGACCCATCAGTGTCGGCATTTCAAATGGATTTTTATTTCTGTTAATTTTTGAGAAGAAATAAAACATAAACACATAAAATTGAATAATGATTTCCACCACGGTCCACAGCCACACTAAGTTTTCGTCATGTCGATGAGAAAAGGAGCTGCACTGAGTCAATCAGGGTAAAAATAGCTGGTCTTATTTGTTCATTAAAAAACAAAATAAAATCTCCCTGATCAGTGAACACACAAGCACTCCTTTTTCTATTAAAAAAAGTTCTTTTTTATAGAAAAAGGTTCCTTTTTCTATAAAAAAAAGAACTTTTTTTTTCTATAAAAAAGGAACCTTTTTCGTGAAAAAGCTCACAATTTCATCTAGTGGTACACAAGCATTCCCGACCTACATTTTCACCGCCCGTTTATGAAATATGATCTATTATTAAAAATATTTCTGGTTATAGAAATATGATATATCAGGTTGTAAAATTATGACGTCATGAATCATATTTTATTGCCTGTCATAAATCACTCGTTTTGACATTACTCTCCCCTAATTACCACCACATGGTCAACAAAGGTCCTGCAGAGAGTGAAGGATCAAACCACTCTTTAAATACTGAGTGATCAGTGACTGGAAACAAGTGTAACAGGTGAAGATGGAGAAACCAAGAGGACGGAGCTGGGCGCATGTACAGCCCAGGGCCCCATTCCAGGAAGCAGATTCAACAAACTCTGTGTGGCCATGTTTCGAGCCGTGTCTGTAATCAGATTTATAAATGTGTGAATAAATCTGCAACACAGATATTAATTCCTGAAAAGTCTTAAAGTTTTGCTGGAATCACTGAAAACACACACAAGTTGTCAGTTACAGTCACACAGCTTTACAACTGGCTCTCTTTGCACTCGTGACTTTTGCTGCACTTCTACTGCATCTACTCTAATGAGATCTGTGCAGCGAGTTGTCTGTAAGTCCAGGGCAGCTTTAGCCCTGAGCTCAGGCTCACAGGTGACGAATGGCAGAATTACAAGGGCAGAGGACACGGCTTCTCTAAGTACATGGCCTCTGTACCTACAACACACAAAGAGTCTGTTGTGTAATCGGTTACTATACTTAAACTGTAGGTGTCGCTGTAACCCAACACTAGGCGTGCTTTAACAGGTTTCCTGACTAAGGAGAGAGAATTCAGAACTCAGAGGTTACTGTTGGCTGTAACTGCACCCAAACTGTACAAGCATAAAGGAATGAATGAACTTGACTGACTGTCTCACTCTCACACCCTCACTCCTCCATGAGCACCCCCCCGCACCCACACACACACACACACACACACACACACACACACACACACACACACACACACACACACACACACACACACAGCTGTCCCCCTCTCCTAACAGGGACTCAACTTAGAAACAACCACAATGATGGAGGACAGTCACCTGTGGGAGGGAGTCATAGATGAAGCTGGTTAAGGCCAACAGTAGCTGCTGAGTTATGAATTCAATACAGCTTTTGCTGACAATCCCATCCTTTCAACATTCTTTCAGTTTAACCATCAGTAAAAAACTTTTACTTTGACAGTTTTGCAGCCATTGTTACTTACTCACACCCCCTGGGCTGTTTAGGGGAACATAACACACAGCACAAATCAATAGACCTCAACACTAAAACTTGTTACAGAGACAATAAGATGCCGTTGCATATTTATGGGCTCACTAAAGCACATTAACACCTGCCAGTCTGCTCCAGATGGCCACACACAGATGCTCTGAGGTAAAAAAAAGGTAACAGCTGCACTATGACACCAACAGCACCTGCAGTCAGAGCTTCATCTCTGCACGCAGCACCTGCAGTCATCCTCCTGATGGTGGAGCCAAAGGCAGTCTGCATTTTGATCACCAGGGTCAAAAAGGCTGGTAACAGGGTCATAATCTGAACAGAGCCAGAACTGCATCAGAAAAGGAAGTGATGTAATGACACACTGTGTCATAATAAATTACATAAAGTTACTTCCTGTCTAAATGACTTTTTACGAATCAGTTTAGTGCAGCTACAGTAGGACATGTAAGGATATTATTACAGTGCAATATTAAAAACTAAATAAATCTTTTATAGGTGTGTGTGCAGCACTACATGATGGAAAATAGAACCTGAAATAGAAAATGGGAAAAGTCTAAATATATTACAGTGTGGTTTTACAGAGGAAGTAAATAAAGTACATGAAGCGTCTCC
Organism: Amphilophus citrinellus; assembly: GCA_013435755.1. Lineage (NCBI taxonomy): Eukaryota > Metazoa > Chordata > Actinopteri > Cichliformes > Cichlidae > Amphilophus > Amphilophus citrinellus. Next base: position 48,986,225 of record CM024194.1, on the reverse strand, counting down.
ACAGGGCAGGAGATGCAAATATGTGTGCATGTATTACAGAGCCACGGCTCAGTGTCCCACAGGCCTGACTGTGACCTTGAAGCTGTTTATGATTCTGCTTTGATGTGTTGGCGCTCTGACAAACTGTCCTTCTAATAATACCTGCCTCATTTTTCAGTATTTCTTAGTCTCTTTTCCTTCTTTTTACCTTCAGGTTTAAACATGACCTAAAACCTAAAATGCACTGCATTCATAGTCCCATATCACCCCAACAGAGCACTTCACTCTCAGACTGCTGGCTTACTGGTGGTTCCTAGGATACTGAAGAGTAGAATGGGAGGCAGAGCCTTCAGCTTTCAGGTCCCGAGCCTGAATCCAGGAAGCAGGTTCAACAAACTCTGTGTTCCAGAACAGCTGATCAGTGTTGGTTCATTAAACTCTGAGTATGTTCACCCTGAGTTAGCGCATGCCTGAGTAAGGAAAGAAAGACATCATCAGTGGAGCTCTGATACTAGGATTCACCATGGCAATGAGTAAATAAAGAGCGGAGCCTCCATTTTAATGTGATGGGGTCGGGCAAGATGGCGACCGAGGTAGATGCATACTTCAGTGCCTGATTAGCGCTTTGGATTCCTATCCATTATTCCCACGCTTTGACCTTCAATATGATGCACTAATTACTCACAAACAGACTTTAAACCTCCTCAAAATTTCAAATACTACTTTTTCTGTTTATTCTGATTTAACTGCACTTTTTGCCAACTGGAGCACACAGCTAATACAACTAATCTAAATACAGCTAAAACACTACAGTGTGGACACTCAAACTTTGCCAACATGAAGTTACACAAACAAGGAAAGAAACACAAAGAACCCTTGGTCCACAATAAAGGTATGACTTTTGGAACACCTATAAATATTCCAAAAAACAAGCTCCTCAGCCACGGCTGCATCCAGGGTTGCTACTTTAGCTAACAGTGATCATGACTATACAGTCTGACAGTCTCGCCAGTAATCAAGATGCTGATCTTATACCTCTGCCATTATTTAACCCTGATACATTGATCAAGAAGAAAAAGAAAAAAATCAAAAAGCTGTGCTTTCATTTCAGACCTGCGGGATAACATCATTGCTACAGTCAAGGAGCGAGCAGATAACTTGGAGAGCATGATCACTAAGAACACAGAAAGCATCGAAGCCCTGAAAAAAATCCACTGATTTCACTTTTGCAGAAGTTGAGTCCCTAAAAACCAATATAAGAGTGATGAAAAGTTCCAATGAAAGATATGACCGGAAAATTATGGAACTGCAATTAAAGCTTAATGAGCTGGATAGATACGGATGAAGATGGAACCTGAGACTCCATGGCATCCCTGAAAGTTGTCAACAAAGTTGTCAACATTCAATTCAATTCAGTTTTATTTATATAGCACCAAATCACAACAAACAGTCGCCTCAAGGCGCTTGTGCTATGGTACCTGACTCACAACAAAAAATCACAGATGACATCGACATTGTCCACCACCTAGGGAGGTACCAGGGAACATCAAACAGGCCCAGGACAACCATCATCCACTTCACAAATAGATCTACAAGAGATCTTCTGTGGAAAATGGCAAATGAATATCTCATACATTACAGTGAGATAGATGATGTAATGACAGTCATGAGAACAAAAAAGAAAACAAAGGTGATGCAGTCATTAAATCTCTTGCTGAAGATTTAATGACAAAGCAACACGAAACGAGCTATGGCCCATAAGTGAAGCTGCAAAGAAAGAATGAAAGAAAACTAATTTTGCAGGAACCCACGTCATCATTGATGGAAAGGAGGTACGTCTAGAACAACTTGATTGGCTCCAAATGGAACACATCACCTGCTGTTGTGCACTGGAATAAAAGCCCTAAAATATGATACTATCCAAGGTATGATACCTCTGTATCCATCACAGATACAGATGTTTCCCCAATAAAGGTATTCAGTCATTCATCGAGAAGAATCAAGAATCAAGAATCAAGAAGAAATTTATTGTCATTATACATCAAGACATACAATTAAATTTTGTTCCAGAACACTCATCCGAGAAGTGGGGGCGGGTTGGGTTCGAGGACAGAGACGAGGGGGGTCTGGGCATTATAGAGCCAGGACCTAGCTCCCCGCCTAAACAGTTTGCTGATAGTGATGGACGTGCGTCAGCAGTCGTGGTACACCAGGTCCCAGGTCACACAAATCATAGAAGAGAGGGGAGGGGTGAAGAGCATCTGTTACACATCGATATTGTTAAGGCCAGCTAAGGGAGCCGAATTCCTGATAATGCAAATGTTTTGGAACAGACTGCCTTGTTATTTTCTCGGCAGCCTTCAGCCTTCAGTCCAAAACTCTGAATGAACATCCGTTACATATCCGTATAATATCTGTATAATATCAATTTATCTGTGACAGATCAGGTCTTCCCGTATTCTCTCTGGAAACATTAAGGATACGTGGCTGGTCCATAAAGTTGAATAATTCATGAGCATTCCAGATCTTTCTGGATACAGGCCCTTTTTGTCCAGTGGTGGCTTCCCACACCTGAATCTCATATGACTTCACCCAAGATGTCAACCTAATGGCCTATTCTAACATAACTCTTGCACTCACGTTTCTTGCATTGTTACCCTGCATTATACTCCACACTTAAAATTAGTTTGTTTTTTTTTTCCCAGGAGTTTACTAAGTGCTTATGAAGGCTTAATCTCGAGCCCAAGGTGATTTGATATGGGCTATGGCATGATATAATATAACTGTCAATTCAATGAAGCCATGACTTCCTGGCATTGTTCAACTTGTGAGGTGAATGTTTAACACTAGGTTACATAGTCGTAGAGCTCGTGTTCATTAAGGGATAGAGATCTGTCCCTGCATTTCTGAAATACTACTAGGACTCTAAATTTTCTACATTTTATAGTTCTTGTTCTTGTAGTTTACTTACACTGTCTTTCTCTGTTTTTTTTCTCTCTTAACACCAGGGGGCTGAGACAGAATGTAAAATGTAAAGCCTTATTTTTATTTGCAAAGCAGCAAAAAACAGATTTTTCTTTTTTCAAGACACACACTCTGTGAAGAATGATGCACAGTTATGGAAAGTGCAATGGGGCAATGATATTTGGTTCTCACATGGCTCTGAAAGAGCATCTGGAACTGCCACCCTGAAGAACTCTTTCAATGGGACCATTCTACTTTCTGAAGGTGACCCTAAAGGACGTTTTTTTATTTTAAATATTGACCTGAATGGTACTCTAATCTTACTACTTAATTTATATGGGTATAATTTGAAATGCGATAATGATATATTACTCACTGTCTTAGAGTCTCATCTCTCTCACTGGCTTTCTATATATCCAAATGCATTGATAGTGATTGGGGGGGGGGGGGGGGGGGACTTTAATATTGCCCTGAATGGTCTTAAAGACAGATGGCCTTCATAAACCAATTGCTTTAAGGCTCTAATTTGATACTAATTTGATACAATTTATGCATAAATTTAATTTAATGGATATTTGCATAGTAAAAAATCCTGATGTAAACTCATACTTGGAGCCACAAAGCATGTACTAGTTTATCTCGTATAGATTTCTGGTTAATCTCCAATCGTTTTGATAGCAATGTTATTAATGTCAATATCCTCACTATCCCTTTAACTGACTACAAAGCAATATTAATACAAATCTCTTGAAACCCCAATACTCATCCTAGAAGTCCATATTGGAAAGTGAACAGCTCTATCCTTAAACATGAAATAAAACACTTTTGGCATTAATCTCTAGTAGAAAGAAAATTTTGTAGCAACTGGGAACTCTTAAAATTTGAATTATCAAAATTTTTAAGAACATTTGCAAGTTCAGTTACTAAGCTGGCTGATGATGCAACATTATGTTTAAAAAAAAAAAAACCTCTCTCAGATACCTGTATTGCTTGACTTGATAAACACTTTCTCTCCCGCATCTGGACTTTGCCTAAATATAAAAAAATTTAGGCAAACACTGTGGCATCCCCTCTAGCTGCAGCATGCCTGTAAAAGAATCTGTTACTTACTTAGGGATCAGTATCACTAAAGACAGAGAATCCAGATGTTGCCTGAACTTTAACTCCATTATTGACAAGACCCAAAAGAAATTTAACCAATGTCTGCAAAGAGACTCATTATTGAGGGGCAGAATTTTGCTGTGTAAAGCTGAGGGACTCGTCTTACTTATGCTGCCCTCTTGATGTTAACAAAAAGGTCTCCAAAGATATTGACAAGATGTTATTTAACTTTATCTGGAAGAACAAAAAACAGTATATTAAAAAGTCAGTAATTATGAATTCTTATGACAAGGGTGGCCTTAACCTTTTGGATTTTTGCACATTAAATAATAGATTTAAAATAAATTGGCTGAAACAATTCATCAAAAACCCATCTTCATTTTGGAACTTCAAACCAAATTTTATTTATTCTAAATTAGGAGGCCTTAATTTCCTTTTATTTTGCAATTACAATGTTGAAAAAATCTCCTTAAAGTTAGCCAGTTTTCATAAGCAGATGCTTCTTTCTTGGTCATTGATTTACAAGCATAATTTCTCCCCACACAGGTATTATATCTGGAATAATAAAGACATCTTATATGAAAACAAATCCTTATTTTACCCCAATTGGTACACTCATAACATAGTTTAGTTCATCAGTTGTTCAATCTTTTTGGATCTTCAGTGACAATGATATCGAGATTTTGTCACAAAACATAGTGCTATTAACGAATTCAATGTTATAATAGATGCAATCCCTGATGGAGCAATTATTTTACTCAGGAGTACAGCAGGACAGAATCCAACGCTCTTACCTTTTGATCCAACCAAACTTGAAATTGGTCAAATCTGTTTCTCTTCAACTCTTAATGGCAATGTTGTATATGTTCATTATTTCAGAAAGATGTTGCGTCAACTCCATATGTGGTATCTTATTGGAACACATTTATTGATAACCTTAACTGGAAAAGGATTTGGACTTTACCAGCCAGATACATGATAACTAATAAAGTAAAAGAAATATCATTTAAAATTATTCATAGATTCTACCCATCCAAAATCTTTCTACAGCATTTTAACAACAATATAGATATTATTTACTCTTTTTGTAAAGGAAACCCAAAAGATATGTTTAATTTATTTTGGTCTTGCTCGCTCTTTGCTCAATTCTGGAAACATATTTGCACTGTGTTCTCTACTTTTATTGAACTGGATGTTTCCCTTTGCTTTGGACATGTATTGTTTGGGTTCATTGATTTCCCAATGACTAAAAAATAACCAAAACTATATTATTAACCTTATTATGTTCTTATTATGTTCTATGGCATATTCACAAATGCCTTACACTAATCAAATACCACTTGTTTCCATTGTTGAAAATTAAGTCAAACAATATATTAAAACTATTAGAAACTCCACCAATACTAAAGCCATTAAAACTTGCACCTTATGTGCTTTCTTTATTAATGTATTTACATAATATGTTACTGTAAAAGGACTGTTTCAATACCTGTTTCCACCCGGCCGCTGTTACTACTGTAATTCATTATACTGCTCTGTTTTTTTGTTTCTCAATAAAGATCGACAAAAAACAAACAAAAAAAAAACCAATTAATACGATGGATGGAGGATCGCACGTGTCAGTGTGGAGCAGTGTGGAGCATGACGAGTCACTTTACTCAGACCCACTCTGTCATCATCATAGGCAGAATAAAAGTTTGTTATCAAATATATCATTTATTTTATAATGTCTGCTGTCGTCATTTACACAACTTGTCTGTGTCAGCAGCTTCATCCAGATCAGTGTGATGTAACAGTGATGCTGCAGTAACTACAGTAAATGTTTCAGAGGAACTGACTGACAGTCTGACAGCAGCAGCTGCCTCATTATAAATGCGTGACATCATCGCTGTTTCCGTCCTTACAGCCTGTTGACGAGTGAACGACTGTAAAAGCTTCATGTTACAAAATAACAAACTAACGTCTAACTGGGATTTCAGTGCTTGTAGAAACATAAACGTCTGCAGATGAATTTGCTCCTCTGACGCTCTGACAGACACTTTATGAAGGAGGAAATGAATGGGAGCGTCAGACAGGTGGTTCAGGTGCAGCAGGAGGGGCGGAGTCAGAGAGACACTCAGAGGTTGTTGGATAAAACCTGCCATGAAGTCTGTTACCATGGTAACCGACTCAGCTGGCGTTAGCTGTCTCTGGAATATTTTCCTCATTTTAGGGTTAAAAACTCAGAGTTTTTAGCCGAACCTGATGCCTGGAACAGATCCAGGCATCAGGGCCTCCTTTACGCAGCATTAAATCGGTGTTTTCCGCCGCTGCGTGAATGATCTCAGAGCAGCGAGCTGCGCGTCACCTGCTGCAGAAACACACAGACTCACATGGAGCTTCTTACCGTTCAGGAGCAGCAGGAACACCACCAACACCTTCATCCTCCTTTAAGACTAAAACCGCCACAAAGTCCCGGTAAATCCTCCGGTGATCGAACGAGCCCACACCTGGATACACCTGCAGCTCCCGACCACACCCTGTTTTCCAGGCGTGACGCACAGGGAAAGTTTACCTTCGGTTTAACAGGAAGTGTCCGTGTGTGGAAGACGGTGATCCGTGATGCTGTGTTTAGATAACAAACAGTAGGAGTCTGTTTTAATCTGACATGTTTAAATTCAGACTGGGCAAAATGTAAATGATATTTAATGTAACCTTTACTTGTTTAATCAATAAAAAATCACAATAAAACTATTAGAGTGATGTCAGATTAATGAATTTGTGTGTTTGTGTGAGCCTGTGAAGCAGTCAAAGAACCAACAGCATCTATGCTGTGTTCCATTTGAGAGAGAATTCCCAGCTGGAATGCCTCAGGTCGGATTTCAAACTTGGAAAATCAGAGAAGCTGTGCAGTAAAACTGTCATCATGACGACTTGAAAAGAAGGCAGGTGAACTTCATTTGCTCTTAGAAACTTTTCACCACTCATCCAACAGCTCTGAAACAGCTGATGGAGAGTCCCAGGTATCTCAGTCCGGGAGGGGCTGTCAGCTCGGCGGTGGTCCTGAGGGTCATTGACCCATGACTGCTGGGCACACTAAATAATCCACACACAGAGCAGAGCCGCACTGTGAGCCCAGATTAATCAGTTAGTGAGCTATGATGAGTTAATACCTGGCTAAGTCACCATGGAAACTTGGTCTAAAGAACCTTCTTTATTTATGAATACCTTTATTAGTCCCACAGTGGGGAAATTATATATCTTTATTTATCTTTTTTTTTTTTTAGAATACTTTATTTTACTTTTTCAGAAATATTACACTTATAACCTAACAAAACAATATCAACTCAGGAACGATCCCAATGTCTTTTGAGTAATAAAACAAATCTAAAACAAAACAAAACAAAAGTAAATAAATAAATAAACAATATAACATGTTCATAATTAATTAACATAACAAAAAGGGGGGTTAATCATTAAGGATTAAATATGTATATATACACATATACACACATACATACATACATATACGTAAACACACACATATATATATACATACATACATACATACATACACACACATCTACATATATAGGAATCTGAGATATATTGAGAGACATTATCACTATTCATAAATCCCCAAAAACAGTTAAGTTAATCAACCCAATGTGCTGGTAGATCTTGCATATATCTTAAAAATGGTTGCCATATTTTATAAAAAGTCTTGCTTCTATTCTGCATCCAATAGGTTATCTTCTCTAGAGTCACACAGTTATTAATTTCACAAAGCCATAGTTTAATTGGGAGGGAAGTCTCTAATTTCCACTTTGTCACAATACATTTCTTAGCAATTGCCAAAAGAACTCCTGTAAGTTTCTTAGCATGAGTTGTCTCTAAATTGGAATTCGCCAAATTCCCTAAAAGACAAATCTCAGGGTCCATTGGGATCGTAACTCTATGTATGTTTGATAAGATTTTACACACACCCTGCCAGAACCCCTGCAATTTAGAGCACTGCCAAGTAGCATGGAGGAAGGTTCCTTCCGCCATGCCACATCTAAAACAACAAGGTGATATATTAGAATTATATTTATGTAATTTATCTGGGGTAATATACAACTGATGCAAGAACTTAAATTGGATGAGCCTAAATCGAGCATTTAAAGTAGAGGTAACCCCTTCTCCACACAAATTCTTCCATAACTGCTTCTCAATAGATATTCCCAGGTCCTTCTCCCATTTAATTCTTGAACTATCCGTGTCTATTATTGTTAAAGTTGACATAAGGGCTGTATATACCCTTGAGATAGTTTTGAATAGTGGCTGGCCGGTATGACACATATACTCGACCGGAGACATAGGAGGTAACTTCCAATTTCCTTTTTGATTAGTTCTAATAAAGTCACGTAATTGGAGATAACTAAAAAAATCCTTATTTGTCAACTTAAATTTCTCTTTTAACTGTTCTAGGGACATAAATACTCCATCCTTATAACAGTGTTCTAATTGGCTAATACCTTTCTTCTGCCAGGATTTAAAGTTACCAGTCTGAAAAATCTTCTGTAGCAATCTATTTCCCCATAAAGGGCTTTTAGGAGAAAGAAACCCTTCTAACTTAAACAATTCACGAAGGTTATACCAAATTTGAATTGACTGAATAATTAAAGGATTATCAGATACCATCCTAATAGTTTTTATATCCCATTTATACAATAAATTTATTGGTGACTCCTCTTTCATCTCTAATGTTTCAATTCTAAGCCATGAAGGAGAAGATTCCATGTCAAACATCTGTGCCAAAAACCTGAATTGAGCGGCATAATAATACAGCTGAAAATTAGGGAGATTGAGACCTCCATCCTCATACTGCAATGATAATTTATCCATGCTGAATCTTGGCATCTTGCCTTGCCAAATAAATTTCCTAATTATTTTTTTGAGAGATGAAAAAAATGCTTTTGGGACATGAATGGGAAGCGACTGAAACATATATAGGAATCTAGGAAGGATATTCATCTTTATAACATTAATTCTACCAAGTAATGTGAGGGGTAAAACCATCCATTTTCTCAAGTCCTCACTCACCCTCTGAAGTAGGCTCCCCAAATTAAGTCTAAAAAGATTTTTAATATTATTATCCACAAACACCCCTAGATATTTAAAACCCAAAGGAGACCATTTGAAACTAGATATACATTTAATTTTACTGTTATCAAATTCAACAAGCGGTAAAACTTCACTTTTTTCCAAATTAACCTTATATCCGGAAAATGAACTGTATTTACCCAGTAGTTCCTGAAGGGAACAAAGAGAGTGTTCTGGATTAGTCAGAAATAAAATTATATCGTCTGCAAAGAGTGAAATTTTATGTATATCAGTACCCATCTGAAATCCACAAATATTAGGATTTGTTCTAATGGCCTCTGCCAAGGGTTCAATGGCAAGCGCAAAGAGAGCGGGACTTACTGGATCTCCCTGTCTATTGCCTCTATACAGCCTAAAAGAATCTGAAGTAATCCCATTAGTAATAACCCTAGCTTGAGGGGATCTATAAAGAGATTGTATCAAATCAGTAAACCCCGCACCAAAGCCAAATTTCTTAAGGACTGAAAACAAATATTGCCATTCAACCATATCGAATGCCTTTTCGGCATCTAGTGAGACCGCGACACTTGGTATCTTTTTTTTTTGTTGGCAAAATGTATTATATTAAAGAAACGCCTTAAATTATTAGTAGAAAATCTATTTATAATAAAACCTGTTTGATCCTGATTAATAAGAAGGGGCAAACAGTTTTCCAACCTCCTTGCTATCATTTTTGTAACTAATTTATAATCTGTATTGAGAAGTGAGATTGGTCTATAGGAGGAGCATTTTAGAGGATCTTTCCCTTTTTTATGAATGACTGTTATAACAGCTTGAGAGAAAGAGTCTGGGAAGTACCCATCTCTCCTACTTTGCTCTAGAACATCCATCATCAGTGGTATAAGAAGGTATCTTTATATATCTTAATAATAATAATTTGATATTCAATTCAATTTTATTTATATAGTGCCAAATCACAACAAACAGTCACCTCAAGGTGCTTTGTATTGCGGGTAAAGACCCTACAATAATACAGAGAAAACCCAACAGTCAAAACGACCCCCTATGAGCAGCACTTGGTGACAGTGGGAAGGAAAAACTCCCTTTTAACAGGAAGAAACCTCCAGCAGAACCAGGCTCAGGGAGGGGCAGTCATCTGCTGTGACCAGTTGGGCTGAGGGGAGAGAAAAGACATGCTGTGGAAGAGAGACAGAGATGAATAATAACTAATGATTAAATGCAGAGTGGAGTATGAACAGAGTAAAAAGAGGTGAATGAAAAAAAACAGTGCATTATGTGAACCCCCCCAGCAGCCTAGGCCTATAGCAGCATAACTAAGGGAGGGTTCAGGGTCACCCGTCATGGTCCTGGGCTGGTGGCCCAGTGTTTTTTTGTTATCTTTTTGTATTGGTCTTCAGTTGCTTTTTCTTGTTCCTTATGTTTTCCTGGTGTCAAGTGTGCGTCTTTGTCTCCCTCTTCTGTCTTCCTGTTTTACTTTGATAGTTGTCCGGTCCATGTCTGTTGTCTTCAGTTTTGCTTCCCCCAGTCTAGGTAATCAGCGTCACCTGTGTTCCCACCTGTTTCCTCTTCCCTCATCAGCCCCTCTGTGTATTTAAGTCCCGTGTTTTTTCTGCCTGTTGTGTTGTCTTTGTATGTTCTCCAGCTGTGTCTCTTGTGCTTCCCTGGAATTAAGTTTTGTATATTTTTGGTGCCTTGGGTTTTGCTACTAGCTCTGCCTAGTCCGGCTTTATGTTGAACTTCTGCGAAATAAATAGAATTATCTTTTACCTGCGTCTGAAGAGTCCTGCTTTGGGGTCCTCTTTCTGCCTGCAGCACAGCCGGGACGTGACATCACCTGATCCAGCTCTAACTATAAGCTCGATCAAAAAGGAAAGTTTTAAGCCTAATCTTAAAAATAGAGAGAGTGTCTGTCTCCTGAATCCAAGCTGGGAGCTGGTTCCACAGAAGAGGGGCCTGAAAGCTGAAGGCTCTGCCTCCCATTCTACTCTTAAGTATCCGAGGAACCACAAGTAAGCCAGCAGTCTGAGAGCGAAGTGCTCTGTTGGGGTGATACGGTACTATGAGGTCTTTGAGATAAGATGGGGCCTGATTATTCAAGACCTTGTAGGTGAGGAGAAGGATTTTAAATTCTATTCTAGATTTAACAGGGAGCCAATGAAGAGAAGCCAATATGGGAGAAATCTGCTCTCTCTTTCTAGTCCCTGTCAGTACTCTAGCTGCAGCATTTTGGATCAGCTGAAGGCTTTTCAGGGAGCTTTTAGGACAGCCTGATAATAATGAATTACAATAGTCCTGCCTAGAAGTAATAAATGGATGAATTAGCTTTTCAGCATCACTCTGAAAAAGGATGTTTCTAATTTTAGAAATATTGTGCAAATGTAAAAAAGCGGTCCTACATATTTGTTTAATATGTGCATTGAAGGACATATCCTGGTCAAAAATGACTCCAAGATTGCTCACAGTGTTACTGGAGGCCAAAGTAATGCCATCCAGAGTAAGCATCTGGTTAGACACCATGTTTCTAAGATTTGTGGGGCCGAGTACAAGAATTTCAGTTTTATCTGAATTTAGAAGCAGGAAATTAGAGGTCATCCAGGCCTTTATGTCTTTAAGACATTCCTGCAGTTTAACTAATTGATGTGTGTCATCTGGCTTCATGGACAGAAAGCTGAGTATCATCTGCATAACAATGAAAATTGATGCAATGCTTTCTAATAATACTGCCTAAGGGAAGCATGTATAATGTAAATAGAATTGGTCCTAACACAGAACCCTGTGGAACTCCATAATTAACCTTACTGTCTGAAGAAGACTCCCCATTTACATGAACAAATTGGAGTCTATCAGATAAATGATTCAAACCACTGCAGTGCAGTACCTTTAATACCTATAGCATGCTCTAATCTCTGTAATAAAATGTTATGATCAACAGTATCAAAGCTGCACTGAGGTCCAACAGGACAAGCACAGAGATGAGTCCACTGTCAGAGGCTGTAAGAAGATCATTTGTAACCTTCATTAATGCTGTTTCTGTACTGTGATGAATTCTGAAACCTGACTGAAACTCTTCAAATAAAACCGTTCCTCTGCAGATGATCAGTTAGCTGATATGAAGCAAAAATTTCCCAGCAGTCATTAAATGTGTCCAAACTCTGAGTCCCAGCAGCTGTTTGAAGGAGCCTTTGTGTCTCTGAGCTGTGAGGACCTCGGCTCTGCTGCTGCACTCTGAGGAGATCAAACTGTGGCTCCGTCTGCTTTGGGATTTCACTTCATTCATTCTGGCTTTTCCTCGGGCTGCAGCCAGCTCTCTCTTCACATGAAGATTTGGACTCTCTGACAAACTCTCCCTTTAAAACATGAGAGCACACAAAGGATGAAGCAGAGGCAAATACTGCTGAGCTGAACATTTAATGGAACCAAAGCAGCAGCAGCTTCAACAACAATCCATTCAAATACAACTAACACAACTGATTTCCAGGTGTGTGTCCCTGCTGTCACAGGTGGCTTTCAGTGTGCTCAGGCTGTAGGACAGCAGGCTGTCCTCTGATGCAGCAGGAAGTGCAGACAGGTTAGTGAATGCTGTCAGCCGGCTCTGCTCTCTTTGCCTCCTTCACTCGTTTCCCTTCTCTGCTCTCTGACAGGCTCACTGTGACCGCTTCATGTCTCTGAGAGATCACAAGGAGCCCGTCCTCCTTTAAAAATGATGTCATAGGGCGCCAGGGTGGCTCAGGGTGTGAGCAGGGGACCACGTGGAAGTGCGGTTAGTACAGGTTTCAATCCCTTCTTCTATTTAGCGTCTCTTCCCCGTTTCTCCTCCCACCTTCCTGTCTCTGTCCACTGTCAAAAACTATTAATAAAAGGCCAAACAACAACAACAACAAATGATGTCACAGGGAGTTTGTGCAGGATCATTTTTACAGTTAAAATTAAGCGACCTTTAGCAGTCGTACCTGAAAAATAAAAATCAATTAGATTCAAAAATGTATTCAGTTCAGTACAATAAAAAGTAAAACTGTACATTTAATGAATACAGTTAATAAAGATACAAATTCAAATGATGAAAAAAGCTGTAAATGTATTAAATTAGACAAGAAATAACCTTAAAACTTAAAGCGTGGATAAATAAAAATATATTTAAATTGTAAAAACTAAAACAAAATGATGTGAATAAATAAAATATTCCCAAAGCCCAAATGTGTGTTTGTTGTTCTTCTGATTAATACTAATAACTGAGATGAATCCAGGTGATGCTGCTGTGATGGTGCTGGGTGTTTAGTCCCAGCAGACGAATAAAAAAAAGCACCTGTTGAGGCTCAGGTGATTCCTTCTCTTTGGTACAGTTGGCTTTTGTCACGTGATGTTCTGAAAACCGATACGGTCCAAGACACAGGCTTCATTTGGACACGCCCCCTTTTCTGGCACAGGCCTCCTCTGGGCTTTAGTGTCAGATGTGATGTCACTAATCCTGGGACGTTTTTTTCCGCCTTGTGAACTGGATTAACCTGAGGAGCCTCTGATCATTTGAATGTTTCTAATATTCTGGTCTAAATGAAGCTGTTGGAACGTTTGCTTGGAGAGTCCTGCATTGGAGCCCCTCTCTGTGGGGCCGTGACAGCAGGAGGTCGACAGGCCTGTAACCTCCGGCTCAGGGTCCTCTGAGGTGTTAACAGGTCAGTGTGAGATGGGCTGCTGTGATTGGTCAGAACTATTCTGTGATAATTCATAAATGTTTACTCTTTTGGGTCACATTATACACATGTGTAACCCATCTGAGACAAATTTATCTCCATTAAAAAAGCGTATACACACAGAGTGAAGGCGTGCTGCTGTGGTGTGAAACATCAGGCTCAGGGGCCAGAAACAGCCTGCCTAAGGGTCCAGTTGGGTCAGCTGGATGGGTCTGGAAAATGTGAAAACTGCAAAGAAGGTTAAAAATGTCCAACTCTGAAGTCTTTCTGTCGATGTTACAGCCTTCCTGCTGACCAACAGTTCATCCATGGACTGTACTATTCCAGCAGATGAGCCATTACAAAGGGAATCCGGGCTCTTTTTGTCAGGATTCTAGCAAAAAAACAGTTTATTTATATTAATTTACAGAATAATCAGCTGTTTGTGCTTCTTTTCTATAATTTTCCAGAAAAATTGAAGCTCACAGAGCTGCGCTGACATGTTTCTGTGATGCACTTGGGAAAACCTGGACACGAGCACAATGCTAACAAAGTGAGTGTATGTGGACAGAACTGAAGTCGTTATCCAAACCACTGGTTTCAGTCCTCTCTCTCCATGGAGCTCCTCACAGCAGCAGGAGCCTGAGGAGGAGATGGAGCTGAGTTTAAGCAGCAACAACTTTCACAAGCTAATTCAAAGAGAACAGCTGAGCTTTGGTGCTACATGCAGAGCAACGATCTGGGAGAACTGCAGCCTGAAGAAGAGCAGAGACCCAGGAAACAGTCCACCTCTGCAGGCTTACTTTGTTTTCCAAAGAATACTTAGCACGCTCTCTACATGTGACGTTATTGTGTCCTCTATGCACATGACAACTTTTATCTTTGTTTGCAGTTCACACACAGATTACATACAAATCACATATATTTGGAAATGTGAACGACCACGCAAAGAAAATCGTATCGCACAAAAAAATTGGAATTGGGTCACTTCAGGCTGCAGCGTGAACGTAGCCTTAGTTTCTATAACTAACTATAAACTTTCTATGAGGCTCTTTATTAAATTGGGACCAAAAAATCATGGTTGACCTTGAAGCACTTTGACTCTGATAGGTCTGAGTTGATGTCTGCACTGCCTGCCTTGTTAGTCCTGAACATCACAGTGGATCAAAGCTGCAGAGAAACATGGAGGAGGGAATGAACTCCACGCTGAGCGAGGGGAAGCAGCGCTCCATCCTTCAGAGACAGGCCCCATCCTCTGGTCTGATCTGTGTGGAGAAGATTCAGCCAGCAGCATGATGATGAGCCCAAACACACCTCAAAGCTTTGAAGAACCACCTGAAGACTGAGGAGACTGACTGTCCTCCACCTGACCTTAGGCGGTCTTTGAACACCTGAAAACAACAACCACAGCTTTAGTCTGTAAGTCAGCAGAGCCAAAAACATCATCAAGGACAGCTCACACCCTGGCTTTGACCTGTTTGACCTGCTGCCCTCTGGCAGGAGCTACAGGAGCATCAAATACAGAACAAACTGACTCCAGAACAGTTTCTTCACCAGAGCAATCACCACCCTGAACTCTCACACTCACCCACTGTAACTGTGCAACACCCACATCTCTGTGCAATATTATATTATTCATACTGAACAATATCTATCACTCCTATATTGTGCAAGTATAATACTCACCTATCTTCATTATCATATGTATATACTTGTTTTATTTTTTAAATTGTATATGATGCAGCACTTTTGTTTTTTGTGCTTAGTTTTGAATTTCTGTGTTGACCTTTTGTTGTGTGATTGGTCATGTTTCGATTCCTAGTTTTCCTGTGGTTCCCGGCATGCAGTGTCTGGTCTCTGTCTTTGTTCCTTTTCCTGACTTCCTGTTTTATTTTGATAGTCTTCTTGTCCCTGTGTGTTGTGTTCAGTTCCTCAGCCCGAGTCTTCAGCATGCTGAGATCACGTGAACCTTTGAGTTCTGCTGTGAAACACACGTTTATAAGAGAAAGTAAAATGAGGCTCTGCCCCTCACATGACTCGACTGAGACAAACAAGGAAACAAGAAGTGGTTGTTCCTCAGTGCAGAGACACACAGACCATCAGACTGAGCTCAGACCAAACCAGCAGCTTCCTCTGACTGAGTCCAGCTACAGGAGAGAAAACTCCAACACTGCTGCTTCAAGCTGCTGACACTCCACACACTGAAGGTGAGTCTGAGCAACAACACGACTCACAGGAAGTTTCAGTGAAGGTAGCAGAGGAGGGAGGGGAGCAGGACTGACTGTACTTCCTGTCTGCAGCTTCACTCACAGACTCAATGGCTTCCAGATCAAAGGAGGATCTCTGCTGTCCGGTCTGTCAGGAGGTCTTCAGAGATCCTGTTCTTCTGTCATGCAGCCACAGCTTCTGTAAAGACTGTGTGAGGAGATGGTGGAGAGAGAGGACGACACACGAGTGTCCAGTTTGTAAGAGAAGATCTTCAAGGTCTGATCCACCTTTAAACCGGGCTTTGAAGAACCTGTGTGAGTCTTTCTTACAGCAGAGAGCTCAGAGAGCTTCAGAGGATCTCTGCAGTCTGCACTCTGAGAAACTCAAACTCTTCTGTCTGGACCATCAGCAGCCAGTGTGTGTCGTCTGCAGAGACTCAGAAAAACACACCGAGCACAGATTCAGACCCATTGATGAAGCTGCACGACAACACAAGAAGGAGCTTCAGGAAACTCTGGAGCCCTTAAAGAAGAAGTTAAAGGTTTGTGAAGAAGTTCAAGTGAAGTTTGATCAAACAGCAGAACACATTAAGGTCCAGGCCCGACACACAGAGAGGCAGATTAAGGAGCAGTTTAAGAAGCTTCAGCAGTTTCTAGCAGAGGAAGAGGAGGCCAGGCTGGCTGCACTGAGGGAGGAAGAGGAGCAGAACAGTGGGATGATGAAGGAGAAGATGGAGGCTCTGAGCAGAGAGATAGCAGCTCTTTCACACACAGTCAGAGCCACAGAGGAGGAGCTGAGAGCTGAAGACGTCTCATTCCTGCACAGCTACAAGGCTGCAGTGGAAAGAGTCCGGCGCTGCCCCCTGCTGGATGATCCACAGCTGCCCTCAGGAGCTCTGATAGACCAGGCCAAACACTTGGGCAACCTGACCTTCAACATCTGGAACAAGATGAAGGACATGGTCTCCTACAGTCCTGTGATCCTGGACCCAAACACTGCTCATCGAAAACTCATCCTGTCTGAAGATCTGACCAGTGTGACAGGAGGAGGAGAGAGGAAGAAGCTTCCTGATAATCCAGAGAGGTTTGATTCCTACTGCTCTGTCCTCGGCTCTGAGGGCTTCAACTCAGGGACTCACAGCTGGGAGGTCGAGGTTGGAGACAGTACAGGGTGGGGACTGGGCGTGTTAGCAGAGTCTGTGCAGAGGAAGAGACTCATTCAGTCTGGATTCTGGAGAATACGGTTCTATGAAGGCAAATATTCAGCATGGTCTCCATCAGGTCCATCCACTGCTCTCCCAGAGCAGAAGAAGCTCCAGAGGATCAGAGTGAGTCTGGACTGGAGCAGAGGAAAGCTGTCCTTCTCTGATCCTGACACTAACACACACATACACACCTTCACACACACTTTCACTGAGAGGATGTTTCCATACATCAGCACCAACGTTAAACCGAACCTCTTCTCATTCGGTCCTCAGTGTAAAGTGCAGGTGTTCCCACTGAAGGTGTCGGTGGAGCAGATCACTTCAGGACGATCATGTTTCTAATGTTGTTTCCTGTCAGTGAACTGAACCTGTTAAACTGCAGCTGTCCTCCTGCTGCCTTGTTGTCCCAAAGCTCCTGAATTCTGTTTGATTTCATTTGAATCATTTTCTATTGGACTGGTGTCAGCTGATTCTAATGATGCTGACATGATTCTGTGTATGGAAGTTTGAAATGATTCCATGTTGGTTCCTGTTCTCGCTCCTCTTCTTTCTCAGGATTCGGCTGCCTGAGGTGTTCACGTGCACATGCTCAGTTGTAGCCATCTATCTGAAGGACTCACGGATCGTCGTTGTTTCATCCTGGGTAGTGGTTCTGACATTCAGTGGTCCTTCGCCGCATTTGATGGAAATGAAAATGATCAGCCCACAGAGGCTGAATTCAAAGACACTCTGAAAATCACAGTGTTAAAATGATGCTGCAGGCTGGAGCAGTTTGTCAAAATTTCATTGTAGCAACTCAAATGGTCCTCAGTAGTTTGTATGGCCCCCACATGCTTCTATGCATGATGACATGACTGGGCTCCTAATGAGATGATGGATGGTGTCCTGGGGGATCTCCTCCCAGATCTGGACGAGGGCATCACTGAGCTCCTGGACAGTCTGAAGGATATCTGTCAGCATCAGATCAGCTGAAACATGATGACCCAGAGGTGTTCTAGTGGATTTAGGTCAGGCGAGAGGGGGGGGCCAGTCAATGGTATCAATGTTTTCATCCTCCAATAACTGCCGTCATACTCTCACCACAAGAGGCTGGACATTGTTGTGCATCAGAAGGAGCCCACTGCACCAGCACAGGGTCTGACAGGGCCAAGGATTTCATCCTGATACCTGATGGCAGTCAGGGTGGTGTTTCCTAGCCTGTACAGGTCTGTGTGTCCCTCCATGGATATACTTTCCAACACCATTACTAACGTTCTCCACGGCTTCTCCAGACCCTTTTTCATCTGTCACATGTGCTCAGGGTGAACCTGCTCCCATCTGTGTAAACCACAGAGCACCAGTGGTGCCAGTTCTGGTATTCTATGGTAAATGCCAATCAGGCTCCACAGCGAGCACAGCGCCCACTAGAGGGCGTTGGGTCCTCAGGCTCCCCTCATGAAGTCTGTATCTGATTGTTTGCTCAGAGACTTTCACACCAGCTGTTGCTGGAGGTCATTTTGTAGCTCATCCTGTTCCTCCTGCACAAAGGAGCTTCTGGTCCTTCTGATGGGTTAAGGACCTTCTCCGGCCCTGTCCAGCTCTCCTAGAGTAACTGCCTGTCTGCTGGAATCTCCTCCATGCTCTGAGACTGTGCTGGGAGACACAGCAAACCTTCTGCCAATGGCACGTATTGATGTGCCATCCTGGAGGAGTTGGACTACCTGTGCAGCCTCTGTAGGGTCCAGGTATGACCTCATGCTACCAGCAGTGACTCTGACCCTAACCAAATGCAGAACTAGAGAAAAACAGTCAAAAAAGATGAGGAGGGGAAAATGTGAGTGTCCTCCACCTGTAAACCATTCCTGATTGGGGGGGGTTGTCTCATTTTGCCCCTCTAGTGCAGCTGTTGGTAATTTGATGAACACCAAAGCAGCTGAAGCTGATGAAGACCCCCTCTGATACTTACAGGTGAATAACACTATTAAACTCTTCATCATAGCACCTGTTAGTAGGCGGGATCTATCAGGGAGCATGTGAACATTTCCAAAGCTGATGTGTTAGAAGCAGGAAAAATGGGCAAGTGTAAGTGTGGGGGCTGAAAAACAACCCTTTTCAGGACGGCAAACACGACCTGGAGATAAAATAAAATGTGAGACGTGACTCAGGTGTCCAGAGCTCTGTCTTTATTTTAGGACAGTTATAGAAAAACAGAGAAATCCAAGACACACCTGGCAATAAGTCCAGCCCAACAAAGCACAAAAACCCTCTATTTGTAGTTTACTATGTAACCACAGGAGGGTCCATTCCCAAAGATATTTACTATTGTTTACATCATATCTCATAAGCTGCCTGTATTAAACCATGAAACGAATGACATGAGCATCCCAACACAACTATAACAAACAAGTGTTGATCCTGTTTGTGATTGGCTGCAGTCTGTTTAATGCTACAGTAACACACTTTGAAGCAGAGTGCGCACAAAGCTGCTCAGTCTCAGGACGTCAGTGACATCAGTGCAAAGAGCCCTGAGATGATGTGTGTCTGCTAGAGACATAAATCAGTGACACAGCAGCAATGAAACAAAGTGTGCTGCATGAGAGCAGCTGAGCGTAGCTTGTGTTGAGCATCATCATCATCATCATCATCATCATCAGCATGAAGGCTCTGAGGAAGACTCTGCTCTGTGTCCTTTAACGTGTCCTGGTATGAGTAACGCTCCTGAGGCTCGGCGCGCTCGCTGCTTTGGATCCAGCAGGTGGAGGTGAACAGCAGCATCACTAAGGGAGGGGTCAAGGTCACCTGATCCAGCCCTGACTATAAGCTCGATCAAAGGCCGGTTGATGTTCCCTGGTTCACAGCATCAAACACTTTTCTAAAGGCTAGAAACACTGCTCCCACCACTTTACCCTGAGCCAAACTATGTTTCTAGCTTCTGTAAAACAGCCTGTGGCCACTTCAGTTAAAGATTTGGGTCTAAATCCAAACTGAGTTTAGAACGTGATCCTTTTCCTAATAAATTTGTTGAGCCAGCTGCGCTTCAAGAACCTTTGAGCTTACTGGAACAACTGAGATAGAAATATTTCATGCTTCATCAGGACTCAGGAATTAACAGTCAGGGTCACAACAGCTGTTTTGGAATTTTGAGGAAATTCACAGATTTTTATAGATAACTTTGTTAAACATGCTTTTGGTCTTAGCAGTGTTGCTTTATGTATTTTAATAAGAGATCTATCTGAGTCAAACATATCTTTAGCCTCTGAGCTGTTTAATTGGCTGATAATTTGTTTAACTGGCTGATAATTTTATGGATCTGCTCTATATATATATATAGCCTGTTGGATATAAAAAGATGGAGAAATTTGAAACACTGATGAATTAAAACTAAAGTTCCTTCACTGATGTAACAAAGTAATGATTGATTCATTTGCAGTTTCCATGGATTTCTGATTGGTTCATTTATTCACATGTTACCATATCAGTGACCTGTTACCCCCTGACTCCAGACTACCCCCCCACCCCCAGAAGGGTTAGGCTAACAGGGATACAGGCTAACAGGATGGATGGATCCAGGATAAAGCTGCTTCTGTCCTGTTACTCTTAGACAAACATGTGAACTATTGTATTGTGTTTGTGTGTCCATCCTATCAGTCAAAGTCATTGATGATCATACCTGTAATAAAAGTTAATAACTGGCTGTGTGCTTGTGAAACTGTAATCTATCAGTGTTTTACTGGTTCAGTTGATTCTTGCTAGAGTTTAAATTATTTTTAAAATTTAAATTTTGCAGTAACCTTGAATATTTTCTGTTTGTGGATTAAGCAGCTTACACAGTTCATCAGAATCATAAATGCAGAATTATGTGAAGGTGGATTATATCAAACCATTAGATTAAATGTTATGGTAGCTGATAGCACAACATTTAAAATAAGACATTCTAAACCTCAGAAGAAAAATCCTGATTATTATATAATATATATAAATATCAGTGTAATATATATTACAATAATATATAATATTGATATTATTATTATATATTATGATTATTATGATGACTGAGACACACACGCACAGAAGAAAAGAGAAACACAGAGACAGAGAAAGATGCAGAAACAGGAAGTGAAGAAGAAGAGGAGAAAGTGTGCCACAAAGAGCAGGCCAACATTTAAATCTTAAAGTTGGGAACTGCACACTTTGACCCCTCCTAATTTACATAAAGTCTAACCCCCTGAAACTTGAACCCCAACCAATCAGCTGTTGAGGCTCTGCCCACTCGTGGGCTAAAGAAACAAACGTAACCTGCTATGAAAACCCCTCTTCAACAATCCCCACTTAGCTAGAATGGATCCTCTGCTCATCTATGGTACACAAACACAGGTGGGTCTGCAGAGCTCCACTTTTGGAGCGTACCTGTCAGAAGACTTCCTAAAATACAAGATGAGGTTACAAAGGTCATGTGACCCACAGATGTTCCTGCATCCCACCAACAAGGCCTTAAACAGTTATGAGAAACAGATATAACACAGAAAAGAAAGAACAGGTGTGGAGAACCTGGATATATATTAAAAAAAAAGGTTTAATGTCCAGTTCAACCAATATTTGCTTTCTCATACAGAATCCCAGCAGGGTTGCAGGGTTTGTGTGTGGATACAAAGCTAATTACAAGTTTATTATTCTGTTAGTAATGCATGTTCTCTGAGATGGGACTTTTAAAATGACTGATTTAGGAGTTTGTAACTCACTTCAGGCTGCTTCTTACTACATCCCTGCAGAATAATACAGCTGTGGAATCTGATCAACGGAGCTGTTCCTGTGCCTGAAGTCCTGAACTCTCCCTGCAGAGGAGACACAAGACTGTTAGACACACACAACCACCAACAACAGATGAATAAACCAAACGCACCTTTGACTGTGAGCTGCACTGTGTTGACTATCCAGATGTTCCCAGAGACCTCACAGCTGTATTCTCCGCTGTCTCTCTCTGTGGGCTGTTTCAGGGTCAGACTGAGGTCTCCAGTTTTCAGCAGGTCTTCATTCATCCTCGTTCATCCTCTGTAAACCTGGTCATGTTCTTCAGGCAGGTCAGAACCGTTCTCATACACATGGACCATCCTATCACTATTGTCCCTCCACGTCACTTTACTGTCTTCAGGCAGGTTTTCTGTGGTTTTGAACCGCAGCCGGACAGACTCCGCCCCCTTCTCCACCTCCACCTGGGGGACTGAGAGGACAACACAAGCTGAGCTGTACAGACAGCAGCAGGTTTGAAAGCTGAAGGACAGAAGCTGATTGGAGCAGAAGAAAACAGGCCCAGAGATCAACGTCAAAGCAGCTTTTGAAGCTGTTGGAGAGGATCAGAATCTGATCAGAGTGCAAACGGCGGCACCTTTGTCCCTGCAGCTTCAGGGATGGAAATCAGGGCAGGTCTCCACCGCTGTGTGTGCAGCTGCGCTTTTTGCTGATAAACTGGACACACTGAGCAGTTTATGCAGAGTTTTTTCCACATATGATGCGCAAAAATTCACATCACAGTTTTTACCTGAAAAATTAGCAAATTTTCCTCAGCTTGAAATATTCTCATTTTTCTTGATGTCGTTTTTGAAGAAAAATATAATTTTATATTTTATTCAATGTGTTGAGGAAAAAAATTGCTGTATTCTGAGCATTCAAATCATATTGCTGATTAAAATGATTTTTAATTCTGTTCGGCTGCGACTGTGGCTTCAGTGTTGGCCCTTCATATGATTGAGTTTGACACCCCTGTTCTAGCATCAAGATGGAGGATGTAGTCATCAGAGTTGTGTGTTGTGACCTTCACTAGCCTCTTTCCCACCGGCACGGTGCCGGTGGCAGTATTTGAACCTTTCAGCAATTTTTCCACCGCGAACGCACTCGGTGCTCAGCCGAAAAACGGGTTCAACTCTGGTCCCACAAACTAGCTTGTCTCGAACCACGAACGCGTGACAAAAGCGGCAGAAGGGCGTGACTCTGCCTTCTCAATGTAAAGTTTTGCATGGTGTGTATTACATGAGAAAAGTGAAGCGATTTTCACAGCTGTGAATTAGGTTGGGCTCTAAGGGTGAACTTGCTGCTTTGTATCAGTTCATATCACAGATAAAAGGACACAAAGTGCGTACTTGTCGTCTTGCTCGTAAAATTTGTTTGGACCGTATAATATGTGCACAGCTAAAGTAAGCGGAGTGTGTTCTCCCACGTTTGTGCCCTTCAGCTTCCGTGTCCAGACGAGGACCCACCCACACTCATATGTAAAGGATCAGTTCACAGAAACGCGGTGGAAACAGGCCCGTTCTTAAGCGTTTCACCGGTTCATTGGAACCAACACCAGCATTGGCACGAGCACCTCGTCAGTGGAAATGTGGTTTCAGCTGGCCAATTTCTGTGTTTGGTTCCAGTTTAGAGCAAACTGCTGTTGACATCTGATGAGTTCTTTTATATGCTTTTGGCACAAAAACATACATTTAGGATTAGTTTTAGCGTCTAGCTGATCAGATTTCCCTCTGTATCGAAACTTGTGATAGCTTAACAATCCATTTTTTCTATCTGGTTGCCACAACTGGACTTGCCTCACATAATAAAAAGGGATCATGAATAGATGTAGGATACAGATGTAATCCATCCAAGTTCCACAAAACAAACAGACACCCATGTGCACGCACACACACACACCTAAACAAACACCACCTACCTTTGAATTTGAGCACCACTTATTTGTATCGCCGGATATGCCCATAGACCTCACAGCTGTATGTCCCACTGTCTCTCTCTGTGGGCTGATCCAGGGTCAGACTGAGGTCTCCAGTTCGCAGCAATCAAATGGCTGAATTACCTCCTAAGTATGCAGTCAAGTTGTCCAGAGTCCTATTTGATTCAGGTGTGTTGGATCAGGGACACATCTAAAACCTGCAGGACACTAGCTCTTGAGGCCTGGAGTTGGCCACCCCTGTATCTGCTCCTGTAAACGTTCGTGTTTAAGACAGCTGTTAACACTTTTAAATGGTGGTAGTTAAAGATTTTTAAATTATTTTGTTTGTTATTTTATTTTTATCATTTCTTTATTTATGCTTTCTGTCTTTTATTTCATTTGTATTTTTGTGGCATGCCTACTTTATTGAACAGTGGCAGTAGACAGATGGGAAACACAGTAGAGAGAGGGGATGATCTGCAGCAATAGGCCCAAACTGGAATCGAACCTTGGCCAGCGTGACATGTGGTGCATGTACTACCCGGTGAGGCCCAACTGTTTATGGATTTGAGTATGAAATGTGTTAGAATGTAATTTGCTACATGTGCAGTGAGCAGAGTGACAGTGTTGATACCTCTCTAACTTAGGAGGATGTTGGTCCTGTCAGTCCTCTCTTCTGACCTGCCAGTGGTTCAGATGGACTTTAGCAACCACTTTGCTGTCCTACCAATCTACCTGTCTGATCAGAAACCAGTCTTGTCAAGGATAAATAGAGGTAAGTGGTTGCACAGTTCAGTGTGTGTTGATTTATCAACAGAATGCTCTAGATGAATCTGCTTTTGTAAGCACTGTGTAGCCATTTCATGTTCAATTTCTGCATTTGTTGATGTTTAGAACTGCAGAAATCCAGGACCTAAATGATATGATTAACATTTTGCCAGCGTCAGACCTTTGGGTCCAGTTGTCCTGGACCTTTTCAATATTTCACAAATTTTCGATCACCTACCAGAATATTGATAATATATTCCTTAATGGAGACTTAGCTGGGACCAAAGGGTTGCTGCCTCCTGGTCCAGCTTTGTCCACCTACTACAGCTCCACAGGCTGTGGTGGGGGTACTGTATCTGTTTATAAGAACCACATCGACAGTGAAGGACTTTGTCACATGGTGCAAGCGGAACCATCTAGAGCTCAACGTGACAAAGACAAAGGAACTGGTGGTGGACTTGAGGAAAGACAAGGCACCGGTGGCCCCTACGTCCATCGGAGGGGTCAGTGTGGACACCGTTGAGGACTACAAATATCTGGGAGTACACATTGACAACAAACTGGACTGGGCTAAGAACACTGATGCCCTATACAGGAAGGGCCAAAGTCGCCTCTATTTTCTGAGACGCCTGAGGTCCTTCAACATCTGCCGGACTATGCTGAGGATCTTCTATGAGTCTGTGGTGGCGAGTGCCATCCTCTATGCTGTTGCATGCTGGGGCAGCAGACTGAGGGCGGCAGACGCCAACAGACTCAATAAACTGATCCACAAAGCCAGTGATGTGGTGGGAGTGGAGCTGGATTCGCTTATGGCAGTGTCGGAGAGGAGGATGCTGTCTAAGCTGCAGGCCATTATGAACAATGGCTCCCACCCACTCTACAACACAGTGATGGGACACAGGAGCACATTCAGTGCAAGACTCATCCCACCAAAATGCACCACAGAGCGCCACAGGAGGTCATTTCTACCTGTGGCCATCAGACTCTATAACTCCTCCCTTAATAGGTGACATTGTGGTTCATCAGTGTCATTCATTTATCAGTATTCAATTGTACATAAAATTGTTTAAATTTCCATATACATTGTACATACACTATATACATTGTACATTGTACATACACTTATACATTGTACAAAAAAGGACTGTGCATATATATATAGACACCTATTTAAAAATTTTTGCACTCACAATTTTCATATGTGTATAGATTTAGATGTGTATATAGTCAAATATCTCTTTAGTCTTTATACTTTTATGCCTTTAGTGTATGTTATTGTGTTTTAGGTTTACTCGTTTAAATGAAACAGTTGCAGCTGTAACAGTAGTAATTTCCCTTTGGGATCAATAAAGTATTCTGACTGACTGACTGACTGATCTGTACTGCCCTTCTTACTGCTTTATTTCTAATAAACATTTATGGCAATGATTTCTCTAATGTCTATCCATACAATTTTTTAACACACCAAAATAATGTATCCTTCTCCTCAGCACAGTGCAGTGGAGAATACAGTGCTGGCAGCTTCACAGGGATGTGCGATGGCAGCAGTTTGACTCGACATCAGCATTATCAGGTACTGTCCATAATTTGTTTTTTTGTCTTGTTTTCTTTTTGATGGTTTCTTTTTGTTTGTTTTTGGATTTTTTTCATGTCTGCCAAATGTTCACCTCAGTAATTATGCTAACTGCTAACTCATAACTCTTTTTTCTGATCAGCATCACATGTCCACATTACTGAAGTTGCAGTATTTTTTGCAGTTTTACTGAACAGTTGCAGGTTGGCTTTGGAAATTAATATTAATGCAGATATTTACGGCATTCTTTCTCTAGGAGGACCTTCGTGACTTTTGCATTAAAGACACTTAATATGTACACAAAGACAAAGTGTATATTTCACATTCAGGGTATGTTTGTCATCTAACTGAAAATGTGTTTAATTCATTCATGAACTATAATATTATCATTCTTATTATTACTGCTTTATTTTATTTTGTTATCCTGGCTGCAAAGAGGATCCTGCAATTCCACAGCAAACACCTGATGAATAATGGGGGTACTCAAGCAGAACTGGTGACACTACAATTACATATTTTTCCCAAAGAATGTCTAAATGCAAAAAGTGATTTATATCTCAGCAATGTCTTTGTTTGCAATGGGATTTCTCTTGATTACATCATTATTCAAAACAAAATGTGGAAAACAGATGTAACCTGTATTAAAGTACTATTAAACAATACACAGCAATATTTCCGACCTAGGGCCCGACAGGAGGATTTAAGTAAAAGGAGGGGTGACACTCTTAAGCTGGACACAAATAAATTTATTAACAAAATAAAAGCAAATAAAACTTCAGTTCACATTTCTCTTCTGTTTGTTTCCAATAACACAAATACACTTAGGGATTGTCCCTTTCTGTTGACAGCTCTTGTGGAATAATAACCAAAATAAAAAAATAGATAAATAAAATTGTCCACCCTTCTCTTTAAATTTCTACCCGGGTAGTAAAAATCCTTAAGTTTATCAGGGTCTTTTTATCTTCCCTGATGGAAGCAACAGATTAAAGTTTCTTCACTTGAAATGTTTAATTCAGTTCAGTCAAAAGTGTTTCAGTCAACCGTTTGGTTTAAGTTCAGTAAGGTCAAAATGTCTGTCAGTCAACTGCGCAGTTTTAGTTCAATTAGGGGCCCCCTATTGGTTGTCTGCTTAAGCTTATCTGTTATCCAGTGGAGAATCGTGTGCATCCAAATCCATGGAACCAATCCTTCACTCCTCCGCACCGCTGCAACGACCACTGTTGTGCCTCCTGCTCGCAGTGGATCTGCAGTCGTCCTCTCTCAGAATCCGACCGTAGTCATAAAACCAACCTGCATATTGTACAATTTCCAATAAATGGCAAATTTTCCCTATGCAGTTAGCAATGAGCAATCCCTCAGTCTCTTACTCTCATCAGTTTTACATGTTAGTCAAGCCTACACAAAACTTGAACACATTCACTGGCTAATAAAGTAAAACACTACAACCAGAATTAGTCTACAACAATAAAACTTAACATTTCCTACAGTGTTAGACATACATTACATAGTGCATGTTTCTCGTTTCTCCGATTGTTTTTTTTTTTTTGTAGTCTCGGTTACAGTCACAAACAAACAGGATCTCTGTTCGGCTACGACTAATACATGGAGTAAAACACAAGACACTCACCGGAGAAAATCCCGACCAATCACATCAAACTCGGGTCCTCCGAATTCCTCCCTCACAAACAACAAAAATCCAGACACGGTTGTTACACTTAACAAAACCTTAAATTCAACATTAAAGAAGCAACTCGATTACGTTTTTGGCTAAGCTAGGTTGCTAGAGCCGAACCACGTTGGCTTCTTTGCATGGTGTCTCGCTTTTTTTTTTCCTTCCTCCTCTTTCTTCTCTGACCCCATGGTAGGTTTGGATCACCACATAGGCACCTAGCGCCCTCTGTGGGACATTTCAAGGAATTGCAAAAAATAAAACATACATTAAATCCAATGGTTTTTTCTCTGTAAAACTCATGGGGGTTACACAGAGAAATTCAACAACAGGGTGACCTCGAAGTCTCCATTTCTGTCATTGTGTAGTCTTCATCAGTGTGGCTCATTGTACAGTCAGAATACAAAGTTCATGATGACACAGAACAGTATAAGCTTCTGTATTTTTAATCAGTTATGTTTATCTTCCAATAAAAACAAATTTTTCAGGCAAGTAAATGTATGTAAGATATATATGTAACATATCATGAATATCCCAACACAACCATAGCGGCCAGTATTTTACCATGAACCTGGTTTACAGTATTTTGCCGTGGACCCGTTGACGATATTTTACTGTTGACCCGTTTACGGTATTTTACCATGAACGCTTTAACGGCTTTGTACCCTGAACCCGTTTACGGTATTTTACCATGAACGCTTTAACGGCTTTGTACCCTGAACTCGTTTACGGTATTTTACCGTGGACCCGTTTACGGTATTTTACCGTTGACCCGTTTACGGCATTGTACTGTGGACCCGTTTACGATATTTTACTGTGAGTCCGTTAACGGCTTTGTACCTTGAACCCGTTTACGGTATTTTACCCTGTACCCCTTTACAGCAATGTACCCTGAACCTGTTTATGCCGTTTTACTGTGAACCCGTTTACAATAAAATACTGGCAGCTGTGGTTGCTGGTATTTTTCCGTGAACCTGTTTACGGTAAAATACTGGCAGCTGTGGTTGCTGGTATTTTTCCGTTAACCTGTTTTTGGTAAAATACTGGCAGCTGTGGTTGCCGGTACTTTACCGTGAATCTGTTTACGGTATTTACCGTAGAGCAGTTTACAGTTAAGTACCGGCAACCACAGCTGGCCAGTATTTTACCGTAAATTCAACTGATTTTTTTTTTACAGTGTGGGGTTATCAGCCAGATGTCCCACTTGATACTGACGCCGAATCCCTCAGAAATGCATCAGACCACAGTATGCAGGAGGAGAAATGTCATCTGGAAGAGACAAAAAGAGACATGGAGGCCCAAAATGAGCCACCAGGAGACATCTGCAATGAACTTCCAATGAAAACACAAGACCAAGAAGTTCAGAATATGCAGAACCAGGTCAACGTGCAGATCTCAGGTGAATGTTACTGGCAAGAAATCTTTCGTCAAGCACAGCAACACATTGCACACTTGAACCAACATTGCAATTTTATATTCAAGGATATGTTCAAAAAGCTCCAAGTTTCAGAGCAGAAAAATCAAGAGCTGCAAGTGATGTTTAATGAAACGCTGCAAAGAAATACAGACATGCTTAAAGAAAAAGATGAACTAGAAGCCAAACACAGAAAGCTGCAGTGTAAACTTCAAGAAAGTTAGAAAAAAAATGAAGGCTTGAAAGTTTTGCTTGACGAAGCTTTGAACAGAAACACACAAATACTGAATGAGAAGAGAGAAGAGCAAATGAAACACACAGAAGTCCAATTCAACTTCTATGAGATGAAAAAGATGAACAAGGAGACGCAAGGCAAGCTCAAAGCCATGAAGGAAGAAAATGAAGGCTTACACGTAATGTTTAACTACGCCCTGAACAGAAATACAGAGCTGCTTAAAGAAAAGGAACAAGTAGAAGAATCACATAGAGAGCTGCAAGAGAAGAGAGGACAACAGGAGAAAATACATACAGACATGGAGTGTACGCTGCAAGAAGTGCACAGGAGAAATCAAGGATTACAAGACCAAGTACAGCAAAGTAATAAAAACATGCACGAGGCACAGGATGTAC
The DNA here is from genome assembly GCA_013435755.1 of Amphilophus citrinellus. Lineage (NCBI taxonomy): Eukaryota > Metazoa > Chordata > Actinopteri > Cichliformes > Cichlidae > Amphilophus > Amphilophus citrinellus. The sequence continues at coordinate 48,956,284 of CM024194.1, read as the reverse complement.
ATCAAGCCAAGTACAAAGAGCTGGAAGAAAAGCATGCTGAGAAACAGGAAAAATGTGAAGAGCTCGAGAAAAGGTGTGAGAAACTGGAGAAGCAGAATGCTGAGAGCATCAGTGACCTCCAGAACGTCATACTGCAACACAAAGAGCTGCAAGAACGCATCCTGACAAAGAAAAAGAGATTCAAGTTTTTCTGGAGAAACTTTGCTGGACAAAATTAGCCTTGCCTTCATCGACCTTTAACCCTTTTAGTTTCCCCTCTCCTCTCTGCCTAAGCACATCTTCATTATCCCTTTCTTCTTCTCTCTCTACTTTTTCTTTTCCTTTCACCCCCCCAACCAGTTTCAGCAGATAACTGCCCCTTTACTTTTTCTTTACTTTCTCTTTCCAACCTGTTTGTTTGCCCTTGAAAACAAAGTGTAATTAGATATGGTGATAATAAAGGCCATCTAAAATTACTGCTGTGTGTATGTTGACTTATTTCTCTTTGATTACAGTCTCTGTTAGGCTAAATGTTTACCACACAAATATGAAAGTTGCAAAAAACCTGTGGTTGCTTCTGGTCCAGAAAGTCAATTCACCAAAACATTAGTGGGGTTAGGTTAATTGATGATTCTAAGTACCCTGTAGGTACTTAACGAAACTTAACGAATTGCAAAATCTGCAACAACAAACGTCAGTGCAAAAAACCCAAAACTTTTTACACACAATGTCATAACTAACATTATGGGACATGGGAATCTCAATCAAAAAAAATTTGTGGTCAAAACTTTAAGAATTGTAATGAAATATTTTTTTTGTAAAACTATTTTTTTTATTTAAATGACTCGTTTTTTTTTCTCATGAAAAAAAAATTTATTTGCAAAACCTAAACTTTTATTTGCGCATGTGAAGTAATTTAAATAATAAGAGTGTGTGTTTGTTGCTGTTTAAGCCTTTAGATTTCTGCGTGTTCGTTTGTTCGAACAGGAATGAGACAAAACAAACAGAATAAAGAGTCCAATTATTAAATTTAATTTCAAACAGTTCAGATATCTGGGTCAGACTGCATGCCATGAGATGGCATGAAGTACTGGCAAAATTCTAATTCAACTCACAGTTTCATATAGTCACAGCATATCAGTCTTGATTACATCATTTACAAAACAATGTGGAAAACAGAGAAATTCAACAACAGGGTGACCTCGAAGTCTCCATTTCTATCATAAAGTATCATAAATATTCTAAGAATGTATTTATTCAGTGGCTTTTAGTTATAAATCATTTATTTTGTTACTCAGCCTGAGAAAATGATCTTGCAATTTTAGTTTACCACTAATTTACTAAGTGGATTCAATCCACCAAAAGTGAACCTGATTTAATGCACCTAGAGTTAAATGTCAAATTAAGCAAAAAGCTAATTGGAGCTTCTGTCTGTCTATGAGTGAGTGAGTGAGTGAGTGTGTGTGTAAGCTGCTTCTTCATTGCAAGTGTTTGTGTGTTTTTTTTTAAGCTCAGTGTCAGCTGTCTCATTTTTCATCCAGTTGTGAAGTTAACTTTTGCATTTTGGTCTCAAACTCATCAGGAAATTCAAAATGCAAATGAATGTCCTTAAATTAAAATTTGACACACCTTCTATGTGAGCTAAAGTGGAACAAAAGGAACACAAGAAAACAAGAAACAAAACATGGGATGAATCTCAAAATATCTAAAAATAATCATTTTAAAGTTCTCTAATCTTAAACAGCTCTTGGATAAGTTTGTCTGTACCTGTAAAATTACTGTTTAATTCAGACTCCTTTGGCATGAAAATCTGGGGAAATAAAATATCTTAGAGAGATCGACAATCAAAACCATTTCAAAGTATTCTACCGGACTCCAAATTATATTTATTCTGTAAGGGTCTGTACCCAAAAAAAACATAATTATGACAGAGAAAATATGGCTTCATAAACCTCAAGTTACTAAATTGTGAAGGGGAAAAATGCATAACCTTGACCTAAAACAACATCAGCAGTTGTTACTAGTCCAGCAGTGAAATAGAGGCTTTAACTACTTTTTTTTTTTCATTTTGTGTAATTCTATGCTTTTAAATCTAAACCCCTGCAGTGGGATTTTCACCACAAAACAAACAAAAATAAAAATGTTATGGACAAAGTCTTTAGTCAAAACGTAGATACTTTTAGGGTCAGAGGCAGGGGTGAAAGTAAGCCGGTACGGTCCGGTACACAGTACCGGCAAAAGTTGGAGCGGCTGTCTGCTGTAAACTGTGTACTTTGGGTCAGAATAAATCCGCTAGCAATAATCAGTCTAAAACACGAGGTAATCAGTTAATAAATTGCTTCTTTTCTTTTCTCATTTCAAATTGTTTCTGAACTGTTCGTGCTGTGCTGGAGCCTCAAATCTCTAGCTTCTCTCCCCTCAGACATCGAGGACAGCCACATAAAATGCACTGCATCCATTTCACTTACGGGACGGATGTAGTGCATTTTATATGGCAGGCTAGACCCTCCTATTTTGATTGACACCTCGTTCGGCCAATCATGTAACTGGCTGCACCAAAATCAACCGAAAAGCTACGTGACACCCCCTGGTTATTATTGGCTCTGGAAAACCCATTTCTTAATATGATTGGCACTTTGTTTTTTTTTCTAACATTTCTTTTGAGGTTTTACTAAAACTGAGTTCCTCACAGAAACTTTTTCTTGAAATTTAACAATCTTCTGGAAAAAATGACCTCTAATAATTTGCTAAAAATACTTCAACCTGGATTTTTCAAGGCATCTATTTTACTGGCTTTGTTTATTCATTGTTTATTTTTAAAGCAATAAACTCCTTTTTTTGGTGATTTTTCAGGGTTTTTCTATCTTTTTATCCATGTGTGGTCGGCTTATCTCTCATATGTATCGGAAGCGAAACCTTCCTAATGAGAATTTTTGACCAGCACACCCTTATACAACCATATCAGTCCAAATTAAAGAAAAGAAAAAACTTAGAGCTGTAACTCTCATCCACACGCACACACGTCCTTGAGATAGAAATGCACACACACACACACACAGCTATGACATTGCAAAACAGCTAATATGATCACTGGAAAATTGTCCTATTCCTCTAAACTCTGTTCCTATTTAAACAACAAATGACACCATACTTTGCAAAGAAGTTTACCTCAAAATATTTTGTCCTTATTTCCTGTTTCTCTCTCCCTCTCTGTCCTACTGTTTCACTTATACACACAGGTACACAGACCATAACACACACATACTAAATGAAGCACCCATTTTTCTTTTCTCTCTCTGAAACACACATTGCAATACAAATACACTGCAGTACTCAGTCACACACACACGGAGGCTTCCTCACACACACACAAAGACACACATTCAAGCATCCATCAGTTTCTCTCAATACTCATTATTGTTAGACTTTTCTTTCCCAAGTGACCTAATTTTGGGATTGCTTAAATTTGCTGACCTTCTGTTGTCAGGTGGGTGAATCAAAGTTTCTGACCCAAAGATCAACTTTTACCTGATTGAGATGGAGAGATTTCTCCTTTAAACTTAGCTTTCAGCTTAATATCTGTGCTTGGAAGTTTACACTAAAATAATTTTACATCACCAGTTATTTTGAAGTTTCACCCTCTTTTTAATCGGAGCCCTTTTTCACACCCAGTGTCGTCAGTCATTTTGTCAGTCAGTCAGTCCAAACTGCAAGAACAAAAACAATGTCAGTAAGGTACCATTTATATTTTTTCTTTTTTTAGGGATTTTATTTTTTATTACAAAAACTCTTTTTTCTCCTTATCTCTTTATTTCTTCAGTTCTCTGTATTCTTTTTCTTTATTCTCTTTATTCTTTATCTCTATCTCTTGAGGCTTTTAAAGGCTTTTAGTTGCTTTTATGGATTTCTGAGATTAAGGTTCGTGAAAAGAACCGCGAAGACCACAAGTGTTTACTCTATCACCTTTTCTACCGGGAGCCGTAGACAGACACGTCACTGTTTACGCCGCTCAACTTTCCAAAGGACATAAGTAAAAGACAAATGTTCTGCTTTAGATTTCAGAAAAACCAAAGGCCCTCTAAACCTGAAAACCCCATGAATAGGTATTTTCAGTGGGTTGGCCAGTATCCCACCCGGACTCATCACTTGCTATTCGTTTTGACTATTTTTCTTTACTCTTTTAAACTCTTTTATTCTTTTCAACTTTTTTCTCTTAAACTTTTTTTTTCTTAAACTCTTACACCTGTGTGAAATGACTCGAATTACACCTTCCTCCTGTCTTTCCACCAGCGACCATTATAATTTGATACAATTCAATATGCAGATATTTAGAAAAGGTCTCTGCCAAGCTTTAGGTGGAGATCTCCTGGTCACTGATAGCGTCTGGAAGTCAGCATTGTCACGAGGAACCTCAAAGTGGCGATTATCGGTGGCCAAATTCACTCCTTATTCCCAAGAAACACAAATAAAAACATCTAAAAATCAGAAACATTCCTGTTCGATCACTTCGGGCGTCACCAATTGAAGAAATTTAAATAATAAGTGTGTGTTTGTTGCTGTTTAAGCCTTTAGGTTTTTGCGTGTTCGTTTCATCGAACAGGAATGACACCAATCAGAATAAGGAGTCCAATTATTAAATTTACTAAAGCCATTTCAAACAGTTCAGATATCTGGGTCAGACTTCATGCCATGAGATGGCATGAAGTACCAGCCCATTCTAATTCAACTTACAGTTTCATATAGTCACAGCATATCAGTCTTGATTACATCATTTACAAAACAGAATGTGGAAAACAGAGAAATTCAACAACAGGGTGACCTCGAAGTCTCCATTTCTATCATTGTGTAGTCTTCATCAGTGTGGCTCATTGTACACAAAGTTCATGATGACACAGGACATTATAAGCTTCTGTATTTTTAATCAGTTATGTTTATCTTCCAATAAAAAACAAATTCCTCAGGCAAGTAAATGTATGTAAGATAATATATATGTGGCATATACCATGAATATCCCAACACGTCAGAAATCTCTGGTTACGATTCTCTAACTTTTGGTTTTGACGCTCCCTTTCTTTTGGTTGAGGTGAACGTGAACATCCTGGGGCGGGGCCTAAAGATGAACGATGTAACACATTGTCCCTATTGGTTAGCGCTGACTAAAGCGGCAGACTCTGATCCCTCCCACCTCCAAACTTTGCCGAGAACTGCAGGGCTTGCTTTGTTTCAGTTACAGGACATCAACACTAGAAAAGAAAGGAGGTAACACAAATTTACACTGTTTAACAGCTACTAAAGTGTCCATCCTCTTTTCAAAGAAGAAAGTCTTACACAACTTATGAGGACAGTCGATATTATCTTGTGTGTCGCGGCATAGGACAGCATGCTAGCATCAGGTAGAGTGATTAAACTAGGCTTGTGTAATGTTCGCCTGTCTTTATGTTGAATCCGTTAACAAGCGCACCTTTGTCGAGTTGCATTAAGCGTGGCAAAATACCAAATGTACCTGGAGGAAATATGTTAAACTGTTATGTAATCAGTGTTCTAGCTAGCAGTTGATCGCCAGGTGCTGCACCGGGGGCTCTGCTGTCACTGCATTTAGCCCCCCCCCCCCCCCCCCCCCCCCTCTATAATTTTAATAGCTGGGTCAATATCAGTATAAAGTACCTTTTGGTGTCCTCATCAGAATCAATAAATTATTAACATGTTACAAAATAATGAAAACTTTAGGTATTATAAATGTGGATACACTGACACACACACATCAGTAGAACAAGTTTCTTAAAATTAATTTCACTAATTTTATACCATTTTCTTTGGTTGGATGGATCTGTTTTTGATATGTCCCACACGCTGGTCTGCTCCTTTCAAGCAGTGTAATAATAAAGTATTAAATGGCACAAAATGAAAATACTTTTTATATGTTCTTATTACTCTTACCAAATTCTTACCAAACAGACCATTTTGATTTTTTTGTCTCTTTTTTAATTATTTTATTATTTTTATTTAACATTTTGTGCCCGTCCCTAAAACTCCTGTCCACCCTGTCATCATGGAGTAACTGCCCCTTTAAGAGACCAACTAATGAAATCAGTAACATCAACAGCCTGAATCTGTCTTTCTTCAGTGGAGGTTCAAACAGCTGCTGCAGCTACAGTGAGCAGCTACACTTATATTTCCTAATTTTCATGTGATTATGTTGGTAGTTAGATGTGGTCAACCTTAACATGTCCACCCTGTCAGAGGACAACCTGATTAATAGAAAAGGTTTTCAGAAAGTTTAAATATATTTTGAAAACAGCATGTGGTCTCCTTCAATAACCAATAACTTTGGTAGCTGATGGTCCACCGTGTGCTTCTTAGATATTAAATTAATCCAAAAATGTCCACCCTGTCACCAAATCCTGCATGACAGGATTTTATTTATTTATTTTTTACATATTTTGATGAGATGATAATTTAAGAGTTCTTTGAATTTTTTTTTCTCACATAAGTCTCATACTTCTATAAAGATCAATCATTGGTGAGTTCTGTGTTGTCTTTTTAGAGCAATGAATCCAGTTGGAGCAGAGACAGCACGGCAATGTTGGGAACACCAAGATGCCCCAGACAGAGGAAGAGATGAAGACAGAAACACTGGAAAGAAGAAGAAGAAGAAGAAGAAGAAGAAGAGTATCCCTGAGCCCAGTGAGACGGGAAGGGGGGGAAATGGAAAAAAAAGAGAGAGAGAGAGGGGAGTATCCTGCTGCCTTAACTTGCTGTGGGAGAAATGCATCAGTACAATTGAGATTTTTTTTTTTTTTTTTTTAAAGTAACATCCTTGTTGCTACAAGATTCCATCCATCCATTCTCTTCCACTTATCCTGTTCAGGGTTGCATGACATAGGGTGAGAGGCAGGGCACACCTGTACAGGTCGTCAGCCTGTCGCAGGGCTAACACGGAGAGGCAGACAACCATTCACACCTATGGGCAATTTAGAGTGACTAATTAACCTAACCCCAGTAACTGCATGTCTTTGGACTGTGGGAGGAAACCCACACAGATACGGGGAGAACATGCAAACTCCACAGAGAGAGAGAGAGAGAGAGAGGGGCCAAGGTGGAATCAAACCCGGACCTTCTAGATGTCCTTCTAACTGTGAGGCAGCAGTGCTAACCGCCACTCCACCGTGCTGTCCTCTGAAAGATTATGTTAGTCAAATGGCAACTGGACACAAGCAAACAGTCACACAACTTAAGACAAAAATGCAGAGAGTTTGTGTGCGATACAATGAAGAACTTAGGAAGTGACTCCCAGAGAAGCAGTTTGTCATACACTTCCTTTTGCCACCTTAGACCCTATTATATACGTTAGTTGTGATGCAAAAGCTTATGAATGTTCATATTTATATTTTGTAATGCTCACTTTTGTTGAGAAAGCTCTTAATAAATCTATTCATGTCAGCAGTTAACACATTTTTGTCCACCCTGTAATTTTTCAGTTTTTTGAAAATAATCAAGTTATCGTCACATGTTAATAAAAGCTTTTCACGTGTTAGTACCTACAATAGAACAAGTCCGCCAGACCATATGTTTACATTTTTACATGCTGTAGTGCCATTTTTTTTGGACTATTTCAACTTTCTATACATCAATAGAATCCTTACATCCCAAATTTTAATAATATGTATGAAATAAATCCATAACAACTACAGAAATTAGCTAAAAAGTGCACTAATCCACAAAAAAATAAAAATCGTTTTTTATTTTTACATATTTTTCTAGATAAATTAAATCCATAGCTGTATCCCTCAAAATTGTAAATGAGAAAAAGTTGCACAGAGGTCTTTCAAAACACAGAAAATTTATTTGGAGTGCATCCATAACTTCATTTTGGAGATACACTCATTTTTATAAACTGTAGCAAAAACGAAAAATGAAATATTATGAACAATTTGCAAAAAGACAGCATGTATATCAAAAATAAACTATTTACAAAAGTGCAATCAAATTTTTAACTGTCCCAGGAATTCATAAAAAGAAAGACATTGTTAAAACTTTCCATTTCATTAGCACCAGTGGAGCTGTGATAGATTATTGAGATTATTGAGAAATGCTCATTTTTAGTGTAGCAAAAATTCACATAAAAATTGTATTGGCACAATTTGCAAAAAATACAGCATTTACCTCAGAGCAATTATTTACAATAGTACAATCAAGATCCAAGTGTCCCAAGAACTAAAATACAGAGAGGCATAGTAAAATGTCACTTCTCAGTACCACCACTGTGAAAGTTCCTGTCCACAATGACACACAGAGGTACTTTACATGCCTCACACATGAAGGGAGTGCACTTCCCACACAGCCTGCACTTCCTGCGCCCCTGTGTGGCCTTTTTCTGGTCAGGTGCCCCTTCAAAAATGGCAACAGGAAAATGGTGATAGCTCTGCAGGACTGATTGTGAGGGGACCCCACAGAGCTCAGCTGTCACCAGTTCCTGGAAGGCCTGGTGTGTCATTGGTTGCTGCTTCAGTCTGCTACACAGCTGCTTGCTGAGCAAATAGCTGTTAGTTACAGCAATGTCAATAAAATGATGCAGCACTGTGATGTACCATTTCCTGCTCTTTCTCCATGAGGAATAGGAGCCAATTAGCTGGTCTGAAAGGTCAACCCCACCCATGAAGTGGTTGTAGTCCTTTACAGCTGTTGGCACCTGCACCTCAATTGCTCTGTGTTTTCCACCAACCTTGCATACTCTCTAGAAAAGGCAGTGTGCAGGGTGGAGCACACACTCACCTCCCTAGTGTCCATTCATTTGATGAAGATGAGAGGTCCCTCTCTGATCCACCTGATGGTCCCTCTTGGAGATTTTTTGGTCAGGGCGTTTACTTTTGTTTTTGGAATGCCAATTCTTGTGTCCCGAAATGTGCCACAGGCTCCAAATCCCAGGCCATGCAGGTGCCTGAAAAGTGCTGGGCTGGTGTAAAAATTATCACAATAAATGTGATAACCAGATCCCAGGTAGCTTTTTTGGATGAGTGACATCACAGCATCAAACGACAGCCCCTTCCCACTTACCAGAGTGGACCTGCCTGTGTAAATGCTGAAGTCAACCGTGTAGCCTGTGTTATCAGTCAGCACAAAAAGTTTTATCCCCCACTTTGTGGGTTTGTTCTTTATGTATTGCTTCAGAGCAATTCGGGCTTTGGTGGCTACCATGCGCTCATCCACCGAAAGGTGTTGCTGGGGGTGGTAAACAGCTTTGCAGGCTACACGTAAGCTGTCATACAGAGGGCGAATTCTGTGCAGGCAGTCATAATTATCCGTGCCTTTCCTGCTGTCATTGAGAGCATCTTCTGCAGGGTCACTCATATGGATGTTCCAGGCGATGTTGTAGAAGCGATCTCTGGGCATGACCTGAGGAGGATACGGCACATGGAAGATGGAACCGGCGCACCAAAAATCTTTGATCTTTGGCCGCTTCAGAAGCCCCATGTACAGTGTCAGCCCAATGTACTGATACATCTCAGTCTCTGTAACGTCTGTCCATCTGAATTTTTTCGCAGCAGCAATATTTTTGGCTGCATTTTTGTTTGTGTTTACACATAATGTTTTGATAGCTGCCTGATCAAAAAACTGCTTGAATAGTTCTGATGGAGCTGGACTGTCCACAAATTCTGAGAGGTGGCTGCACACCTGGCCTTCTTTTAGGCAGGAAATGTGGTAGGGGACGTGGCAAACTGTCAGGCTCGGTTTCGTTTTTCCAGGCAGAGAGTCACCAGAGAGTCTCTGATCTGGAGCGATTTCCCCGCTTTGCTGGAGGCCGACTCCTCCGACTCTTGTCTCTCCCTCTGCCTCCCTCCACAGTGCAGGGTGGCTCAGTGGAAGAGGATCCATCAAATATCTCCTCCTCAACATCAGCAACACTGCACACAGGAGAAGTTACACGATGTGTTACGCGTGTTTAGCATGAGAGTAATAAAGTAATAGTGCGTATTTGGCGCGAAATTCTTACAGTTGTATATTTTCTTTACTTTTCTCTGTCTAAAAAAATAAACCCAATATTTCATGAATATATACATACATGTCATGGCACGGATCCACGCCTTCAAGGAAGTCAGCTTCATCGCCACTATCAGCCGAATCCGGACCAGAGGAGTGGACCGAAGCCCCATCTTCATCCGGCGCGGTGATTAGCGCCAAAGCTTCATGTACAGAGTACCGTTTCGCGGGTCCGGTTTTCGCGGTACCATTATTTTTTGTGCGGCAGTGTGTAGTGTGTTTGTGGCAAGTTTGTAATGTGTGCGATCTATGTGTGTCTGTGTTTTTGCAAACGAGAATCCAACTACGAGGGACAGCGAGAGTACGACTACAAGCGAGGTGAACAGATTTCCCTGGAGATGACGTCACTTCCTGTTATGTTCAATTGCGTGCCAAAAAAATCCGAGATAGTTGATGCTGACAGCGTAATGACATGCATTTCAATGTAGGAAGCCCCGTGAACAGCTAATTGCATCAAAAAAGCCACCGCGTCTGGATTATAATGTTTTTATTGTTTGCCCTTTTTACAAGGTTTCTACAAACCTGTTAGAGAAAAGATGCAGCACCCTGGGACACACTGAATGCACAAAATGTAAGTGTAATTCCTCTGGTTTTAGATGCAAATAAGTGTTACTGTCTCTTATTTGGTTGCAGTTCTACCGAGGTTACAAAATGCATATGCAAATGGGAGCGCGGGCGCTCCCGTCGGTACTAAGGGGTAATCACTGCCAAATAATATTGTTTGAAAAAGTGATCAGATCGCAGTTTCTATAGATTTTATTTAAAAAGGAAAACAACTATCACAGATTCTTTGAAGACACAAGCAATTTGCAATTATTTCACTATTTTCAAAAGCCTTCTTTTTTCTTTTTTTTGGACGATTTACGAAGTCCCAAAAGCACTTTTTGGTGATATTGACCCAGCTAAAATTTACAGTGCTGCAACGTTAAAAGGTTTACTTTCTATATTAATGTAAAATCACTGACATCTTCCAACACTGTTGTTTAGAAGAGTGTTTTAAATACTGACTTAAAAGCTATATGCCAACCCTTTTCCATGTGATGTGATTCAGTTTTCTTTTTGCTTTCTTCTTGTGTCCATCTTTCTCAGCAGCAGCCCACCTAACAAGCATGGCACAGTCATCAATCCTGTGGGGTTTTTACTGAACACAACCCTTGTCAAGATGGCCACCCCATGGCTTGAGGTGCATGGAGATAAACAAAATGAGAGGTGACTCAATTATCCAGAGCTCTGTCTTTCTTTTACTTAGCGATTATACAAAAAACAGTGAAACACAGTGACGTCAAACACACACCTAACAATAGCTCCAGTTCAAAAAAAACCCCCACAAACCTCCTCTATTTATAGATTACCTTCCTTATAACTACAGGGGAGTCATTCCCAAAGATATTTACAATTATCATAAGATACCTGTATTAAACCCTAAAATGAATAACATGAACATCCTACCAAAACTAGCACAAATCTAAATAATAATAGAAAGCATTTTAACTAAATCCCCATGGCAAAATAACCCCCTTCCCTGCCTTCCATATCCTATGGTTCAGTCCAATCCGTTGATTAAGAATGGAAGTCAGGTGGCGTATCCTCATGTGCGCGCTTCATGAAAACACCACCCCCCACCAATCAGAAATGGACCTCGGAAGAAACAAGGGTTAATAACTGCCATAACTAATTACTTTAAAACCATCAACACCTTAAATACATTTAAATATATCAAATCAGTACTCACATCATTCACTAGTATATGGTTTAACCAAATCTTTGAGATATCAAAATCTTCAGGCAATATCAAAGATATAAAATGATTCATCACCTATCAAGTGAAGGATGCGGCTCAGAGCTCCTTCACAAAGCCATTGCAGTGTGCGCTGCTGTTCCAAAAATAAACAAAAAACACTGTATTTGAGTTCCTATGATTTTCCAGTGGACGCAGAAATATGTGTCTGTTGGGGGAGAGCGATCGGGGGCCAAGTTTTAAAATCCTTTGTGGAAGCGCCCACGTATGCAGTCAGCACTTTGCCCCAGAGGATCTGAAAACATCAGCCAGTGGAGAACCTGGATTAGACAAGCAGCGGTGCATCTAGATTTTGCTGGATTGATTGGGGTAAAGTGAGGAGGACAGTGTGTGACGGTGTCTAAAAGGAGACAAACCAGTTCAGAGCCTCCCTGACCTTTAAACTCACACTGGATGAACATTCATTCCTGCAAGCAGCTGTTATAAATGAAATCTCTATATATCTATCCTGTGCTTTTTTAAATAGCTATTAATGAATGAATTGATGTTGTGAAGAATTCAGTAAAATCTTTTGTAAATAACTTGTCTTGAGTGATATGCATGTGTACATCTTTTACATTTAAATTGCATATTTTTGTACATTTTACACATCTGGCAATGGAGCACGTGGAGGAGGAAAAAATGCTCAAATTAAAGCTTCACTTATGGAACAAAGAAACAAGGTTTGTGGCAGTTTCTTGCAAACATTTAATAATTATATTAAACACAAGCAAACAATGATGGTGAAAAAAATGTGTGATCACAGATAATTATCACAGTTCATAATTTAGGTCCATTTTGCATTGTCAGAGAAAATTATTTATGAAAGGCATATCAAATTCATTTCAACATTAAACTAGATTCCTCAGGGTTTACAACTTAAGAAGACATCCATGTAGATGTCATGATAGAAATGATCAAGCCTCTGTCTCATTGAGATTATAAGCTCCTCATCCCCCCTTAAGTCCATGCGGCAGCTTGCATATCCCTGGTTGTGGACGTGTGTCTTTGAGGTTCTCCGTGCTGCCCATGATGTGAGGATCTGGCAGAGCACCTGCAAAGTGAGATATGTCAGTTTTAACATAGATTTCATTATGTCATGTGACCTTGCAAACTCTGACAGTCACACTAATCACCTCCCTGTACATGTTTGTAATGCAAAATAACTCCTTTAATAATTAGTTTAAGCTGCAGCAAATCTTATAGTAAAATTTTACGTGACATTGTGTAACTTGAACTGGAACCTAGGAACTGCAGTTTTTCTCTGTGAAACAAACAGGATGGATGGAGGGTCTTTACCCACAATACAAAGCGCCTTGAGGCAACTGTTTGTTGTGATTTGGCGCTATATAAATAAAATTGAAATGAATTGGATGGAGCAGCTACAAAGTTTTCTGTTCTTCATGTTGCTGATCAGGTGGTTGATGGAGGACCTCCAGCTGTTTGCCAGTAAAAGTTTTAAGGTGGTTACAGGAACAAGGCTGCTGCTTTGGACATCTTTCGCTCCACCTGAGCTCACTGTCTCAGTAACGGCTCCGCCTCTTTGCGCTTCCTGCGTGTGTGCAGACAGACTTCACATAAAACAGCTGCTGTTGTGTTTTTTGCTGAAAACTGGGGGCTGCATGAGCTTAATGCTGTAATGCTTTTTATTCACAAGCATCCTCCAAATTACATATACTGCAGGTCTATTTTTAATCGCTAATCAGGGATTAAAGCATAAAAAATATTATCCAAACAATCGCTAGCCCCCGCTAGTAAATTGTGGTTATAGTGATCGTTCAGGTGGCTACAGCTGACGTAAAGAAAAAATAACAGCTGACATTCTCTGCACAGCGAGCAAAACGAGCGCAGCCACACGCACACTCACAGCACAGAACAATGGAGGCGTGGAAAAACTTGTCAGGGATGATCCACTCATGTTAAATCATGCCTGATCTTCATTTTTTTCCTCTTACTTTTCCTCGCGTTCATGCAGGTTGTCATTTTTGAGTTCTGTAGAGCTGAGTGAAGCTGACACCCCACCCACGTGAAAAATTCCAGCAAATAGACTGAGCGGTTAGTGCTACATTACATTAGTACATTAGCAGAAGCTACATTACATTAGTACTTGTTTTTTTTCTTATTTCAGTTTTGTTCTGTGTCATGGTTTTTCTATTTAGTTCCTGTCTCCTCTGTACTTCCCAGTTCTCTGCTGTGATGCAATCATGGTGTTCCCCTGCCGTGTGCTCGTCTGGCTGTTCAGATTCAGATTGAGGGCACATAGAGCAGCAAAATCATAATAAATATAAAAACAAATTAAGAGTAAGATATAAATAACCAATACTACAATAAATCTGTCACATCTGTAAATCACAACCAAGTAGTAATCAGTGCAAGTTAATGGTCCAAATAAGATGTAAGATATCAGTGACGGAGTGTTAGAGATGCACACAGTGCAAAGTGATAATGAACTGAGCAATGGAAATATATAAGGTGGGTTCAAACTGCAATGAGAGTTGATGCCAGAAGACAGATTCCTGAGTGGCAGTCCAATGATTTTTCTGCACATCGTGATGTTCCTCTGCAGGAGATTCCTATTCTGAAGACTGGTTGAATGAAACCAGCAGGTGATGGAGAAGGTGATGATATGACTGCATGATGTTTTTACTCACACCAAAGGAATTGAGCTTCCTGAGGAGATACTGTCTCTGATGACATTTCCTGAAGATCTCCTCCGTATTGGCTGAGAATTTCAAGTGGTTGTCAAAGATGGTACCCAGATATTTGTATTCCTCCACCAGTTCAATAGGCATGCCACAAACTGAGGTGGTGACCAATGAAACCAGCTCCAACTGCTTTTTGGAAAAGTTTATCACCATCTCCTTAGTTTTGCTGACATTCAGCTCAAGGCACGAGTTATCACACCAGTCCACAAACTCCTGGAGGGCTGTACCGTGGGATTGTGATGCACCCGACAACATGGATAGAAGAACTGTGTCGTCGGCATACTTGACCAGGAGGGAACTGGGTTGAGTGGATCTGCAGTCGTCGGTGTATAAGAAAAAAAGCAGCAGAGAAAGGACACAGCCCTGAAGGCAGCCAGTGGATGTGTGTCGTAGGTCAGAATAGGCCTTACTGACCAGCACTCTCTATGATCTATGGGTTAGAAAGTCCAGTAACCACAGAATGAGCTGATCCTCCAGGTGAAAGCGTGAAGAGAGTTTGTGGGCCAAGATGTGAGGCTGAAGGGTGTTAAAAGCCGAAGAAAAATCTGCAAACAGGAGTCTGGCTGAAGTGTTTGGGCGTTCCAAATGTTTATGAATTGTGTCCATGATGAATACCTTGGCATCATTAACACCTCTATTCATGCGATACGCAAACTGGAGAGGATCCATCTGTGAGTTGGTAACTCCGATGATGTGGCGTTTATCAATCCTCTCCTTAGCTTTCATCACAAGGGACGTGAGAGCCACAGGTCTGAAATCATTAAGTACTTTACCTTAAATTTTTTAAGTAATGAGCATCAGTTGAATAAGTGCAGTCGAATATGTTCACTGTACTTGAGGCCCTTTTGGAATGGAATGAAAGATCTAAGTTGAATGTACTAATGTCCGAGTTTCAGTAACTGAAGATACTTTAATCAATCATTCACCACCATTTATTTAACTCAGGTTGTTCAGTAAGCACTACTCCATTACCAACTGAACTAAATTGTATGTTCTAATTGACCAAACTTATCTTTTATAGTTCGGACAAATTAAAATATGTCCTTTAATCAATCATCCCATATATTTTCCCATCCAACCTCATTCCCTATCTTTATGTCATCCCAGCTGACATAAGGCAGGGTACACCCTGTACAGGTTGCTAGCCTGCTGCAGGGCTAACACAGAGAGACACAGTCAACCATTCACACCTGTGGGCAATTTAAAGTGATCAATTAACCAAACCCCATTAACTGGATGTCTTCAGATCCACACAGAAGCAGGGAGAACATGCAAACTGTGCACAGCAAGCGGCCCAAGCGATGGTGGAATCGAACCCAGATTATTAGATAGTTATTCTAGCCGTGAGGCAGCAGTGCTAACCACCACACCACCATGCTGCCTGTAGCACAGATATTTTTTACGATGTTGAGCTGTGTCTGTTTAAATTTATAGATGAACAAACATGATAAAACTCAGCCCTGCTGAACACTGGTACATTAATATTTACAAATAATATTTTTCCATGGAACAATAAAAAACTGTACAAGTAGAGAAACAGAGGGGGAACAAACCCAGACCTTTTATGTATCATTCCAGCTGTGAGGCAGCACTGCTAACCACCACGCCACCATGCTGCTGCTCATTAAGCCTGTCTGTTAAAACTGGTATCAAGTAGATTTTTAACAGGCGCAAAACCTGATGATATTCAGTTGTTTGAACTCAAACACATAATTACAATAAGATAGACCATCAAAAAGTGCAGTCTACTCAGCATTAATAAGTAATGTTGGGAAACTACAGATATTTAAGTAATATAAACTCAGTTCATTCCAGTAGGAGCTGTTGATTGGACTTAAAAACACAATTACAAAAAAAGGACATGAAACAGGCAATTTTAAGTAATATGAACTCAATATTTTTAAGTCGAATCAAAATCTGGGTTTACAGTGTGGTGGCTGTGGTTTCAATGATCCTCACTCTGCTCAGTTTCATGTCACATGGCTCACTTCCTCCTTAAAATAAAAAGTGAGCTTTCTGTTTGTGTCTTCATCCAGTCAGAAGCATATTAGCAGCTCTTTGTGCTCCTTTAGTTCCTACAGGACGATCAACATGCTGCTGCTCTTCGTGCTCCTCGTGGACGGTAAGAAGCTCACTGTGAGCCTCAAACAGGCACAAAGTCTCACTGTGTGGTGTTTATGTGATGATCTGTATGATCCTTATTAATGTGAATGCTGTCAAATACATCAGTGCTGTCCTTCAGCACCGTTTGTGCCACACAAACCGTTCTGTATCTTCACTGTATCTGTACTTCAGCACACTTTGAGCGAGAGAAAAAAATCAAGCTTTAAACAGGTCCCAAGACTTTGAGCTGTTCAGGTGTTACTCAGTTTGTTGATATCTTTGATGGTTTTTCAATAGTTTAAGTTTGATGAACTTTTCATGGTTTCTGACGTTTGTATTGGTGTGTACTGGAAGCTGTTAGAGTGGTGACATCATAACTTACTGAATACTTTCAGCTCTTTTTACTCCCACAATCTTTACTCTATCCAAACAGTTTATACTTGATATTGTAGCTCTGCTTATGCTCTTTAAGAAAACGTCCTTTCCAAAGATCTGACACTTACAGGATTTAAACCAGCAGCCTCAGAGTGTCAGGTGTACCCTCCTCATCTCTCATTCACTGCAGTGTAAACGTTCTCCTCTCCTTGGAGCAAAAACTCAATTTTAGTCACATAGAAGTTAAAGCAACCACATGTGCTGCTTCAGTAAGATCTAATTGTGCTCTCAGTGTAACAATACAGATCTTACATGAACGTATGAATAAGCTTCATTATTAATCTCTGGCTCTATTGTTCTGTCTCTCTCTCCTCACCTCTAACTTCACTTAATGATGAGTAGTAAGATGTCCTAGCTTTACGGAGGGCTTTTTTATAGAGCAACAAACTCTTTTTCCAGGCTAAATGAGCATCTTCTAAGTTAGTGAGACGCCATTCCCTCTCCAGCTTACGGGTTATCTGCTTTAAGCTGTGCGTTTGTGAATTAAACTACCTTCAGAAAGACTTCTACTGTAATAAAACTTATTCCCCACTGCTGTGTAATCCATTAAAGTAAATGTAAATGTTACTAAGAAATGATCAGACAGGAGGGGGCTTTCAGGGGATACTGTTAGGTCTTCAGTTTCTTTGCCATATGTCAGGACAGGATCCAGGCTGCCCCTCCCTGAGCCTGGTTCTGCTGGAGGTTTCTTCCTGTTAAAGGGAGTTTTTCCTTCCCACTGTCACCAAGTGCTGCTTATAGTGGGTCATTTTGACTGTTGAGTTTTCTCTGGATTATTGTAGGGTCTTTATCTTACAAAATAATGTGCCCTGAGGTGACTGTTGTGATTTGACATTTTATAAATAAAATGTAATTGAATGAATATAGATTGGAAATGAGTCCCACAGGAAGAAGAACTCATACACCTGCACCGTCACAGCATTCGGAAACACACGCACACTGACAAATGTACAGCTACAGGTCAAAGGTCAGCAACAAACCCTAACACCTCCTGTAGATAAAGGTCAGAGGTTATCACACTAACAGGCTGCTCACCACACAGCAGGAACAGAGACAAGAGCTGCACATGGACATGTCCATCAGAAACACCTCTGTTGTTCTGTATTTTATTCTATTCTATTCTATTCTATTCTATTCTATTGTGGTTGCTGTTTTGGTATCTGCAGGTTTCTGAGTGTCTCTCTCAGCTCTTGTGTAGCTGGTTGGAGAAAAACATGATTTACATCAAACACATTGAATCATCAGAACCAAACATGTTTTTCTGGACTGTTTAAGGCAGCCTACTCAATAATGTTACTTCCTGATACTGATCAGGTCTCTGTCTCAGTTGATCATGTGACCTACAGTTCACACACAGCTGATTCACATTCGTGTCTTTGTGTCGTCTCAGTGTCAAAACAAGTAACCAGTGTGGAGGTGTACGAGGGGGCGGAGTCAGTCCTGCTGCCCTGTCTGATCCCATTCGTGTCTGGACCAACCACAGCGGTGTGGAGCCGCTATGACCTCAATCCTTCAACCGTCCACCAGCGTCAGCAGCAAGAAGATCAACTGAAAGATCAAATCCAGCGTTACAGAAACCGAACATCCATGAAGGCTGATGCTCTGCAGACTGGAGACTTCAGCCTCACTCTGAGGAAACCCCACCTCTCTGACAGCGGCAACTACACCTGCACCATCAGAGAGTTTGGAGAGGAGCCGAGACTGACAACTGTTCAGCTGCAGGTCAAAGGTCAGCAACACATGCCAAACCATAGTCTGACTGATTCAATTCAATTCAATTTTACATGAATATTACTCAACAAACAGTTGCATAAAGGCACATTATATTGTAAAGTAAAGACCCAACAATAATCCAGAGAAAACCCAACAGTCAAAACGACCCCCTATGAGCAGCACTTGGTGACAGTGGGAAGGAAAAACTCCCTTTAACAGGAAGAAACCTCCAGCAGAACCAGGCTCAGGGAGGGGCAGCCATCTGCTGTGGGGGGAGAGATACAGAGATTAATAACTAATGATTAAATACAGAGTGGGGTATAAACAGAGTAAAAAGATGTGAATGAAAAAGAAACACTGTGGGGGTGATACGGTCCTCTGAGGTCTTTAAGACATGCTCTCTTTCTAGTCCCTGTCAGTACTCTTTGGGACAGCCTGATAATAATGAATTACAATAGTCCAGCTTAGAAGTAATAAATATACGAATTAGCTTTTCAGCATCACTCTGAGAAAGGATGTTTAGAAATATTGCACAAATGCAAAAAAAGCAGACAAATGCGTTTAATATGTGCACTGAGGGACATACAGTCATCCAGTAAGTCTATGACCTGCATTAAGTAAGGTTATGGAAACAATCCCATACAAGCAGATTAATTCTGTTTCACTGAGAATAATGTAAGAACTGAATATCAACACTCTTATAGGACAGGGCGTTCTACAGATACAGCTTTAACTCAAAGGACAGATGATTGGTTAAAATGCATAGAAGAAAAGAAAATGGTGTCAGTTGGATTTTATAGTGGCATTTGATATAACTGATCAAATAAGTAATTGATTAAATAAGTTAGAATGCTATGGTTTTAATCAAAATGCACTGCTGTGGATGAGGAGTCATTTAACTAATCAGAAACAAACAGTGGTCAAACACACCTTAAACACAATGCTTGGCAGTTGGAAATAAACCTGTAAATAACTAATATGGAAAATTCCTTCATATTTATACAGTAGATTGTGCGGTGTTGTTACAGTGGATCTAACCCTGGTGTTGTTGTTTCTTGCAGACACTCTTCCAGGTGAAATCTGGTATCGTCTGGCTTTCATGGCTGTTCCAGTTGTTGTCATTGTGGCTCTTGTATTATATTTCAGGAGATTAGTCATCAATTGTGTGTCGTGTGTGTGTTGTATTTGAAAAAAAACAAAAAACGCTTAAGAAAAACTCAACACTACAACATGAAGTGAGTGCAGGTGGAGGTCAGGTGTGGAGGTCAGGTGTGGAGGTCAGCTGTGGCAGAAAGGCTGAGGAGGGGAGTGTGTGAATCAAACACTGTTTCTGGCTGGAACACCAGAATCTACAAGGCTGGAAAACACACTGGATAACAAGACCCGGACAGAGAGGCACACAGCAGGAGGAAAACCAATGAGGCCATTGTTGGGTCTTATTTTTACTCTTTTTACTTAATGGACAGAATTATAATGCTGTAGGGTAAAATTCCAACAATTGATTAATTTAATAATGAATGAATTAAATGATTAAATAAATGGTGAATAAATCAAATGATTCCATTAATAGTAATTGAATCAAATGAGTAATTAGCAGTTGACTCAAAGCTCTAAACAGTAGTTGATTAAATGATAAATTAATCTTTGGATTAAATAATGTATAATCAGTAGTCAAATTAAAATGATCAAATAGTGATTGAATTAAAATAACTAAATAGTGGCTGAAGCAGTGGTTGAATAAATAAATCAATAAATTAAATAGAG